>OY992798.1:12652724-13252724 GCA_963921375.1 Tiliacea citrago
TATCTCTGTGTTTTTCCTCGTTGCTACTATCGCCGTTTACACTTATTTGCCACAGTTGAGGTAAGTAAAACTGAATATTACTATTGATTAACTATGTAAATGTCTATTAACTGTTCCCAAATTACGATGTTTAATTTTATTTTTTTACAAGGAGTGACATAATCTTTTCATTATTTGACATTATATACTACAATTTTAATTTTAACAAGTTTTATTGACTTTTTTTATTTTAATAATATTTTATATAAATTTTTATATTTTGTGAATCTGAGAACGTTGTAGGCTTAATAGGATAGGTAGGATTTGTAGACAATTTTTTGTTTTGTTAAGTACTAGTCACTCTTTTTCTAGCCTTAATTAACATCTTTCACACAGTCCATCTATCGTTTCTTTGGTCTTCCCCTACTATTATAGCCATCGACATCCATACTCATAACCCATGTACGTTTAAGTGAAATAAAATATTTTGATTTTGATTAGATTGTATTTACGAATTTCTCAGCAGGACCAGCAGCACAGAGTCTGGGGCCCAAGTCTGCTATTTTTATAAATTCAGTCATTCCAACGCGATCACATTGTCATGCCATTGTCATTTTGCTAAAAGTTCGTAATCTGGTAAATTCATAATGGTCGATCATTGGTCGGTCAATGTTCTCGTAATATAATTGTGTTATTATAATGGCATTGTCGTATTGCCATTATTATAAAACCCATTAGTGACTGATGAATGTGATTAATTTGTCATTATGTATGTACGAGATTACCAATATATGCAATTTCTTTCAATGTAGTGTCAGTGGCCGACCATTGGAAAGTCATAATGACGCCATTATAATAGTAGATTACCAAACTTGCCAAAATCAACAATTATGAAATCAATGATCGACCATTCTGACACTATTGTAATAGCAGACTTGAGGCCCTGAACTTGTGCCCAGTTGACGGAATAAGGCTCGAACCTTACATGGGTTTCAAACATGACTTCCAATACGCACGTCCTATTGACCCCGACCCTATCCTCCAACTTTATCCCATTTAAATACTACTTACAAAAATATGCTAGTGAATTGTTCTAGTTTCAATATCACATCACTATGCTACGCCCATTTTATCGATATCGCTGTGAACTATAAACTCACCTACGTCAAAGCCAATGAAATTGATCCATGGTTTCATAGTTTATATTCATTGTTTTTATTGATTATTTTCAGAGATCTGCAGGGGTTATGTTACATGTGCATGTGCGTCAGCATGGCCTTAGGATTCTTGTCTTTGGGAATACTCCAACTTAGCCCTGGCTTTAGAGGCGAACTTTGTACTGTCACAGGTAAATAATTTTTTACTTCATTCATTATTTTCACTGTATAACCTTCCTATAGTTTTGCATGTGATCTACATTACTAATGCATTTTCGTTTTCTGCTAGATTATACATAATTCGAGTAACTGTAAAAATATGTCAAATTTACCGCAGCTGTTTGAGTACAGCTGCGTTAAAATTGACACATTTGTCTTTGTGCAAATTGCAAAAAGCTTAAGAAAATAGTATACTGAATTTGCAGGTCAGTGTCAAGTTGTATCTTGATTAAAATATGATTCGCGACTATAGGTCGGGGGGGTAGGTTGGGGCGGGGATTATGTAGGTATTATTATCAGATTATGTATTAGTATATAATCATTAGAATCATTAATACATCTCTAAAAGTTAGACTTGTTCCCCAATGTCATGATTTCACAAAAAAGTCACTCCAATGGAACAAATCTAACTCCAATGCAAATAGCAAAAAACGTAAGAAAAGGTGATGTTCCATTTTCGGCCGTAAAGTGTACGGTAATGATGAAAGAGGAAAAAATTCCACGAATTCAGGAAAAATATTCCCCTGCTTACTTCGGTACAAAAAATAATAGCTTTTCAAATTATTGCCATATTTGTATTGATCATGGCGTCGTCTTACTTGCATACTGCTTTCGTCCAGAAATCATGTTACATTAAAACGTAATAATATCACGTAGACGTTATTTAAATAAATATGAAAGGCATGAACTTCTGTGCTATTAAGATACGAAAATAAGATAGCTATCTAAGACAACTTGTTTCAACTTTTGACAAAGTGATCGATAAAAACATATATTCTATTTATGTAAATTGTATATTTGTAGGTATTTCTAGCCGAAAAATGGATGTCTGTCGATGGTCGTAACAACATGACAAACTTCAAACATTTTCAGTTTTTATTTAGTGCCTAAAAAATATTAGTTATTATGAAAAGATACATTCTTTACTGTATTCAGGGGTTCGTTTCCAAGGTTTTCGAAAGCGTACTTGTTATGGCCGGAGTCTTATACAAAAATGAAACGTCTCCTTTAAATTTCGCGGGCTACAGCTGCGGATCCACCTTAAAAGCTTTGTAGGTAGTAGTTAACCGTTTCTAATAATACCATGAGTGTTTATTACTTTTAGGTTTTCTCGTCTACACCTGGATGATGGCAACTTTCTTCTGGATGAATGTTATATCTATCAACGTATATCGCACGGTGCTGTGAGTTTAAACACTTCTGTCTTACTAAAGCCATAAACATCTTTTATTGTTTTCATTTAAAATGTTATGTGTCTTTCTAACAGAGATTCGAGTTATTTAAAGAAGACTGAAAGGAAACAATATTTCATCTACAGCTGCTACGCTTGGGGCTGTACTCTTTTATTCCTAACCGTCACGCTTATTGCCAACTTCGCTGAAGGTGAACACTTCAAGCCAGGTATCGGATATGCCAGCTGCTGGTTCAAAGGTGAATAGAGTGCTTTAAAGATAACGTCATAGAGTAGTTTAATGTTTTGCCATGATATGTTAATTTTGGTTTTGTTCAAGGTCGTACCGAAACGTGGATTTTCTTCTATGGCCCGGTTGCAGTTATTATTGCTGCTAATGTAGCTCTATTCGCTATGACATCGTTCAACTTATGGAAGCAAACTAGGAAATATGAAGTCAATACACTGAATGTCCTAAAACACAAGTAAGTTACCTATAATATGCCTATACATTATTGTACAAAACTCAAAGTTGTGATGTTTTTGTAGATATAATTTAATTATGAACTTATGTAAACTTTCAGGTTCCTCCTGTCTTTGAAACTGTTCCTTGTCATGGGTATTTCCTGGATATTCGAAATCGCTAGTTTCGCTCATGGTTCAGCCCACATTATTTGGTAAGCTATCTGTTCATACTCTAATTTCTTGTCGCCGTACAACTTTTTGCGCCTACATCAAGCCTTTGCGCCGATCTACGGTTGTCGAATTTTTTTTCGAATACGTAAAGTGCAATGAGTTCATCCATTTTATTTAATATTACAGGAAAATTATGGACACGTTTAACTGCCTTCAAGGAGTCATCATTTTCTTATTACTCGTGCTCCTGAGAAGGCGCGCCATGCGGGGTATGGCCAGCGACAACGTTTGTCTATGGTTCAGTCGCCCCCTGGCGGAGAAGCTCAGCCCACACGACGATTCGGATGACGAGCAGATACTGGGAGATGATACCGTGGAGGTCAGGCTAAATTGAAGTGGATCTTTCATCACGCTCATAAAAAATCGTCTTGATCTTATTTCCATGTCACATAAGTTTAAATTATAACTAGTCAACAGGAAAATCTACACCCGATCTAAATTCTCATTTGTATTGAGATAATATTTATTTTCAACACGAAACTTGTTGATGTACTAATATCATTGTGGGTTAATTAGTGGAACAATAAAATTGTAAATACAAATGTGCTATAGGTAAATAAGTGCACCAACTGGTGTAACTGCACTGAACGAACTGAGCGATAAAAAATATTATTTTAAAATCCATGTAGATACCTATGTTTTTAAAAGTAATCTTTCATAATAATTCAGAAAATTTACTAATTAAGTATTTATAATGAGATATCCGTTTAACCTCTAAGAAGTCTAGGTAAGTAATTATTACTGGTTAATAATACCGACCATGTGCCATTTTCAATCTGCGTCATAATAAGCGGATTCAAAATGATCTGATAGTGTTACTAATGAATTTATTTATGAATACAATTAAATTTTAGTATAATCATTTTATGTGCCATAAAATAAAGTGTAGGTATTTTAAGAAACTCAATACATAATTTTATTTTAAATATGATGATAAATTAAAATTTTAATAATTTACTAGAATTTACTCGATGTAAATACTACAAAGTAATATTTAAATAATAATAAGTTCCTATAAGTAATTATAAATGTTTTTTCAAGAATGCATGTTGGTATTTAATACAAATAAATATATTTTAATTATTTTACTTGTTTTTATCTAAGCCCCAAAAATCCATGCTTGAACACGTCAAGATTTAATTATTAGTACATACAACTTGAAACCAACTGCGAATGTTACTGTTACAGAAATGTTTATCTATGGGCGATGCGCTAAGGTATCCGGCGAAATATAAATTTTGTTACGTTTTTTTGCAATTTGCAGGTCAGGTTGTATGTTGATAATATATAATAATTCGCGACCGTAACAAAAAATGGCTTTACAGAATTATAATCATTAGAATCAGTAATACAGAGTGAGATGAAAGAAAAGAGCATCTCAGTTTGGTTAAAAAAAGTTTTTGTGTACCCTATAATACTAGCTAGTAGAAAAAATATCGATGTATCGATATTTTCGGCGATATCTATTATTTCGATACATCGATTTATCGATATAAAATATCAAGTATCGAAAATGTATCAAATACGATATATTTCTAATAGCAACACCGTTTACCCCACTGACTAAAACCGCTAGAACAGCTGCTCTGTAAAAAAGTAAACTCAATGTTTCAAACAAAATCAATGTTTTATTAATTTAAGATTTTACATCAGATGTGATGGTTCTAGTTTGGAATTTCTATGAATAATAAACAAACACTTTTTAGACAATTTCACCGATAATCATTTTTTTTTTTTTTTTGATAAATCGAATTCGATATTCATTTTTTTTTTAATAGCGATACTTTTTGGCACTTCTTGCATCCCTAACCTATAAAAAAAAACCACAGTAATCTGTATCTAGTGCCCAGGCACAGGTAACCTATATATATTTGTAATAAATAATAACCATGTAACTCATTTGTTACGCAGTTTCGCAGTTGAATAGGTATCTCAATTTTATTCAAAACCTGTGCCTAGGTGACTTGATTAATTCATGGGTAACGAGGTGAAAAATACAATCATCAACATGCAAACAATAAATAAGTTAACAGGATGGATGCTGGCAACCTAATAAACTGTGTACGCATGGTTAACCGACATGCCGCCAGTTGCACGTAAGTCCATTTTTAATTCCCCATTAATGCTGTCTTTATCTAACGGAACGTATCAGAAAGTGAGTATTACTTTTAATGGGGAATTAAATATAATGAACTTACGTGCAACTGGCGGTTATGGTAGCAAATGTTATCACCTGCATCGCTCTAGGACGCTGCTGCCTACCATGTATACGTCGTATTTCACGAAATCCCTAGGGATACCATGAAATTGACATGTACACGCTCAATCTTACTTGCGCAGATTGCGCTATGGATTTCCAATTCTACAAATAGTTCATGAGAATTTAAGGACAGATACAGGATAGAATTAAGATTTCAGAACAAAAAAAATAATAACGATAAAACTAAATTGTGAAAGTAGCTCAAAAGACCAAATGCCAAGCCGTGCCAACTTAGCGTTCCGATTCGGAAAAAGTCTGTCTACGAATACACATGTGTAATAAAGTCTGTTCCACGAAAGAAGTCTCGCAGACGTGGCGCTGCAGGCATGCGACGGAATCATAAATCTTTTTTTTTATTTATCTCAACAATTCATATTACAGGCACTGGTTAATAAAATGCACAATATTAAATAGAGAAAGGTGTCTGAGGGGAAGAGTTATTGTAGGAATGTTGCTAACTTGTATAAGAATAATTAGTTCCATTTATTGCCGCGGGACTTCTTTCATGAGACGGACTTTATTTAGTCTGTGACGTATGTCAACTTTTTTATAAACGTCAAACAAACTTCGCTTCGCGAGTGCAGCGAGCGGAAACGCAAACGAACCGACGGAATCTCAGAATTAAATCCAAAGAATCAAAATGTTTTAGTTTTATAACGTTATTAGCCTCTTCTGACATTAATTTACATGGTTTTATTATGTTTTGTGTTTGTGGTCATAGAATTATGTGTAAGTGCCATAGTGTTTAACAAACAAAGTATCGATAAACGCGACAAGTACCTTGTAATGAAAGTAATAAAGATTCAATAACAACATGTATGTAGTACTGTTAACATTGTCATTATTGTGTGCGACACATGAACTGCACGCGGAAGTCGGGGAGACGGATCTCAATGAGATATCGGACAAGCTGAATGGAATTAAGATAAATAAATGCTGCGAACATAACGAGATTGTTGTGGACGGGATATGTAGACTAGCCGATAGTTACAACCAGAGTGAGTATATGTAAATAACATGCAGAATAAGCATTATTGACTTAGAAACTACCTACTTTAAATGTCCAATCTAATCATTAGGTAGGTACTATTTAACTGAAAACTCATGAATAAATACTAAATTAAGTAATTCTAATATATATTTTTTTATAATATCTAACCTTTTGTCACGATTCATAATACAATTGAGGGTTTGTCATTTTATTCTACATAACATTGATACTTAAAAACTTCTAAAGATTCAATATTGTGCTTATAATTTACAGGTTTGTGGACACCACAATTTAAGACTGAGGATGGCAATGATGCCAAAGTAAAATACTTCAACTATGTGTATGGTGTGGCTGACTGTGCCACCACACAACAGAGAGCTATAATTGATATAGGAAAATCTGAAGATACGTAAGTAATCCCACAACACACCCTCACCCATGAGGGACACTCATTGATATTAGCAATATATTATAAAAAAACCCCAACTTAAAAATGACAAATTGCATGTTATGGGGATAATTTATGAGAGGGCTACACTCATGTGGACTTGGACCATGCTATGTATAAATTGATTGAACTCAGCAAGCAAAGTAACAACATCTACAGAAAAATCATAAGTTACCAACCAACATAATTTACTTTACAGGCTTAATTTACTAACTGATGGGCGCTTACGCCACATTATCAATCACCAACCCAGTTCTGATGCGAAAGAGGAACCCGTGATTAGCACATTCAGTTTACATGACAGCATATCAATACCGGAAGAGAAGGAACCATCATCTTACATACACAACCAAGCCAAATACTGCATGGATAAGGTGGGATATATACCATGGAATATTCTTGTGTCTTGTAGGATTTATAATATCACTAAAGGTGGTAGCAGCATCAATTTGGCGCTAATTTAATGAATCTCGTAATTTTTAGGATGGCTAACATTATTCAAATATTTAAAAATTCTTCACTCCAATTCATACATTAACAAATCTACACATTACAGAAGATAACATAATTGTCTTTCTTATAAAATAATCAAATTGATGGAGTAGTTTTCCCCTAATTTAGTCCCATATTACAGAACATCACTCAATACTCAAGCATTACTTAAAACTAGTTTCAACCAATCAAATGGCTTGAATGTAGTTTTAAGTAATGCTTGAGTATTGAGTGACGTTCTGTAATACGGGCCTTAGAGTAACTGTAAAAACACTACATTAACGTTTTCATAATAGAATTTGGGTTCATTTTAAATCTAGCATGTTATCCTGACATGTTGACATAGTCTAGATAAACTTTTAACTATTCATTATCAGTGAATGACATTAAAAAATACTTTCACATTCCACTTTGTTTGAGTTTGCTCATCAGTCATTAGGTGACTCAAGTTAATATTATGCATAAAAAATTGTTTGAATGGAACTTCATTTCATGTTTATAGTATAGGTAAATAATGGCATGCGGTTTTGATACTATTATTCATTTAAATAAAATTTAAATCATTTATAGAAAGTATATAGTTACTGTAACAACATTCATTATGTAGTTCCATCTTGTAGTTCATACTTTCATACTTAGATAAATTAATGTGTAGGTCATAATACAGTAAAATTACAATAGAATATTCTCAAAGTAAACCTAAGTAATCATCAAAAGTGTTTAACTTTTCTTATCATTCTTGTAATAAAATGTTTACTTTCAGATATTAGTAACACAAAAAGACACACAAACGAAAAAACCCGCCAACATAACAGGCGCCTATGCATTAGTATGTGTACCAGAGGTCAAAATTAATTGGAAAGACACCAATTTTCTCATGAAAAAGATCATTAACCCTGTATTTCATGCTATTGCAATGATCTTGTTCTTACTGGTGGCCGTGATATACTTTGTGTTGCCTACCCTCCGAGACCTGTCTGGAAATATTATCACGACTATAAACATATGTCTGATTGTGAGCCAGGCTGCAGACTTGGTGAGAATATTCACCGAGTTCAGTAACCATGTCAGCTTCATGGTTACTGGTAAGTAGAGAGCCCATCAATAAATGCATGATATACATATTGTTGCATACTACCTATTTCATTTGGGATTGACATTTTTCTTTGGTTTTTCAGATATTATCTTGTATATCAGTCTGCTGGCAGCTTTCTTCTGGCTAAACAGTTTTGGTTTTTATGTATGGAAAACGTTCAAGTATGTATTTTACAAGTACGCAATTTTTATTACTAATACAGTAGTTGTAGAAAGGAAAAATATTCCATAGGAAATTTTCTCATGTGACTGAAGGCATAAGTCATGCACTTTTTAGTTAATGTTACTCTAAGGCCCCATATTCATGGTAAACTTTTGTTGAGCAGCAGTTGACCAACATTGTTGATGAGCGACAACAAAGTTGCTGGAAACAAAGTTATCAATATGTCCACACGCCAGTCTGCGTCAAAATGTTGCCCGAAGAAGAAGTGTTGTTGTGTTCTCTGTATTTAATGCAGACACGTCCACACACGTCAAAAATTGTTGATAAACAGATTGGCTGCCCCATTTCAAAACCTACTATGGGACACTTTTTATAAAAATCGTTTTAATGCATAATCTTGCTAACCTGGAATAATGCAATAAAACGATATGCAACGAAAAGAGTCCCTTACTAGGTTTTGAAATGGGGCAGCCGAGATGTTGTCGCTCGTCGAGCGAGAACTTGTCAACATGCCGTGATCAACTCTACACGCAGTATTGCCAGCAACATGTTGACAGCAACTAAGCAACATGTTAATTAAACATAAACAAATGTTTACCAGTAATACGGCGCTTTATGCCCGTTTTCACTAACACTACGCGACACCTTCACATCTAAATGTAATGCTAAAAGCGCACAGTTGAATTTATAACTCGCTTCACTGAGTCAGGCGTTGAACAAGCATAAAACTGCTTTACCATCCAATTACAAAAGATGAAATTCGGCAGAGGCATGAAAATATGCATTACTCATACTTAATGCATGGCAGGGCACGAAAATATTAACTAGAGAATTAAAAGTCTTTTTGCGTAGACAAACCTAGACCATCAGTAAACACAGTGAATAAATTATATTTTCAGATCCCGCAACGTGTTCCTACGCGTGACGGACGTCCGTAAATACTGCTATTACTCGAGCGTCGTATGGTTCTGCGTCCTAATCATGGCCGGCATGGCAATATGCGCGCATTTCCTTCTAGATACCGGGACTAATCCGAACAGGAAAACAAGGATCCAGTTCTCTTCGTCAATCATCGTTGACGATGTTGAACAGGAGACTATCGGTAAGATGATTCATCAATATTTATAAGAACCTTACACCGAAATTAAAAATTACGTCATCAGTGACAACCATAGTCGTTATTTTCCCGGTTAAGGACAATCTCACACACATGTGGTGTAACAGAACCTCCTTGTAAGAAGTTGATTAAAACTTCCTATTGATTCTAAATGAGTACAAAAAAAAACTAGTTTAGTAGATTTGAAAAGTCAGTCCAGTCTAACCAGTAGTTAGTAGCAGTTGAACTAAGCAAGTTTTCTCTATTCATTTCAGGATTGCTTGGTATCGCAATATTCTTCACCCCAGTTGCATTCACCATAATTTTCAATGTGTTTTTTTATGTCACAACATTAAAAATTATAAAGAGGATTAATATCTATGGCAGGATTCATCATAAACTGAAGGGATGGTATGTACTAAAACTATTACGAGTCTAATTTTATATCGAACCTTGCCCACATGTTTTAAACATTAAATTTGTTCTTTTCAGCTTTAATTTATTCCTTCAACTATTCCTGATAATGACAACAGCATGGCTGTTTCTTTTGTTGTCATGGCTCAACATAGATGAATTGCTATACGCACACATATTCGTGAATCTATTCCAGGCAATTTTAATATTCTATGTGTGCATCGTACGACAGTCGCATGTAACGTTTTTGTTGCGTAAGAGTTGTTGTTATGCAGAACCAGTGCCTACGGGGGAGTGGGGCGACGAGATGACTCACATGAATGGAGGGAATTACTGACATATCAACGAATATCAAGTAGAATCTGATGTTAATGAATAGTTGTTTTAGAGCGGATATACACTAGCTTCCACACATGTAGAGGCACGATTGTATGAATATGACATATTTTAAATGTGATGAATGAAGCTATATGGCACTATAGACATGAATAGTTATATTTATAGCATTAATTGTTAAATATTATACTCAAGTATCACAGTTATACATGTTCTGTGTACAAACGCGTCTGCCTTGTAAATGTGCCTCAAATTATGATTTAGAAACACCTACCTAGTACATAAGTTATTTTCCTCTACTAGACTTCTAATGCCACTCTCTGAATGATATAGTAGTTTTACCTAACTGTGATTTATGTATTAATTATGTATTGGAACAGAGTGTCTTATTAATTATATAAAGATATTATAATTGCCAGTATTTTAGTGTATATTGAAGCAGTAAAATACTCCAAAGCCTTATTGGCATAAAGAGTGACGTACAAAATCATAAATATGAAAGAGTAAAAAAAAAAATATGATGTCGAATAAAAATTGTTTCTGAACAATATTTGCATTGATCTCTCGTTGTTAGGAATTTATTGCTCATAAAAGATACTTAAAATTATTTTAGAAATTAACAAAAAATACTAAATTAATTTTTAACAAAAGGTACTACTAACAAATGACAACTGATATTATTGGGACATGGGGAGGCTATAGATTACCATCGAGTTTGAAAATTGGCCATTGTAATGTTAATTAGAATTAATTCGGGGTGAGAGCCTGGAGATCCATCACACAGGGTATCCTAGTATGGACGCCTGTCTCTCACATAAGATCATATTTGTGTATTTTTGTCAAAACTCTATAATTCTTGTCTATGTTTATAATTATATGAACCTTTTTGAAGAGAAAAAAATAAAGAGATATTATTTATTTTTTAAACAATGAATGTACTATGAATACGAGGCTTTAATGTATGCTATCTATTTGATCAAAAACAGCATTATGTCCGTCCTTTTTCTGTATTAGCTATAGGTGGTTAGTGATTTTATATAAATATGTATTGTATACACTGCTCTCTTGCACTAACAAATATAAGAATAATTGTCATTATAATGTTTAATATTTTAACTCGGACTTTCTGTAATGTCGAAACTATAATGACGAAATGCATTTATGATTATTTTTTTAATTCATTTTGAATTTACTTTAATAAACGCAGCTAAGAACATAACGTGGTTTTGTTTATACCCTCTCGTCGATAGAATGAGATAAACAACGAATGAAGTAAAAAAATATGGAAATCTAGTCATTTGAATCAATCAGCTCTGATTGTCTGTCAGCGGCAATGCACCTACCTATTGTTTTAATTTTAGATAAGTTTAACATAATTATCTGGTCCCCGATTCAGAGTTTTATATTGTGTCGATGACACCATCCACACCTGGCCTTCCTCGAATTGAACGAAAAACGAGCTAAGCCTTATAAATAAATCTAGCAATAATTTAAATGTACCGATCCTAACAAAAAAGAAAATGTAAATATTTTTTATATTATTTATTTTAATGGGATTACAGAAAAAACTGGAATTCGACACGATAAATTATGCCAACTGGCATGACACCATTTACATGTGCAGTATTATTATCCAAAAATAAGAAGATAAAAGGTATTTTAAACAAATTAAAATTATTAAAAACCACCGTTATCTTATCATTATTACACATGGCATAGCATAAAAAAACGGTATTCCAATACTCATCCAAATGGAATATTTTTTAAACGTTACTCTATAGCTCTTCACAGTTCCTTGTGTAACAGTGATGCCAAGCTAAATCTATCACTAACCTGTGAAAACAGCTGTCCCTCAGACCTGCGCGTGAGTTCAGCCATCTGGCTGCGCACGACCAGGTGACTGTCGTCCATCACTGTGTTGAAGAATCGCCGCGTCGGCAGCAGAGCCTCCAAGTCAATCATTAGCTCCAGGAACCGCTCGCAGTATCTGCAAAGTTTTATTTTGTAAGACAGAATCTAAATAAAAACTGTTCTGTGGAGATAAATAAATGACCTAACGCAACTAAAACTTTTAGTTGTGTTTTTTGTATTATGAATATTATTCGTTTAGTTCGGTATTCGGTTGGAGTCGGCTTCCAGTTTAACCAGACGCAGCTGAATACTTGCCAGTATTTTACATGGAGCGACTGCAACCTATCTGACCTCCACAACCCCGTAACGGGGTAATACGATACCCCTTGGTAAGACTGGTTGTCAGACTTTCGAGCTTCTGACGATCGCTAACGACTGTCAAAGATTTTTGAACAAGATTAAAGGAAACTAAGAAGGTTACATTTTTAAGCAATCACTCGTATAGGGAATTAGTAACACGTTCATCTGTATTTAGATAGTTTCAACATAATATCTCACCCGTTTTACCAACCATTATTGTTTGAATAACATAACTAAATTGGTTATTGACAAATCGTCGACGAAAATTGTGGTTATAAAATTTTAAAACTTTAATTGTCAAATGAAAAACATATAGAGGCTCTCGCGCTCGGCAGGTTGCTCGCCAATACTAACAGCACCCTGGCTGTTATTGCGGATAGGCTGGACACGCGTTACGTCCAGCACTGGGTTAAAACCAGGCACTCTAAATCAAATTTCCACGCAAAATCCGCCCCTTGCTCCCCGCCACTCCGTTATGTGCTAAACGCTAACACATCAGTAATAAAGCTGAATATCGCGTGCGCTCTTTGATCGTGTTCGAGCACAAAACTGAATAGCGTAAGTCTCAATTCTTATTTCGTTTATAACTAAAGTAATAATTGATCTAGAGAAAAAATATCTGGTGGCTGGATAATAAACTATATTTTCTTGCTGTGAATATTTATTTTAGACATAAAAGCCAAACAATCTTGTTTTTATTTTTTATAGTTATCTTTAAAAAAGACATGATTTACGAATAAAAATGTATCTAGAGAAAATATTACAATTACGTAACTGTCTTCAATATGATAAAGATCCAATAAATCATATACCTAAAGTTTCATTTTGCTTGTATGTGTGACTGTTTCAGAATATTCATGCAAATTAACATAAAAATAGGGAGCGTCCTCTTAATACCCACATTAGGAAATAAGTAATTATAACGTACTAACACTAGTTTCATAAGTTTTACTCTACTAACATTCTATGGATCCTGTCTGCATTAAAAAGTTATTTTTATTTTTTATAAAGGGATTTTAAATTAGTATTTTGTGTTCCGATTTCTGATCCATTTACCATCAGGTACTTTTGGTACAAGGTAAGTTTCGTTCATACAAAAGCATGACCGGCGTATATAAGTGTCAAGTTTTATTCGCATAAAGGAGTTTTCTATTAAAGAAAAAGAAAAATATTTTATTTGGGACACGCACAAGAAATACAAAAATAGCATTTAGACTAACAATACCCAAAAATAAAAACAATCATGACTTGTGCGATGCTAAAAAGGCTCTTAGCATAATGCTGCGATATTTAATAAATATAAACCATAGTCTCGGATACCTGCATCTCAATAATGATTCACGAAGTGACATTATTTAAATTATTCACCAGACCCTTACCTCACAGCATGTGAATCTACATCCCCAGTCTCCGGTATGCTCTCCAGTATTCGCATGAACTTGATCATCAGTCTCTGCAGGTACAGGCGCTCCCAACTCAGTTTCTCTAACAGCTCAGGCTTATCCTTCTTTTGAATAGCGCGCCAGTACTTCCGCCATTTTGGAACTGTTTTGAATTCTTGGTTTCGTCGACCTATAACAAACAGTAATTTTTAGATTGAACATGATTACACTACGAGCTGTAATTGTTAATCATTAGCATATTGTTAAGGCTTCCATATAGAAGCTTTCCCGAAAGTCAACACCAGGGGGTTTCCCGAAGCGATAATCCGAAGTATCGGCCGTTTCTTAACTTCCAAAGTTTACTTTTTGACTTTCAGTCCTTACCCGACTTCAAGTCACATTTTTGACTTTGACTTATCTCTTTGACAGTGCTTTTTTTTTCGCCGTAATCAGCCATAGACAGCCGTAGTCAGAAAACGACCGATACTCGGATTTATCTTCAGAGTAGATTCCAGAACAGATTCAATTCAGATCTACCATGAACAGTGAATCAGATAAAATAATATTTCTTGGTTACTCAATATACTAACGTCTGTCTTTCAGTAAAGACTAGGTATTCGTATAATATCGATCAAGATAATTACACAACTGGGTGGATTGCGATCTTTACGGACTCGCTGCCCGCTTTCCATATCTGACCCACAGTTTGGTTTCGAGGTAAAGGCACGGACCCACACGGACCTCAAATACTTGCAAATGACACACACACACACACACACACACGTCTAACAGTTGTCTTATCTCCAATAAATAAATAAATAATAACCAATGAAACAATTGACCCACCCAGTTGGTCTAGTTATTCAATTAATTTTTATTTTCACATTTTTTTTCGGGTAAATTACAATCTTTAGTAGATAATTATTATAATCCTAATTACTTTTTTTTTGGACACACAAAAATGGAAACATTTGGATCAGGACCGCACTACTCGTACATGTAGTTTTGTCCAATGCTCAATGAGCAATCCATATCCATTCTCCCTACAATTTTATGTACAGACGCGGCCAGAGCCTCTCTGAACCTCACATGGCTCACATCCTACTTCTTCATGCTCATACAAACCGACGTACCTTCCTGCAAACTGATCCACATACTAAGCGACACAAGCCGCTTGACCTGGTCTCTACACAACTGCACTTCCATGCTGCCGAAGCAATGGTTCAGGAACAGAAGCAGAGCCGTCTGTTCTCGCATGTTGCTTCTCGAACGATCATCCTCTACGCTCGCACGGAGAACTTGCTCGAAGAACGCTGGGAAGTGGTCCGGTTTCTTCAGGAATGCCTGGAGCAGGAAAGGTTTTGGTTTTATTGAACTGCTCTCAAGTACAGTACGATGTTCTTAAAGTTTTGAAAACGTTCGGCTTTTAAAGCATTACCCGCGCTTATACCTATCTGGCAGTCTCTCTTCTAAAACTCGTTGTGTCTTAAATATTAAGGGGTCCCCGAAACGATCAATTGCCATCAATTTCTATTGTAGTGACATTGTCAATTGCACTTGATAGACGATCAATTTGCGCATCAATGTGTATCAATCTCGTAATTATTGGAAATTGAAAATTATCGTTTCGGGGACCCTTAACGCCCAGGACGGAAATTCCTCAATTTCGTTTAGAATACGCCAGAATTTTGGAGGCCTATGTCTAGTGACAGTTGCAGTACCTACATCATGTAGGATGAGTAGTGAATACTAAAAATGATACCGCAACCCTGCAGTAAATGTTTCGTCAATGGTAATGCATATACTACGTCATACTGTATCAATTTACTGGTCTTCGAGAGCAAGTGAAATAGCTTTTAACAAGCTTTTCTACATCAGGGGAAACCACACTGAGGAATGATTTGATTTGTCATATTTTTTCATGACATTTTCACCGCCTCGTTTGTCTTGTGGTCGGAAGCGTTACTGCTAAGCATGTGGTCCTGGGTTTGATTCCCATGTTGGATAGTGTTATGGCAATAGGGCACATGGACATGCCACATGCATGCATGGTATTACATGGGACTTAAAAATAACCGGCGAAATGTAAGTGTACTATACGTACACCTCTGCCTAACCCTTCGTGGATTACAGGCGTGATGATAGGTTCTAAAAATACAGAACACAGGCAATTTATGCCTTCTACCATATTACTCACCTCCCAAGCAGGTACACGTTCGCGAAACTTCTCGTTGATCATGACGATGATGGACATCATGTGCGCCTGCGACGCCTCGCCCGCTTTGTAGTGCGGCCATAAGTAGTTCTCCAGGTACTGTGAGAACTCCAGCATCATGATACGACGTACTGAGAAACTGGAAATGATGAGAAAACCATTTTTAATGTTGGTACTGTTCCAAAGATCAGTTATAAAAAATACTTGATGGATGAATAATACAATAAAAAAATTGAAGATTTTTCATCACCTTCCAAAGACTGACTTCCCTCATTGCTGGTCCTTTCCTTCCTGGCCTCTCTTTATTATCTTCATAATATGAATAAAAACTGACATTTCATAATGCTATCATTCAATATGGGTAGGCAGAAATATTTTTTTATGAATACATCAACCCAAGTTTCTATATTAATACTAATAAGTGTTTAGTGTAAACTATTTGCACTAACCATGATAATTCCAAATCACTATAAAACTTCTTGAAACATAAAACTTTACTAATAAATAATTTTAACTTAGTTTATATTTAGCAACTATAAATATTATAATAACAATATTATTTTAAACTTGTTGCACACTAAATAATAAAATATGGAAACACTGCACCATTCTCAAAAAATAGCTGGTGTTTTGCATTAAAAAAAATAGGTCATTGCACCCACTCTATGAGGCTGCTGACCCCTAAATGTTCATTTGTTTAAATCAGTTAGGCTCAGAAGTAAGTTGTGCTTGCATAACTTATAATTATTGTGTAATTTCAAGTATTTTAAGTTACTTACTGGGATCCAAGTATTTCTGCTTGGTAGATTGACTCCACAATAGAAGCATCATAAGGTAGGTGGCTCTCCTTAGTTTGTGGTGACCAGTACTGATTAGCAAGCTGTGGACAATGCAACCATGTTGATTTGTTAATCAATTCCATGTGGATAGTTGTATAGATTTGCTTTAATGGGTTTTATTCCTATTGTAATACCAGTAGGCTCATTGTAAATTAAAATTATGTATGAACATGACTGCCTAGATGTTATTATACATTTTAAATGAATTTAATGTTGGATTTGCACTAGATCAGATGGGGTTACCAATGTTGGTCAAGAGTTGTTTTGGCTCTAGATTTGATAAAAAATAACATAGCAAATTGTACACCTTCCTTAGGTTCAGAGACATGGAAACTGATATACCTACCTGATTCTTTTACATGGAACTACTTACTTTGTATACTGCTTTACAAATAATAATATCCCCATATCGCACACCATGTGAAATAATTACAGTTTACACATGAAAAGTAATAATACCAAGATCTACCAAGATCTTACAGAATGTAAAACTGTAGGTACTAAATGTGTTTGTTATCTCTTTAATTACCATTATTGTAACAATTTATAGATTATTCTAGTAACATTTACTACGGATTCCAATACTACGCTCGGAAGTGGCGCGCGTTATGTGCTGGGCATGAGATTTGATTGTGTAAGAAATGTTTTTTTGTTTTGTTAGGATATAGTCTTAAGGACAGTTTTGTGTATGAATGTGGATGGCTATAAGAGTAGAGGAAGACCAAAGAAACGATAGATGGACTGTGTGAAAGACGATATGGCTAGAAAGGGGGTGACTACCGAAATTACAACTAATAGAGAAATATGGAGAAAAAAGACATGGTGCGCCTTATGACAGGAGAATGATGAATGATGAAATAGTCCACAGCAGTATAAAATGTGAAAAGTGGTAAGTAATTGAGTTTGAATGAAATTGCAAGTAACTACAGCTACAACTTAACGCAATCAGTAGTATAGGTACATATAAAAATACCTACATATTGAACATATTGTTGTACTTAAGTTTGAAATAACACAATCAACTTATTTTAACAGTTTGATTTCTAAATAGCTGGTCTATGGATGAGGCTGCTACATGACCTAAATTTAAAGATAAAAATGCCAATAATGAATACCTGCCAATCACATTGGCAGCACAAATTAATATAATTTATTCAGTTTCTTCTCATGAACAATATTTATTATTATAGATATAAAATCTCATAAAATATAATAAATTTATCAAGCAACAAACACACAAAATTGGGAAAATTATTTAGCTTTTATTTTAATGAAAACAAAACGCAATCGAAAAGTTTATATGTTTAAAATCAGCCAGTATAGGTTTTCGAGCTCAAAAAGGATTGTATATCAATCTACTTTGTTAAGAAAAAAATAAAGTAAGTATCAATAATTAATAAAACATGCAGTTTCTGTAAATGATGCACGTTGCTTAGACTTTTTTGCGTGCGTATTTTTATGCCTAAGTAGTAAGGAAACTGGTTTAGTATTGACCTGTTATGTCAACAACATAACCTTTGAAGAAAAAAAAATTGTTAAATAATTTGAGCCAACTGGAACCATTATGAACTCGAGAGATACTCAACATAAAGGTTGCTATTATTTTCTATGCAATCTACTTAGTTTTTTAGTGGCCCATTGGAAGACTACTACATTACAATTGTGGGAGCTTCACAGAGGCCTTTTGTTTATGGCTCGCTTAACTTTATCAATGAAAATAATAATAAAATGCAAAAATAAAAGTTGACATCTCTCTCTAGTGTAATTTAACATTTTAAAACAAATACTGACATGAAAACTTGTCCCTTCAATCATATTATGAAAAATTAAATAATTTAAATAAGACAATTTTTATGTTTGTTTCTTTTCTGTACGACAAGCAAAAGTTGATTTAGGAATTGGGACCCCTCCCAATTCCAAAAACTGAAAAGAATGAGGAAGAAGCACATAACCTAAGCTTGTAAAGTTAGTTTTTTGGTTATGAAGTGCCGAAGTACTTTAAAGGTTGTAAATAATAACAAAAAAATGGCCGATATAAAATGGGATCAGAGGGTGCGGGTTGTGGTGCGGTCTCTAGTAAGAATTCGCCTGAGTTCTAATATCTTCGGCAGTTCATGTTCGTTTTACATCATTCTTGCTCCAATCTAAGAGTTAGCATTTCTATACAATTTCTGTAACATTACCAATTCATAGAAATAATTACAGAGAGGTTTATTACAAATATAGAGCATTTATCAGGTGATTTTCTTTTAATATTATCCAATGTTATGAAATGGATAACCTAACTTACCTGAGTTATTCGATCAGCATTGATTTGAGAAAGGGTTGGCAGCGGTATTTTAGGTTTATCAGAAGATGGGGCGGCGTCTGCTTTCATTTTGATCACCGTATTATTCTTCACAAATTATTCAGAAAAATATTGTTTAAAATAGACGACTGTCGGCACTGTCGGTAAACAAATTTTGACAATATCTGACATGAGTCATGACATGACACCGTGACAGCCGGGAAAAATGGGATGGAATAAAAATGTCAAAATTTTACTAAGTAATAATACCAAGTACTATTAGACTCGGTTATGTTTAAACGAGTCAAATAGGGTTCAGTTTTTAACAATTCGAATCAACTCGGTCGATCGAACGCGACCTACTGCTTCATTAACGCAATGCGCACTCTATAGCAGTAGCATGAGCGTTGCGTTACTTGAGGTCGCGCGCTTCTTTCAACTCGCTTTGGCTTGGCCAGGATCGGAACTACGAGAGAAAGACAACTCGCCTCGACTCGAAAGCTCGGCTCGAGTCGAGCTTCCTCTATAATGGTTGCCCCCTTGGGCCCTTCCTTGCCACTGCTGCCTACGCTACGCTACAGGCACCGAGTCGAGTCAAGTCGAGTTACGACTCGAGTCAGTAACTATATCAACTCGAGTCTAAAAAAATCCAACTCGTCACATCGCTAAAAGGGCTGCTTATTTAAAATTATTTTGCGTTCCATTATGAAATATTTCAAAGTAATAAAAAAATCTGAAAACCAGGGCGCCGGGGCGGCTGTTTATTTATTTTATCTATGCAGGCTTTTGAAAGTCGAACACTTTGTTTTCCTGTTCGAAAAGCAAATTCTGAATAATGATGATTATTAAAATTTAATAATTCTACAACTATAATTATTGTTTCAGCCTAAAACATGATGTTTGATCCACCCGATTACCCATACAAAGAATTATCAGAAACTTATGATCCAGACGACTTACTTTTCACCAATGATCCTACTGAGTCCAATGTAACCTTATCTAATGTTAATAAAAATCCACTAGACGTAACTGCAATAATGAATACTGTGGAAAGTCAAATATCTTTTCAATCAAACGATTCTGGAAGATTTTTCAATGTAGAAAATTCTTCTTTCTTCCAAGAAAATTCAAACAAGGAACAGAACACAGAACTGTACATTATACAGTCAGACAACTTATTTAACTATGAACCAACTCTGCTTGATGAAAATACTGTCAATCAATTCTTATTGCCTCTTCAGGACTCTTCAGGACAACCGAAGGTTTTATTCAAATAACAAATTTGTAGACGATGTTGATGTAGTTAGAAGTCCTAGATTTGATTTAATGTAGGTTCAAATTCCTAGTTGGTAGATTCACAAAGCAAATCAATATGAGTCGAACTCCAGCTGAATAAAATATTATTTCTCCGTTTCCAGACTAGTGAAAGCACGGGTCCGGACTTGCTGGCACTGCATTCTTGTGTAATCTGTCATGAGATATTTACGACCGAAGCTGATCTTCTCGACCACACTATTTCGCTTCACACTTCCGACAATTCCATAGACCAGCCTCAAAGTACATTATTACCTGCCCCTGTTAATGACAAAGTCGAAACGAGGAATGGACCAGGTTTGACTTTTTTCGGAAATTGTTCCCTGTTTTTGTCAAGAAGTACTATGTTTATCAAATTGAGGGATCTGAAATCTTGAGGGCTGTGCTACTGGGGCTGGACTGCCTTGGAGTAACGAGTGGTGGGCCCGATTGCCAAACATTTCTGGTATCTGTATTAATTTGATAATGTTTGTCAATCGGGCCCACAACTCGGTAAGTGTTTGCGCTATCTATTGCACTCCAAAGCAGTCAAATTGCATTCGGCAGCACATAAATAGTTGATGGTAAGTTGATGTATTATTACCAATATCCAATGTGAGCACCTACCTAAAAATCGCTACCTACTTCAAAAGATGGCTGCAGTTACGCCGCGTTGCTTAGCATTGCAGATATATTAATTTGGCTCCGTCAATAGAGTGGCCATACAACCGTGGACTGTTTATTACGGTGTTTATATTTGAATGACACAATCATGTCGTATAGCTCCAAAGTTTAAAGCAACTCTTCTCTTTCAGAACCAACTCACAGTAATGAAAACTTCGAGACTGAGTGGCTCGTGTGCCGAATGTGCGAGCGTGTGCTATCGACCGCTCTGGAAGTTGAACCCACGGGTAAAGTCAACAGGGATTATATATTACGTATTGTTTTATTTTAATAATAAAGGATTTACGTACGTTTCTAAGAATAGAAGGTCATTGTTCCCGTACTTGTCTTTATTTTTTTATTGTCAGCTTTTGGGACCGCAAAAATTGAATTCTATGATTAGGATTGGTAGAATAATTATGATGGCCTGATTCTTCACTTTCTCGATTACCTATTTATTTATGTTTTTACTTTTTCTGTTGCTTCATTGGTATAAATATCGCAACCCTTACTGTTAAGCATCTCTTGCGTAAGATCATCTGCAGTTTGGGCAAAGTTTTTTTATGGTTTTCCACCAGGATCTTTCAGTAACAGCCAGGAGTCTTGATCTGTGTCCGGTTGGTGACGAACGGCGCGCCCCCTTAGGTTAACAACACTGGCGAAATATGGATGTTATATGCTCCTCTATCCTCCTCCGTCGTCATGTTTTATTTGTAACTTACCTCACTCTTTCCAGAACAATTGTGTTGCCTCGCCTCCGATGGCAAGGGCAGTGTTTTATCTCGCAAACTGTACACGATGTATGTCTGCGACTTCTGTAGCGGTTTGTTTGCCGATGGTGATGCCCTGGACAAACACCGGCTGACTTGCTTCATTGAGGAACAAAATAATTATTATGAGGATCAAAACGTATGTCAAACTAATAATATTAATTCTCCCTCCCTCTGCTAAGTACCTATAAATAAAGTACAGACAGATTAACGTTCGTTTAGTCCAACGACATTTCATATTTTCCAGATATTTTTGAAACTAACTGTAGACAAGTACGCCTAACTCGAAGCTTCGTCAATATCTCATAAAATTTTGAATCGTTTTCATAGGATACCTGCATCTCAGATGCGAATATATCTCACGGGCCTGAAGTGTGTTATGCTTGTGACATCTGTGGGAAGCAGTACGCATCCACTGAGGAATTGAAGGCACATTCCTTGGAGTGCCAGAGTCCCCCGCCCCCTAGAAACACCCGGCGGTCGTACACAAACAGCGGGAACAGCAAAATGTGGAACTGTGGCTCTTGCAACCAACTTTTCGCTACAGCCAGGTAAGATACTACAGATAGGTAGGCACCTTAATTTAATCAATGTGATTTTAGATATTTTTAAACTATGTAACCTCTATTCATGTTCAGCTGAATACAGCCTCCGAATTCGTAACAAAAGAAGCCCTTTAACTTGGTTTTCGTTCGACAGATGGCGTTAGTAGGCGCGTAACTTTAACAAAATTCTCAACTATTGTTTTTGATTTGCAAATTAATAAAATTAACAACCTAAAAATGCTTTGATTGCCTAAAGTAATCACATTTAAGGTGAATCCGCAACTGTACCCCTCGAAATTAGAATTTTTCTACGTTTTTTGTAATTTGCAGGTCAGTGTCAGGTTGTATCTTGAACAAATTATGATTCGCAACTATATCAGATATGTATTTACAGAATTATGATCATTCGAATCATCCATCATAGAGCTGCAGATCCACCTTAATAGCGATATCTACCTCCTCATCGTTAGTTTGTTATTATTGTATGGTGAACCGCACATTAGTGGTGACACTTGCACTATGAAAATGGCTCTTACTGCTACGATATAAAGGCGCTGTCAATATCAAATTGTAAGCACTGATGTGTGGTTGATTGTACAGCTAGCTACTAGCAGAGGTCATAGTTATACCTAACCATGTAGATAGACTACACACTCTACACAGAGGTACTTAAAAGCTTACCTAAATAAAATATTTTCACAGGGACTTGTACCGCCACAAACGGGGTGAGGACAGACCCCCGGGCGCTCCGCTGATGGCCTACGTGTGCGAGGAATGCGACAAAGTGCTGGGCAGCATGTGCGCTTTGCACACGCACAAGAAAATGCACAAAGTTACTAAGCCTGTACGTCACACAACCAATCAGATCGCTTCATTTCACTACATTGTTGTTGTGGACACTGATTTCTGTATTTTAATTCGATGATGCTAACTGAAAATAATTGCTGTAGATAATAATTATTATTTTGGCCTATAAAACCTATTGCTTATTAATATTGCTTACCTACCTAAAGTCTTCCTGACTAACCCCATTCGCTTCTGTTTTAATATGACTTTAATAATTTAACTTTTTTTAAATTATTATTTTATTATTTTACTTTTACCTAGCCTACGGCAATGACGTGTCAAGGCTTGTGCAGACTGGCGCGATATCGCGGGCGCGACAGGCAGCGCGACGCTTTCCATGAAGTTTTCATAGAAATTGTGCTACTAGTGTCGCGTCGCGCTGTCGTGTTGCGCCTGTTTGTGTCTATAAGCTCGACGAAACTCAACCGCGCCAAGTTAGTCCAAACATCTCATAGCTTCTCACGTGTTTCAACTTATATAAGTAGCTTTCACCATTATTTTACAAAATATAACTTGTAGTGTCAATTCGACGGTGCCAACGCTCATCCAACAAAAGTTAGGAATCTTGTATCAATAACAGATTAGAATCGTATAATCCAAAAGCCCACGCACAAGGTAAAAATCAAAAGAGTGAAATGTGTCACAAATGTGATTAAATGGAGTTTTGTGCACTTAATTAGCAGTGGTATTACCTACGCGTAGGCTAGGAGCTGGAGACTTGTCATACAAATAATTGAATACAACACTCACTGATTGTCACTTGATTACATAAGTTAGGCTTAAAACCCAAAAACAAATTTATGCTGCACGTTGGTATCAGAATGATTTGTTGACTCTGAATCGTCTACGAAAGAAGGCGTCTTGTCGTGCTGTCTCCTTGACTATTCCGTTAGGGGACATAATATCATCGTCACGCCCTTAGAGTTTCTTAGAAGGGGGTCTCCTGAGCTAAGCGTAGGTGTTTCTCTTCTACGAGCATCGGTATAAATGCCTATACTATGCTATTCGTAGAATATGAAACTTTTCTCATATCTGTTAATGCGGAAAAAAGGAGGCGTGTTATTTTTTGTTATTTTTTCTCTGCATGAAACAAGCTAGGGCTTTCCCCCCTTCAGTGTGACAAGTTAGTAGGCTAGTTATAAAACCATGATTTTATAACTGAAATTAAGATCAGTTTTAATAAATAAGTAGATAGTAGAGCTTCTTGTGAAGAAGCACTTCCGTGGTCTATCACCATAATATCTAGCTGCTTGTGCCCCTAAGCAGTGCTGCTGTGCATGGTAATATTTCGAACTTCTTTTCGTACCAAAAATACTTTACCAGCTAGATAACTTATATTCGCATGTTCCAGGGTTACCCATGCCGAGTGTGTGGACGTCGCTTCAATCAGTCTGGTCACCTGGCCATCCACATGCGTATGCACACGGGGGAACGGCCTTACCCCTGTGACCTGTGCCCTAAGGCATTCAAAGTCAAGGTAACGTAACTTGGAGATCACTGGTTATCATAGATTTTATTAATGTGGGAAGCAGTCGTGGTTTCTAATCATGCGTTTACAAACAAGGTAAAATATATATACATATTTAAAAATCATAATCTCTCCTGTTGTACAGACGCCAGCAGGTCAAGCTACCCAAAACTGTCAAATTTTCCCAATCAACCTTGAACATTAAGCTGTAGCGATAAAGTTGAAAATCTATTAAAGTAATTTGACAGATTGTAGTAGCTTAATGTACAGGTGTCTGTACGTCTGGTAATCCAGTCTATTGCTAAGTTTGTAGATATTAGGTACATGAGCTGTGATTACCCAGCAAGTCCTCGTAAAAAAAGATATCCTAAAGTAAAAAGCTCACACTAATATTATAGAGGCGAAAGTTTGTGAGTGTGTTTGTTACTTCTTTACGCTCAAACGGCTGGACCAATTTTGATACATTTTTTGATGATAACTTTTTATCCCGATATTCCCACGGTTTCGAGACTAACGCGGATGAAACCGCGGGGCGCAGCTAGTAGATCTATATTTATGACTGAGTACCTATGACGAAGAGAAAATTTACCAAAAATCTACGGCAAATAAGTGAAAACTTCAACGAATTAATATTGATTACAAAACATTAATTACAAACAATGCCAAGTGTACTTAAAACCACACAAATACTCAGTACGTAATCGCAAAAACGCTCATTGCACGCGCTATTTACTATAGGATGGACGCAGATAGTTCCCAGTATTTTTTCCGTATGATAATGTATGTGGAATGGTGTTGGTGGCAGGTGGAGCGCGACGATCATCGTAGGACCCACACGGGCGAAAAACCCTTCGCGTGCACCGCGTGCCCTAAGACGTTCACTGCCGCAGCACGCTTGCGTGAACACGCACGCATTCACACAGACCAAAGGTTATCATACAATCCTTTTGTTTTGCATCCAGACACAGTTTTACGAGTATTCACTTTGACTCACAATTATTGTGGCAGTATTGATTTTTGAGTCGCTGTATTCATTGATCTTGCTTACCAGTACTTACCACTATCACTTAGAGATTTTGTGAAGTACTTAGGTACCTACAGATTAAATATTTATTTGAGTTTGAGAATTTTGTGTGTTTTCACTTTCTGCTAATGCTGCTGATTTCCTGAGCTGAGCGCTATGATAGTTATAGAACTAACAAAGTTTAGATTTAGATGGCGCTAGTGATCTCTTATTCGAAATATTATTTGAATTCCAAGAACAAAAAGGCACAGAGTTTATTGATTGGTGGTTATAGCAATGAGAACCCTAGCTAATTTATCTATTTGCCATGATGTACCTATCAGTATCGGACTATTGTGATTATTATTTTCATCCAATAACTATTTCCAGTAATTCCGTAGCTCCAATATTATTTTAATTATCAATGCTTAATATAATTGATACAGCGAAACGTTCATTTGCCCGGGATGAATTCTCGGAACTCGTGAACACGAATACTGAGAGTAATCAGCCGATTGCAATTGCAATAGAAAATCTCGCTATTTCGGTAAACAAAATAATTGGTGCTTTTAATTTTATCATTACACTAGCGACCCGGCCCTGGTTCGCATGGGTTTTACGAGTTGACAAAACATCGAAATATCTTTACCTACTGTATAATAAGTCCGTGTGGTGCCGGACGGACGTAAAGAATAGCACCATCCTATTTCTTCCCGTGGGTGTCGTAAAAGGCGACTAAGGTACATAATAGAGAATGGGCAGCAGCGTTCTTTAAGCATTTTAACACCATACTGCGATCGCCAACCCACCTGCCAAGCGTGGCGATTACTTATGGCATGGCAAACTTACGGTGTACATTCTCTAAATGATGGTCCAACGCGCACCAAAATCCGTTGCGTAGTTTAGGAGGACAATGCGGTCACACAAACAGACACGAAAAGCGACTTGAATTTATAAAATGTTAAAAAGTGCTATACAAAAATATTTCGATGCAGGCTATAATACTTAGTTAGGTTTCCATTGTTAGGTTTCCAGGGGGCGATCGCACTAATTTTGAACGTTAATACCAAAACTAAACCACAACCAAAAACGTTACGTTAGACACATTTCGTATCGCGCTAATCATTACAACGGAAACGATTTAGCTAAAAAAAAAAAAAAAAATTTAAAACTATTTATTTCTTATAACTTTTCATGGTTTTTGTAAATTAAATATAGCGCTTAATCTAAATACAATAAGATTATGTGCGCTATAAGCTTATTGTATATAGTTGCTCACTTAAAGTTTATGGCTGAGAACCTACACGCTGACATCCTCCATTCCATACTTCCCCACAGTAAAGTAGGCTTTTAAGATGTTTTTAATTTGTTTAGGTTTTTTGTCTTCTAATTTTTTGGCAATTTTCTTTGGTAGTTCATTTAGAATGGCAGGAAAGGCGTACGTCCAGGCTCTCTTACCATATTCATTATTCATCTTTGGCAGTTTATATGTAGGCAAGTACGAGAGGTTACGAACAAAGTTTGTTCTCTTTGTTTTCTGCAGTTTATTCATAAATACAGAGTAATCAGAGGCAACAGCCAATTTAACTTTGTCGAACACATTTATGATTTTACAATATTTAAATAACATGTCATAATCTGGTTTATATTTATGTTTAATTTTATAAGGTACCAATATTTTTAACATCCCTATCTGTATATTATAGATTTCTTAAGATACGTTTTATAAGTTCTTCTATAACTAGTTAAACCGTAATTAGTAACAGAATCGGCTAATGCCATGTACAACAATCGCAAGCTTTACTTTGGAAGTTACGTTGGAGGAACGATCGATCGAACTTTCAGTATTGGGTAACGTCAACGATTTTGTCGCTCAGAAAAAATAGCGCGATACCGTTTCTTACATCAGCTAAACCAAAACTAAACCAAAACCAAAAACGTTCCGTTCGAACGGTAATTATGTTGAGAAATAGCGCGATTGGCCCCCAGGTACATATTTTAATTAAACAACCGCCTCATACTCATTGGTCTCTTTTGAGCTAGATACACACCTACTTAAAATACAGGAATAAGTGATAAATGGGTAGATATGTACGGATGATATCTGATGCGGGTATAGTCGCCAGCACATCATGTTACCACAAACAGTCAAATTTTGTCATTCGATTTAGAACTTAACCATCAACATTTTAATGTCATCAGGTAATCATTTGGAGAAATTTGACAGTTTGGTATAATCTGATGGGCTAGCTGTACATAAGCAAAACAGGCTTTTAATCACAATACTAAGGATTTTGAAGGAAATTGCATATCCATTGGTTCATATATTTGAAAAATTCGTCTGCTCAACAAAACAACATAAAAATTGCGTAATGTATGTTGTTGAACTGTCAATATCGAAGGAATATCCAATAAAACTGTCAAAATAAGTGTTTTTTTACCAAATACCCAGCTGTTCAACAATATTCCAACCTTAGCAATCACATCTCAGAAAGTCCCAATTTCTTACGTAAGAATCACCGTAACGCACGTCTACTTTCAGACCTTACCGTTGTGACATTTGTGGCGCCGCCTTCAGAAGACCTTACGCTCGAACCGTGCACACCCTGATTCACACCGGAGAGAAACCCCATGAGTGTGATATCTGTGGTACTGCCTTCAGGTAATCTTGATCTTTTTCATGAAGTTAAACATTTCTAGGCAATAATAACGAAGGTCCATTAGGCAGGTATTAGACTGACTGTTCCTCATATACTTGCAAAAGCAACGGTTGTGAGTGGAATTGCCAAATTGTTAGTTGCACTAATTAAGCCGAAATCAATATTTTTTGCAGTGGTGGTTCAGTGGTATCTAACGGCTGCGATTTACTTACGAGTTGCAGGCCGTAGGTTCGAATTCAGTCAGGCTCTTTACTTTGTGTAAATTATTTCATCACCACTGGTCTCAAAACGGTGAAGGAAAACATCGTGAGTAATATTCTAGAACCAAAAACTCGAAGACATGTGACATCCACTAACCCGCCCTGGGCCCGCGTGGTGGATTACGGCCAACTTCCTCTCACGGAGAGGAGGCCTGAGTCCCAACAGTGGGAACGTTATAGGCTGATTATGCAATATTTTTGCTAGTCTCCTTTCTCTTGACAACCTAGCCGAGAACGGGGGATCTTATTAAAATCGCTTGGTCATAAAAAAAACGGGCAAGTGCGTGTCGGACCACGCACAATGAAGGATTCCGTAGTTGTGATGAATTTATCCCAAGAACAAACTTAACATTGTAGTTGAAAAACATAATCCTCCATACATTCCAACTGCAAATGTAAGTTTGTACGCATAATATTGAGTGATTTACCATGTTATTTTAAGATCACACACTTCTTATAGGTTTTCCTCTGTAATCTATAAGTAAATAACTATTTTCTGTATTTTTTTCAAAATTTTAGGCTCGGTAGTTTCGGAGATAAGGGGGGAAATGGTAATTTTTCATCTATTTTCTTAATTAATTTCAAAACAATTTATTCTAAAATTATAAAAAAAATATATGAAATCTTTAAAACATTTTCCCTTTCATTTGATATGTCACACGGTACAGTCAGCAAAACTTTTTATTTTAATTTGCCCTCCAAAAATGACCTCCATATTCAAAATTAATTTATTTGCGTAACACGTCCGTGTTTGGGTCACAGAATTCCACATGTTTACCAAATTTCAACTTAATCGGTCCAGTAGGTTCGGAGCAAATCAGCTGTGACAGACGGACATACAGACAGACACACGAGTAATCCTATAAGGGTTGCGTTTTTTCCTTTTGAGGTACGGAACCCTAAAAATCCTCTCGGTCTCGGTATGAAAATTCGTTGTACCTAATACCTTTTTTTTACTAGTCTATTATACGGCGACCTGGGTAAAGGCCTTCCTCCACTCAATCCATCTTTCGCGAGCCCACGCATCGTCCTTCCACATTGACGGAACCTATCCAGCTCATATATTTATTTGCATTCCATCATGTTTAAAGGTGTTACAATGGCTTAAAGCTTAGGTAGGTACAAACAAGCTTGTCCAGCCATCTCGTACGTGGTCTGGGGGAACCCCGCCTTCCTGTCTCAGGGCACCAGTTCTGTGCTATTTGGGCCCGCAGACATGTCTGCCCACCGAGTCCCATTTAAGTTGGGCAGTTTACCTAATACCTATACCGATATTTTATGGGACATGGGACTTAAGGCTTGTACAGACTGGAGCGATATCGCGGGCTTGACAGGCAGCGTGACCCTTGGCGCGCCCGCGATATCGCGCTAGTCTGTACGAGTCTTTATAAACATAACTGGCGAAATATGGGTGTACTATAGGTAACTACACCTCTGCCCAACCCTTCGGGAAACAAGGCGTGATCGTGATGTTATGTTATGTTATACCTATAGGATACCTAAGTAATGTTTACTTTATTACCATAGGCTCGAAAGAACCATATTTTCTTATCCTGAAATGTTAGAGGTTCCAAGACTTCCAAGACTACTATTCTGAATCTCTTTGAATAAAATATCTGTCTGATCTACTCTGATAAAACTCTCACTCGTAAACTAAAAACACAGTTACGTAAATTAACATTACAACTACCCGTATTTCTATACTTCACGCTAATGCTATTGCAGGGTAAGCAAAGAATGCCAAAGAATGCCTACCTCAATGCTTATCTCCCTTCCGACCGAAATCAGTATTATTGTGCCCTTTCTACCTGCACTGGCGCTTACAAAAACTTATGATCCTTTATCCTTATGCGCACCTTCCGAGCTTTTTCAAGCGTTTGGTGCAGGGTAAGGAAAAAAACTAAGTATAGAAATAGCGCATTGATTCTACTATACCTGTAACTTATTTTTCGTTATAGTACCTAGTTGTATACAAGTTGTTAAAGCAATATCTGAAAATTATGAACTTCTTTTACTAAGTATATGGGACCAAATACCTACAAAATCGCCAAAAAGAAATCAGCGGTTCCCTACATTTATGTAGGCTCGCATAACTCGTCAAAATGTAGGGAACAGCAGCAATTTTTTTTCTGCTAATATAACTACAAAGGGAGCCTAGGCTTTTTATTGTAGAAGATTGCTTACTGAAAAGAATACGAGATGCATATTTACAGATTTTAAGATGAATGTATCAAAAATTACATATATTTTTGTAGATTAACTTTTACTATTCGAGTGCGAAGTTAATTAGGTACTTACTTATTTTAAATACTCGTATAATAAAATTGTCTTTAATATTTGTTGCTATTGTTGGCTGGCCTAAATTCTCTCAATTAGATAGATAACTTAAATCTAGTATAGGAGTAAAGTTTCGTGAGTGACATTCATGTTTTACCTGACCTAACCAAATGCGTGATTATTAATATGATACAAATTTCTTGAAATATCACAGCTATAGAGACGTTTATCATTCTGTAAGTGGGTACCTAATAGAATAATACCGACTGTCCGGGGAACCCCTCTGCTTACCCTGCAATACAGACATGCACGGTATGATATGCACGGTGTGTGACTATGGCGCAGCAGTGGCGCGGCACCGAGCGCTGATCGTTTTCTGTACTACGCTACGGATCATGATAAATGATTTTATTTCTGTAAGTAGGTTTGTACAAACACTTTTACACGTCAATCATATTTTAAAAACTAGATGAGGTCGGCGGTTCCTATCTGACTACCTACTCTGAGAAGAAAGGTCGAAACAAACTCAGGTCACAGTCTCTTTTAAAGTCTAGACATAATGTTGGTCAGATCGTGTGAAGACCATGTAGTTTGGGGTGTCTGAAATGTTCTTTTGAGGAAAGAACCACACAGATTGAGTGGACCTGTCCAGTCAGTGCAAGCATTTGTCAGTAATCGTGCAGCTCAACTCAGAACCGATTCGACGAACAATAATACTAGGTAGGTTGCATAAATTACTCGAACTGCCAGACCATGATTAAAACTAACTGAGAAAAAAAACAAAAAAAAATACAGCTGGCTCCGCTGCTGCGGCTGCTGAGACCCTCAAGCGGCGCAAATACTGTAATCTTATGGGTAACTACAGTTTTGAGCCGTTTGGGGTCGAAACGCTCGGGTCATGGGGCCCGAGTACGCGTTTCCTTTTTAAGGAAATTTCTCGCTGACTGATCGACACTTCACGTGACGAGAGGGCTGGCTCGTTCTTTGGCCAAAGAATTACCTGTTCAACGTGGCAATGCTGCCAGTCTTCTGGGCACGTTTCCGGATGACAGCGATGCGGATGAGTACTTCGACGCTTAAGTGTTCTTTTTTTGTATTTTTTTGTTTATCTCTTTAGTGTAAATAGTTAGTTGCGTGATCTATTGTTTATAAAAAAAAAATTACACACATAGTCTTCACAATAATTAAAATAATATAATAGTTTACAAAGTAAATATTCATGTCATTGTACTATACGTAAATTACCGGTACCTATAACAAAAATTGTAAGCAAAAAAAAAACAAGATTTTCTGTGGTAATTTAATGGAGCAGTTCAATCCAAATTCAAATTATTTATTTAAAATAAGCACATAAAAACTCCGAAGCCTTTTTCTCCTCAATATAGTCTTTAACAGTATAAAAGGCTGTCTTGCATAGTTTTCGCTTTGTCGACTAGCTTCTGCCCGCGACTTCGTCTGCGTGAAATTTCTTGTTCCTCCGACCCACTACGTCGCATTGCACCGCCCGCCTCGTTTTCGCTTAGCGTTCTTTCTGATTTTTTTTCTTTTTGCTTGGCTCCTAAGGGTCTATGACTCACTAATGGGCTATGAAATGCAAAAAGAAATGTTCAAATCCGACTGGTTGTTCCAGAGATTACCCCCTATAAAAACCCCATACAATTTAAAATAACAAACAAACACCTGTTTATCATATTAGTATAGATTTGAAATTATTAAGGCTTAGTTCATGAATTTATCTAGGAAGTTTATGATAACAACGTATACATTGGCATCTAAAGCCACCTATTTTCTTGAGCCATGTTTGGAGGAACAATAAATTTGTGTTTCTTCCTAGTACATATTTATATTATGGATAACACTATATTTCATACACGGATTAATATGTTTATGTGAACATACATAACATTTTCATAAATATACTGAGAAGGCACAGTAATTATACTAATCTCTTTAAAGTCTCTGAGGAAGTGTCTGGGACTTACTTTATAAATTGAACGAATTGCCCTTTTTTGTAAAACAAAAGCTGTTTGAATATCAGCGGCATTTCTCCACAACAGAATACCGTACGACATGAAAATAACTAAAGTATACTAAACGGGCTATCTCCTAAATCAGTTAAATCACGAATTTTCATAGCGGCGGCGGGCGGGCTAGACTGCAGAGCTAAGCTTTTTGACATGGAGTCTTAATTGAAGCATATCTTCAGGATTCAACTCTTCAACCTTTATGAACACACTAGTTTTTCCTTCTCTTACATGAGGTATCGTAAACTAGGTACATTTTGTTTTTTTCTCGTTAAGAAACAGGTTATTAACATTAAACTAGCTGTTGACGTTTAAGTTTAAAATATAAGTGATGTCTCGTATGCAAATAACACTATATCATGATTATCCTTTATGAGGTAAGGTAAGTCATTAATATAAATAAGAAACAAAAATGGGCCTAGAATTGAGCCTTGGGGAACCCCATTGTTACTACAGATGCGGGTGATCTTTTTCCGTTAACGTCAACTCTCTGAATCCTATCACTTATGTAAGAAGTAAGAAGATCCAGCGAGGCGTTCCGGTTTCATTAGTGGTGCAGTTTCCTGATTAATGTTTCATGAGTTCGATTCATGAACGGAACTCATATTTGTATGGCCTACAGTTACTTCATTATTGTTTCGGGTCTTTCTCTTTTTGCATGTGGAATGTCGTGTCTGTGAATACATCCCAGATACAAAATGTGAATGTGGAGTTGTATTTTTTTTTTCTTTTCTTTAGACGCGTTGAGCGATTTTTGGTAGGGGCAAAACTTATGGGTTTGCGTCACCGACATGCTAATTTGATGTGCTGCGCCAGACCGGCGACGCGCCCTGTGTACATGTATACGCAAATAAAAAAAAACTTTTAACCAGAAAAACCCCATTTCCTCATTGTTTGCAAACGGTGTTTATATTTTTTTAACAATAATAAACCTCATTTCTTCTTCGTTTGCAGACGATCTGGAGACATGTGGAAGCACAAGCGAACTCTGCACGGAGTCCAAGCAGTGTCCATCGACACTGAACCAAAGAAATGATTACATAAACAAGAAAAGAAAACTTGACCGTCCTACCTCAGACTATCTACCTCCAAATATTGTCAATAGATGGCGCTAGTTGGTTCAAAGTAGGGGATAAGTGTGCAGTCGTGCGCAGTGTGCAGCATGCATGTATATTAAGTATTTTTAATATTGTTTAATATATAATATTGAATTGCTTGGTTTTTGTATATTTATGATAACACTAGCTGCACCCCGCGGTTTCACCCGCGTAAGTCTCGATCCCGTGGGACTATCGGGATAAAAAGTAGCCTATGTCTTAATCCAGGGTGTCAGCTACCTCCATACAAAATTTTATCAAAATTGGTGCAGCGTGAAGAAGTAACAAACATACACACACACACACACACTCATAAACTTTCGCCTTTATAATATTAGTGTGATTCACGTCTCTTTTAGCAATTTGTTACCTATATAAAAATTTGTTATCTTTATCTATCGCTAGCCGAATTTGCATTACGATAAACCAAATCTAGAAATTCTTAAAGGCCATTTTTGACTGAATATTTTATTGAAGAATTGCAAGAATTCTAAAACGGGGAACTATAAAAAGGATTAAGGGAGGGTAGGTACTATCTCAGAACTTTGATATTATGTCCCATTAGCGTGTTTTCATGTCGATGACATAAGACCTTAGAGATACACTAATTAAATATACATGAATAAGTCATATTATCGAGTACCGTATGTTTTGGAATGTTTCAAATACCTACCTACTTGTTAATTTAAGAGCCTCAAAATAATAGTGTATCTTCGCTGATGTATTAAATTCATTAACGGAGATACATTTATCAATTAGCAAAAAAGGTTAAAGTTTATAGTTCTCATGTGAAAAGTAAAATTTCCTGTTACTAATACTCTACTCGTTGACTGCCTCGTTGGTTTAGTGGCCGCAAGCGCTACTGCTGAGCGTAAGGTTTCGGGTTCCATTCCCAGGTCGGGCAAAGTGTTATTGGGTTTTTCCATCAAGAACTTCTCAGTGGCAGCCCGGAGTCTGGATTTGTGCCCGGTTGATGGCAATAGGCTCGACCCCTATTACATGGGACTCAAACATGACTGGCGAAATGTGGGTAAGGAACCTACTAGGCACCTCTGCTCTGCCTAACCCTTCGTGGACAACAGGCGTGATGTTATGGTATGTCTAATACTCTACACGTGGAAACGACATTGGAATATTTTTATGAACAAAATCGTTGATTTCGAGTTATTTCCTAAACGGAGATAGAATAATTGTAAGCCCGTGATTGTATATTAGCAGACAACTGCGTAGCTTTTCCAGTCATTTGACTGGATAGGTAGGCCACTAATAAATACCTGCTTTAATATTGGCCGTAGGTATATAGAAAAAATGTATCAAGTGCGGATCAGCTTTAAAATTAGCTGAATCAAAGTTAGTAGATATATCAGCAAGTACAGCAGTCGTCCGTGGGGACTGTGGGTCAATTATTAGAAAGTACCTGACATCTCAAGGACGCCTTGTGGTCACTAACTGAACACTGTGCTGTTTTCCTGGAAAGTGCATGCTATTTCAAATCGCCCAGTACAACTACCTATTTCCTAGAACAGTATAGGAATAGAATGCGGATTTATGGGCAGAAAACAACAGGATTTTAAAGACTATATGATAACATTGCTATTCGTTCAGTTCATATTTCTGTGGCCTAAGAAGTTCACTGCAGTGCTGGTCATAAGGTCTCTCCAATCGCACACTTAATAACTCGATTCTCGATACCTCAGGGGGTCTACTGCTGACTATGACTGACTACGACGATAGAAAAGAAAAAAAATGACAGTCAAAGGACTCAAAGTCAAAAAAAGGAAATTTTGGAAGTCAAGAAACGGCAAAACATTCGGCCGATACTACGGATTATCGCTTCGGAGTAGACCCCTGGCTTGTCATCTTAAAATTCGCAACGTTCCTTAATACGATAAATATAAGACAAAAGAAAAAAAAATTACGGTGGAGTGTAGTACCTACCCAAAAAAGTTTCTTAAATCCAGGATCATCACATTTAAAGGCCCCACAACAGGGGGTTTAAAATTAATTCTTTGGCAGAATCATAAGATCTGCGTACAATTCAGGATATAGGTGTCAAACAGATAAATTGCGGGATGTACATCCCGCAATTTATCTGTTTGACACCTATATCCGTCTGTATTTGACATTTGACTTCATTGTGGACCATTTTACGAAATTCCATACAAAACTGTCAAACAGATGAATTGCCGGATATGAATTGTACGCAGATCATATTATGATTCTGCCAAAGCGTCCATTTTAGTCCTCCTAAACGTGGTACTCCTCACTACGCGATGAAAAACAGTCGTGAGGATGCATTGTTAAAATCATCAGGGGGCCTAATATGGACGCTTTGGCAGAATCATAATCTGATCTGCGTACAATTCATATCCCGCAATTCATTTGTTTGACAGCAGCTATTTGACATTCATAATTTGTGGACCATTTTACGAAACTCCATACAAAGCTGTCGTGAAATACTGGTGTCCGTTGCCATGAACGTAGCTTGGGAACTTAAGCTTTAAATAACTGAAACCGCAAGAACCCTACCATAGAAACACAGTTCTTTTTTAGTTTAAATATAGCGATTCAAGGTCATCATCATCATCATCCACAGCCCGACTTTACTCACTGCTGTGCCTCTCTCTGCTTGTCACAATCATCACATTCCAGTCTCATTAGTTCTACTCGCGATAACTAATGACTATGCTGTCGTATAGCGATAACCGCGGCTGCTAATTGTAAAGGCCTATATTCTCAAAGAAGACACGAGCATTAATCACCACGCTTGCTGAGTATGGGTTGGCGATTTCTGCTTTAAAGCTCTGTTAGGTACTTAAATCACATCACACTAATATTATAAAGGCGAAAGTTTGAGTGTGTGTGTGTGTGTGTGTGTGTGTGTATGTTTGTTACTTCTTCACGCTCAAACGGCTGGACCAATTTTGATAAAATTTTGTATGCAGATAGCTGACACCCAGGATTGAGACATAGGCTACTTTTTATCCCGATATTCCCACGAGACTTACGCGGGTGAAACCGCGGGGCGCAGTACTACATAAATGAAAATAGTAGATTGTTATACATTTCACCCGTGTTAAACACTCTACTTTTCATTTCGAATATAAGGAAATTAAAAATATTTAGTTTTTCTAAAATATCATGGATTACTATATTTGCCTCGTCTTTAACCGATTCTGGGGTCAACATTTCAGAATCGCTTGAACTCATTTTTTATCAAATATTAGTCAAAACTGAGATTTTGAATTTCGGTACAGCTTACAGAGTTAGAATTCCGTCAAGTGTGTGTGTTCCATATTTAAAAAAGACTATTATAAGTCTTTTTTAAATATGGAACACACCGCTTCACCCCCGCGGGCCGTCTCGCTTAATAGGTATTTTTTTTAAATCATACTCACAAGACCGCAGACTACCTAACTAAATTTAGTTCTATATTTAAAATTCATTCCCGCCCTAGGGAGGGAAGCAATTACTATGAATCTTTCCCGCCCAAGGGTGGGAAGCAGCGTTTTCCACCCGCTACTCAGATCAAACAAACACTATTTCCGAGTATGACAAATGAAAAACTTATTTTATTTTAACCCGTCATGTGAGAGTCGTACGTGTTACCTACTCATTTTCATCCTCGTACTGTTGATAATCGATTATTTTCTACTTGTTGCTGAAAATTGCAGTTGAAAACGTTTTCTTGATAAACAGTTTCCCGTTATAATGAAGAGGCTTAACGCGGTTATGATGACTTATAATAACCGTTGTGCATGGGCGGGCATCCCTTGTCCGATTGATACCTAACAGTTCGTTAACTACATCGATACCTACTATAATATTTAAAATATCGTAATCAAAATAGTTTCGTCACCTTTTATTGGGATATGTTAAAATTTTGAGTTTTCAATAGGTAACATTGGTTTCATGGTGAATTTACACCAAGTTGATAGCTGAAGCATTGAACGGCTTCCAGTTAGTAAGAAGGTATAGAATATATTCACACCTTATTTCTGCACTGGCGGAAAAGCTAAATTACTTATTGTGCCCTATTCCTGGATTAACTACATGTTTTAGGATATGGAAATATGCTGTACCTGTTATAGATTTTCGTAATTTTATTTGTAGGTACTATAACAGTCTAACTGTACCACTTCAGAGCAAAGGTTAATTTTTATACAGAGAAGCGATCACTACTACGTGATAGAGATTTCAGGTAAAGTCCAACTTTCCTGAGTCGTTTTGACCTGAAATATAGCTTTAAATATTTGAAGAACAACAGCTGTTCTACAACCTGACGGTTTTAAGAAATAGGTGGATTCAGTTTCCCCTACTTACCATTAAGATGAACGTAGGTCGACTTTTTTTATTTTAATTCCTATCTAAACTTGAAAAGTTGAACTTTTTTTTTCAAATCTTGATTTGTTTCTAATAATTTGGAGAAATAAGTAATCTCAATTTAATGTCATCCTCGATTAGGGCATATTGCCAGTAACTTTCAAAACGATATTTCAGGCGTAGAAAAGTAGTGGCGTAGGCGTCGATTCCGCGTAGACGCCGCGTAGGCTTGCGTTAGGCTACGTCGATTCCGCGTAGAGGCGCAGTATAGGCATGCGTTAGCGCTACGTCGATTCCGCGTAGACACAGCGTAGGCTCACGTCAGCGCTATGTCGATTTTGCGTAGACGCACGTTAGTGCTACGTTGATTCCGCGTAGACACCACTTAGCTCTCCATAGACGCCGCTTGTCGTTAGGTTTAGAATAGATTGTAGTCATCGTATTACCACCACTCACATTTTCAATGTTGTTTTCACTACATTATTTTATTTTCATTGTGGTAATGAAGAAGTTCGTGTTTTGTATGTTAATATTAATTCTTTGATAAAAATAATGTTTCATTTAAAACAAAAATGTAGTGTAGTGTGTCTTATGTATTTTGATGCTGGGGATAGTAGGTAATATGTAGATAAATCGGAATAAAAGTCGGAGGTTCTTCAACAGTAAATATTTATTATAAAAATTGCTTTTATAGCCACATTTCTGTTTCTATAATATATATAATATTTATGTTCATTCTTTGTGCCATTGTTTCACAAAATTATTCCTGTTCTTGTTATTTTCGATACAACGGCTTAAACAATAATATATTACAATTATATATCTTACATTAGACAAATCGAGAAACGACTTTGAGACACTCTCAACATGAGGAACGATTTAACAATTCGATGTGCAATATGAGCCCCTTCAAAATGGTTTTCTCAATTTTCTAACGAGAGTATTCTTTCTAAAATATATTCACAATAGTTTCAATAAAAATCCTGTCATTTTTGGTAACCAATGGCAATGAAAAACACTAAGGAAAATACACCTAAACAATGTAGTCGTAAAGTTACGTATGAAAACGTTGCGAACGTCTCTTTGAAACGTTCGCAACAGAGTAAAGACGGATGCGACAAGGAGTCTGTCTACCTGTCATCATAATTATTGCTGGAGGTCACAACTCAGTGTGCAGCCAGGTTGCGCGGGCGCAGGTCGCTCGAACGTGCGTCCCCGTGGCCGCGCGACTCATCCGCCACCGCGCCAGGAGCCGGCGTCGCGTGGCGAGCCGTGCTCACAAAACAAACGATAACAGTTAAGGAGTATTAAATACAATTTAAGGTAGGGCCCACCACTTAGTTTTGTACAAAATTTTACAATCAAATAGTACATACAATTATATATATTATTCATTCACTGAAAATCCGACTTGGAAGAATCAGTAAACTATTTTATGAAAATGACAGGATATAGAAGTTTCTGTACCTACATTATATTGCAAGCATTTAATGTTTCGTATTCCTGACCCACGAGCATGCAAATATAACACTAATTGAAATATTTAAGGAAGTTGACTGAAAGTTTCGACTAAATAGGTTTAAGTACTTTCAAAAACTCTGTCATACACTTGTGGGTCAGGAATACGAAACAGTGTCAAAAATGTTAGTACAAATATAGAATAAAATGTAATAGGTAGGTACGAGTGAAACAGGGCAATTTGCCGGAGAGTCGCTAACTTACTTAAGTAAACCATCACAACCAACCATACGGACATCATCAACAAAATATCTAACGCGAAATAACCCATAAAATAAAAATAGATTGAGCTGATCATTCAGTTACTCAGTGCATCACTTATGAGTTTAGAACCCAAAATTATAACTAAACGTTGTTCATGTATATTATTGGTCTGTAGATACTGGCGATAAAATTTTGTGACATCTTATTATATTAATAATGCATAATTATGTAACTTGTAAATCTGTACTTGTTGAGTGAATTGGACAGAATAGAGGTCGTAATATACAACATGGCGGCGCGGGGTCCCGGCCCAGCGGTGGCGAGCTACCCGAAACTCGACATCGATACCAATAAAATTATTACTTTACATAATATATTTACAACGGGCGCGATCACACCCCATAATGCCCATCTCCGTATATAATATGTACACTAAATTTAAGAACATAGAGTTTTCTCTCATTAGCTACCGAATCACAATTCAAATATTTGAGTAATTGACAACGGTGGACAAACATGCGCCGGAGCACTAATGCATCTTATTATTGAAATTTGTACTTTGCTCTATTAAAGTCGTGCTAGGTATGTTTGGTCCATGGAGTCACAATTCCGTGGTTCGCGCATCGGGCGCGCCGGCTGCGGAGGGTGGTCGGCCTTAGAGTAACACAGTTACAGAATAAACCAATTGTTTAAGCACGGAATTATCTTAATACAGGACACAGGTAACAATCACAAGGGGTGCAGACAGTAGCTACACGGCTCCACAGAGCTCGACCACTAGTCCCGCCACCCGCAGCGCCTCGAGGGTACAGTGTCACACAACCCGATGTTACTAATGAGAGAACTTATCATCAAGTCAAGTATTTCGTCCAGCCATTCGGTTTCGAGGACATTGTTCGTTACCAGCCTCTGTTTAGAAACGACGGGTTGTTCAACTTCCAGACTATTTTTACAATTATTCAACTGGTTTGATACACTTTTCAAATCTCAATGCATACAGAGTCCATCAACGAACTAAATTGTTTCTATCGAAACCCTAATCTGATATGTTCGGATGCCTCCTAACAATAATACTTTAGTACAAAACTAGAAGGTAGATGTTTCGAATAAATTAAAGATTGTTCTAATTAGTTTTAATTACGTATTAGGAACTGCAGTTCACTGTTAGTAGAGTAAATAAACTATTCGATGAGACGTTTTACAGTTATTTTGATTATGTCTAAAAAAAGATCTTAACGGCTATAATAGAGTTAAAATTGATCGTTAGAAGACATCCGACTCAGTGGACAGAAAGCTCAATTCCGAAGTGTGAGTGATTTTAAGTACCTACAGCCACGGTTCAGTCATGTATTACAAATTCCAATTATTCAAATGCACGATTCCTGTAATCATGAAACTTTCATAGTCACAGCTGGTAAGGCTTGTTTAATTGACATCCAGTTACGAGTGGAGCCACACGACTGTGTGGTGGATGTGGAACTCATGAAAGTTCATCAGTTACGTTAAGTACTAAGGTACTAGCTATTACAATTTGTTCATCATTGTTCGCATTACCATCGCACTGCAGGAGCACAACACAGCATTGACGCGTCAGCAAAACGGCACATGTCCACACATTACTATTAATACGACAAACGTAGACATCTCTTGCGGTAGAGATGCGCTCCGAGCTTTACGACTCGCTATAACTAACTGAAATCCAGGACAGTCTCGAGCCAGCCACTGAGCGCACTTCACCCAAAAGATCTGTCAAGTCAACATAACCCATAATAGAAATAAGTCATTCTCGTTGTTCAGAAACATTATTCAATGAAAATATCAAGACAGAAATAATTTCAAATTGTCACTTTCTTCTTCTGGTCAACAAAATAAATATAGTCATTTTACCTAATTAATTACATAATAATTTCAACAAAATTTCAAACACCTGAGTTTTAATTTAAACGATAATAACGTCATTAGCTAAGTCACTTCTTCATTCGGTTTGGAATTCACTTAAAGAAAATAAAACTATCAAAAATAACTCGGCTCGCATTTAAGTCCTGCGTCACGTCCGAAGCTAGCACCTTCCCTTTTGCAATTACATAATACTAACTACTGACTGCGTGTATGCGTCGCGTCGCATCGGCGCGCGAGTCGCCGCGCGGCGCGGCGCGTCCGACTAGAGTTCCGCGCGGCCGCACGCGCGAGCCGGCCGCGCGGCCCGCCTCACCGCGCGGCGCGGCTCGCGCTATCACAGGCGCTCAGTGGGGCGCGGGCGCGTCCTGCCCGCGCGCCGTGCACTAACTCGTCGGCACCAGCAGCCGTACGAAGCTGTCCTCGCTCCAGCCCCAGTCGTCGGGCCACGCGTCCTCGGGAGGGTCTAGCGCCGACCTCGACGATAGGCTCAGCACGGAGCCCCAGTCGATGGTGCGCTGTTCCTCGTCGCCGTAGCCGGAGTCGCGGTCCGGCGGTGGCGGCGCGGGGAAGGGGGTGGCGCGCCCGGCCGCAGGGTCGCGCGCGCTCAGCAGCTCGCAGCGCGCCACGCCGCCGGCCACGCACGCCGGCTCGAAGGGCGCCTCCTCGGCGCTCTCGCGCTCCATTTCGCGCTCGATGCCACGCAAGGTGTTGCAGACGAGCACCGAGCGCCTCAACGACGGGTCCGCCGTCTGGCGAAGGCGTGCTAGCTTCAGCGCGCATAGGTTCATCATCTTGAACCGCCTCTCGCGGTAGCAGCGGCGGGAGGCGCAGCGGCCGGCCGCGCGGCCGTCGCAGCAGGCGCGCGCGGCTGCTCCGCCCAGCTCCAGATAGGACTTGCCGTTCTCGGCGCGGATGGTGTCGTGCGCTCCGCACCAGCCGCCGCACCAGCGCCGGCGGCACGCGCGCCTCTCCTCCTCCTCGGAGCGCCAGCAGTCTCCGCCGCCGGCGCCGGCGGCCACAGCCTCGAGCCGCGCGATCGAGTCTTCCCAGCGCGCGACTTTACCGCCGCCCTCACACGGGGAGCCGGCGCGCCGTTTGGCGCCGCACCCGCCGCCCGAGCCCTGCAAATACACAAACAACATGGTTACTCACTGCATTCCATCTGACGATACGTGCACTGGGAATTCTTCTGATGACGTTTTATGTTATAATTACATATTATAGAACCGAATACATTAAACTAGATACCAGAATAAACATGCCACTGGAAACATTCGAATTGTTCGTAATGACACTGACAGTGACATTTTGCAATTCGTCTTCATTTTGAAAACGAATTTAGTTTAAGTTCTTATGTTGACGAAGAAAAAGTGAAGTATAGAACTCGAAATCTAGTCAGAATGTAATGCATGGTTGAACAGAGCGAGGTAGGTGTGTAGACGCGGATGTGAAGCGAGTGGTAGAGAGACTCGGTACACAATGGTGCGTGGGCGCAATAGACAGGCGGAGCCGCGCGGCGCCGCTCTCTAACTAAGTACCACGAGTACCGTAAGCTGAGACGCTTTATGCACTCTACGGAAAACGAATGGAAAGCGTTATAATACTAATAATAGTAATAACTTATTATAAATCCTAGTGTTCATAAAGCAGTAAAATAGCCTTGGTAGGTTACCTTCTTTATTCAAATGAATCTGGAATTCTTTCTTCGGGAAATCGAAATTTATTTTCTTCAGGTACCTAAACGATACTATTTTGCGTTTATTATTGACTTTGCACGACTGCCCATAGCCACATAGTAATCCTACACTGAAATGTAGAGTGTAGAATATTAGTCAAAAACATTTAGGCTACAAACAAAAACCTGATAATCTTAAACTACCTGCATAATAAGGCAGAACTGCCTAATGAATAGTACTAACAACAACAAACTACAATATCTGCTTTAAATAGAATGTCGAATGTAAAGCGCATGGAATGTTCCCATCAGTGCGCTGAGCTCGCTAGAGTAACAGACGGCGCACAATATACCTGGTAGTAGGGTGGTCTGAGCTCTATTGTGCGCCGACCCTACTCAGTTTTTTTTGCGATAATGTGCCGGGGAGCAGCCCCTAGCGGCTCAGGTAGGGACCCATGCACCCGCCGGGATCATCGGAACCTTCTACCGGAGCTCGGAACGCATTCTTTTGCCCCCACAGAACTACTTACTATAAATATCACCGATTTCAACTCTTCAATCTATCAGAGTATCAAGCAGGAGTGGTCTGAACTTAGTGTCTTATAAATTATAATTGTATCCTTGTCTTTATTTTAAACTTGAACAACAAGCTATCATGTTAGCAGCTGCAGCGTTGCAGTATACTAAGTGACGGACGTGCAGGCGTTGACTTTTACCGCAGTAACGCATATTTATCGAATTACATTCTTATACATTGCCACTTTCGTTAGTGGTCATCGCGAAATTTTGTAATGCATCGAGCCAGCGAACACCGTGCGTGGCGATACACACATTGCGGAAAAAATAAACTAGTAAGTGGCAAGTCCAGCAGGCGGCAGATGCCCCCGCACCTGCCACTACAATTAGGAGGCACACGCGTTTCGCAGAACCTGCCTAGATACTCTAGCCTTTATACCGCCTATTATTATACAGAAAATGCTACATTAAACTAAATGTTACATGGCTACCTATATTTTTGCCCACAAACACGAATCTATGTTATTAAAATTTTAATGAGTCGTACGAGCCCCATTATAGTCCTACAAATTGTTTTTATTAGTTGCGAATTATAGATCTACTTAATACCGATGTTTTGATAGCAATAAGTTGCTAACTGTAGCTATTGTAGAGTGCTGAACGAATTCATAATAAAAGCTAACAACGCATGATCGGTTAGTAGGTTAGGTTGCGAGTTTGCGCTGTCAGTGTTGCGACCGTCGCCGCCTGCCGTTGCGTTGAGTCAGCGGCCACTCATCGCAACGCTGCAAATAATCACTTTGCGTCACCCCTTTATCGCTCCGCGGAAAACGTGCCGCCTCACTGTACAGCGCGATTACTGCACGCCTCTACAGTTGTACACCTACTGTTCATTATAGGAAAATTATAAGCGAGCGCGACGAGTTTTCAATATGCAGAAATAGCTAGATAATATCTAGCGTGAGGTTGTATCACGCGGCGCCCGCGAGCGCTATATGTATGTAGCAGTGTCGTCGCCAGCGCTGGCGCTCATGAAAATAAATTTAGTAAATGACGTTGGCGCTCGGCGTTGCCACTCCGTGCCTCTGGAACGCGGCTGCGCGACGTTGCCGCTCCGCTCGCTCTTTCTAATCTTGTCGTAAAGTTCTTTTTCTGATGCGCAGCGCGTCGCTCGTTCTCTCCGCTCGAAACTTGGAAACGTCAGACGTTTATTTTATCGCTAGTCTCGGTTATGCGGCATTTTATAACCGTACCGCTCGCTATAGCGCCGAGGCGAGGAGTTAGTGCTTATTCAAAATAACAACCATAAAGAATTCTACTGTATGCGTTGAGAAGTCATAGTCGACGAGTCGTCAGAGCGGCGACGTTAATATAGCGCCTCTCGCTCGAGGAGGTAGGAAAAGTTCGGTCGGCGAGGCGAGTCGAACGGAGACTTTCTATGGCATTGTGGAGACCAAATAGACGGCGGCACGGCAACGGCATTGCCTCACAGCGCCACAGCCATGTCGAGCGGCGCGCGGGTCGGCGGGGAGAGGGGGGAGCGCGGGCGGCGGAGGCACGCGCCTGTGTGCACGTGCGGCACACAGGCGCACGTAACAACGTCGTAGCGGCGCGCGGTATCTAGCGCTACAGCTACCTACGCCCGGCCGCGCGCCTCGACAACGTTGTATTATAAGCAACTATAACGCGGGGTAGATAGCATGGGGTGTACTGAGCCACGTTATGGGGTCGCTCTACCCACATGAGAAAATACGATACCGCCGTTATGCGTCAGATGCTGTGGGAAATATAAACGATGGAATTTCTTTTGATTAAGTACACTATTTATTAATACCTATTTTACCTTTTGTCAAAAAAGGTTAGGGCACCTAATAAGTAGATAGCGAAGCTAACAGACGTTTTATCAAATTGAAAAGTAGATAGCTAACATAGATATCAAAATAAATTGTTGTAGAATTTCACCGTTGTCAGTCTAGTTTCAGTGGCGAGTCTCGGTGACATTTCCCAACCCACGTGTTTAACGCAACTTTCGTGTTAGTGTGTGGAGTACATCGATGCCTGTATAAATAACGATTGTTTACGACGCCACGGTCATAACATCGTAGTAGATTTTTATTTCATTTTTTTTCGTCCATTCATGAAACAGCGGTGCGAAGAGGCTGCGCTGTGCAGTATCGAGCCGATTCAATGACCGATTAAGCCATTAACGCTCCTTTTCACTACAATAGAGCACGTGACCGCCGGTGGTAATTTCATTCATCTCCGAAGGGCGGTTTGTTGTGGACCTGTTCCGTGCTATCGAGATTAGAGATCGTAAACACTTCACTTTATTCTAATGTTCGCGTTTTGTTTGAATATGTTGTGTATGGGGTGTGAATTATATTGGTGGTATCGCCATTGACGGAAGGAATTCATGTTTTTTGTTTACTAAATTCTCACTTCAAGGTCTTAGTAATGTGTTTTTACAAAAGAAATGGGGTTTGAATTAAATTTTGACACGTATTTCAGAAGTAGAGCAGTGCAACATTGTCAAACAACCTGCTCGGAGACAATGAATTGTCAAAAAAGTCGGAGGCTATTGTGGCGTGGCATGTGCACGGTACGCGGCCGACACGAAGGTAGCCTCGCCTGTCGCAGGCACCAGGGCTGTGCCACACCACGAATGTTACCTGCAACGACGACGCCCAAAAAAATACCTAAAACGACTCGAACGCCATTTTACACACACACCATCTTTTTTATCCCTAATCCTGAAGTCTCAAAAGACAATAATCCCAAGAAATACAGTGTTGTTACGAGCCGATAAACTTGCAAATTTCAACGGCAGCATGAGTGGAAGGAATGATAAAAATAAAATATGTAGTCGGTATGGTCGCGCAGCCCTGGCTGGCACGCACATTTCCGTGAGCGGAGAGCGGCGAGTGGCGAGGCCGCGCGGGCATGTGTGCGTCCGTGCGCGTGCGCCTGCGCACGTTTGTGTGCGTGCGCCAACCAGTCCCACATCCTGTTTCGTGCCTTCGTGGGCCGTTCGCGCAGCTTCGGCGACTCGCCGCAGTGCTTCTGTCGAGCTTTTTATTTCACGCCTGTGGCTACTGCATGCACAAGATTGATTTTAACAGTAGTTGTGTTGTGTAATACAATTTTTTGCCAACACCTAACCGTAACAAATGGCGGCTTTCATGTCAATTTTGAATTAGGATTTATTGACAATCATTTGCGTTTACGCCAAATTAATTTTATTTTTGTGTGTAGATTAACGAGCGGACTTTTGCGGCTTTTCCTGTCATTTAGCCACTGGCTCTAGCTGTTGCAGTCAGTCATCTATGTAGGTACAGACGCCAGCACATCAAGCTACTACAACCTTTCAAATTTATTTAATAGATTTTCAACTTTATCACTACAACTTAAGGTTCAAAGCTGATTGGGAAAATTTGACAGTTTCGGGTACCTTGACCTGCTGGCGTCTGTCCCTAGTACACACTTATAAAGGCACAATTTGGTGGATAGAAGTGCCTGTCATCAATCTAAAACCGTATAAAAATGCAAATCGACTAAATCAAAAAAAAAGTACCGTGTTTACTTTTTCAACCCAATCTATAGAAAGAAAAATGCATTAACAGCTAACTCGCATCGCCGCATCATAAAGGCGCTTTGTAAGACGATAGATCAGTTGAATGGGCTCACAAAAAGCTCCTAATCTATGCGCACCGTTATAAAAGTGTCAATAGAGTCAAATAATTTCAAGGTGACGAGGAAAAAAATGAACAGTTGAAAAGCAAACAAAAGGAATCCCTCAGGAATGTGATCCCGCATAAAAAGAGAGGGAATGCCCGAAACGCATTGTTTACAGTGAGCGCGTGCGAGTCGACGCGTTATGCGTTTATTATGATGAGCGTGGTCCAGCGAGTTGCGAGCTGCGACCACTCGATGCAATGAAAGGGAAAATTTGTAGTTTTTGTCGGTAGAGAGATGACGCACGCTTCCCCGAACACAGCCGCCGGCGCCCGCTCAATGATCGGAATGTCGGTAGTGTCGCGATCGGCTCCTCCGGCGGGTTGCCTTTTGCGAACAGCCACACATGTCCTACGTAAGCAAACTTCCGAGCCTAACTGTTCCACGCAATCCATTGGTGAAAAGAAGTCCCCTGCAAGGCTGCAAGCTGCAGTCAAATCACCTCATATCCCAATCGGTTTAACATTTCAGCTCAGGCTCACTACTATGCTATTGGAGCTAAAGTGGCACTGCTTTGTTCCACTAACTAACTCACACAGACCTATTTCTTCGAATCCATTCTGGCTATAGTATTAAACGCATGATAGGATTAATGAAAAGTGCATCTGTCGTGAAGTGTGATAATGCGACACACGCGAGACCGGTTCAAGGCACTTGTACACTTAACACTGACATTGTTAGACTTAGTGCACTTCGTACGGTATAAATCACGATCGGGGGTGGAGTTTATATCGCGCTCTGTCGAGATAATAAATCAGGTGGCAGCGTACGCGGGCAGATAATGACGTCACTGGCACGTATCTCGGAGAATCCCCGGAAGAGAGCGAATAAAATAAAAATGTCACGTCGCGATCAGCTGTTGGGCGGTGCGAGCGTGACGGCGGCGGCGGGCCGCGCCGCAGCGATACGCATAACGACGCCGCAATAAAACTTATTTTTATGTTTTTCGCTCACAATGGCCGCGCGAAGGTCGAGCTATCTAAATGGGTCAATACACTCTGCGTAGTACGAGCGGTGAACACGTGCTCCCCGTTTGTAAATAGCGAGATATCGGCCGATTGTTGCAGTGATTAATGGGGGCGCGTAATGACTCGGCGCCGGCCGCCCGCGCCCGCGCCGCTCGCTAATATGCTCATTCATCGGTTCGACACTATTATTATTTGTCGGCCGGAGATGGTTTTGTTCGCATTCCGACAATCGATGCGACGACATTAGGGCACCGCTCAATGTCAAGGCTGCACTTGCTATGCGCCCGCCCGCCCGGCCGTGCTCAATGCTAATTGTCTACGAGTTGACTCGACCCCGTTATGCCAATTTACTGAACCGAGTTGTTGTAAGTAGGTTTGCACACCACTGTGCAGTGGTGCACGCTGTTCGGAACATACGTTTTCAAGTACAAATCATGCACTGATTAAGCTTTACTGAAACCATGCGTGGTGCGTGATCATATTTTCAGTTTCATCACCTGAAGAATTCTTCGGTTTAGACCTAATTTACTTGAGACCTAATACCAATACCAACCCTGCTTTTGTCAATTTTTTCTTATTTTACTGAAACCAGTCTTTTAGCTAGGGCACTTGGAAAGTTTTCTCACCAATTTAGCTACTTTGACAAACAGCTAGTAAGACACCGAATTTCCTAATAGACATAGGTTTCGTGAGGTGCTAGGGACTATGTACAGTCAGTGTGATGTATGCGGGCATCATCGTCAGGCGGCGATAAGGGCGAGGTCACGGCTATCAATGGAGACATCTCCATACGCGCACGTGGCGGCCGGCCACGACATCTCGCGCCCATTCACTATGAAGACGCCCCCGCGGCCCTCCGCGACCCCCCGGCTCCCGCGCCCGCGCACCGCCCCGCCACCCCCGCACCCTCCGCAGTGCATCCATGCAACAAGTTAGGCCACAGGTTTGTCTTGTAAGGAGCCCGGAAGACGAGTCGCACCGCGGCCGCGAGCCCGGCACTACGCTCAACTAACTGCCACCTATCACACATGAAATGCTTCCTACGACCCTTCTCCTCAATCTCAAGTTGCATTCAATACCCAATTTCAAAATGCGCCAACTCTGTTACCAACTCCAAAAGGGCTTATCGTAGCAAAGACACGTAGGCTATCTACGAACCGTAGCACGCATCAAAAAAAACCGTAGCACCGTAGGCCGATCGTTTAATACCTACAAAACGTTCTGTAATAATTGGTAAAATCAGCACCATTACAATGTAACGCAATTCAAATAAAGTTCTCGTAAAACATGGCGGTTCAAACACATTTTCCAGCTTCGTGATGCCCAATTAAATATGGATGTGATTGAAAAACGCGTGTCCGGTAACGAGCGTGTACATAATTGGTGGGCGGCCGGGGCAGGCCCGGAGTGACCCAGTTGCCGTTGCCTGGCGACCCGGGGCTGCGCCCCCCGCGCCACCTACCACCCCCGCCCCCGCACTAAATAACCTGCCCGAAACCGACACCTTAGCAAAGGTCGTTCAACCGTCACAGAGGCAGTTGCTCTCGCCATTTTAACCCGACGTGTATGCATCACACACGATGACAACCCTCCAGCACCTCCCGAAAAATTAGCAAATAAAAATAATCAATATAAATTCGGAATTTTCACGAGTAAATTAAAATTCTAGAAAATTTCGACATTAATTAGCCATCTTTTTCGTTTATTTCGAATATTTTTTGGTACTGGAAATTGGAACCACTGCGAGCTTTAATTAGTGGTTTACCTATTTTATGCTGCACGCTCGATACCAGAGCAACAACTGGCATTTTATAGCTGCAGGCTAAACAATGTTGAAAGGACATAACATATAACAACAATCCTTACTAAATGTGACAATGTTTTGGGCTTATTTAATAATGGATTCGAGTCGTCCGCGCAATCACTTTCCTTGTAAAGCTTGCTTAGTTACGATTGAGAAATTCACGAAACTCGACAAAACTTTTGGTAATCGAAATATTCGCAATAAAGAGGAATACGATGAGGATTCTGAGTGTAAGTGGGCACTAGTGGGCAGGCCGGCCGCGGCGCCACCGCAGAACAAACTAAATGAAATTATTTTCTTTAACTCTCAACTTCGAGTGTTTTTTGTTGAGACGAAGAGAAAAACCTGCGAGCGAATAAACTTAATTGTTATAAGCCGCGTTTGCCGACTGCCACCCCCTCAAGTCGTGAGGGCGAGGGGGCGCCGAACACAGTTGTATTTCTCCGAACTTGTGCTAAATTTCACTTTCTCCGAAGACGTTGTGCGTAGACTTAGCCACCCACCACGTCCCCGTCCTCTCGCTAACTTTGCTAAATAGTTTCGACACTACTAAGTACCTATCTTCTTAAAACTTAAGTCTGCTGTCTTCTTTTGCGTCGGCTTTTTGCATACATACATGATTCACAATCATGTCAGATAATATTTCATGAAAGTCCCACATTCTATTTGCTATTAAACAGCAATGCTGTTGAACATGTATCCTCATTCCTCTATGAGACCGCTCTACACCCTCTGTGAGATGTCGTTATCTTAGCGAACCCTAACCGAGTAAAACATAAAAAACGTTACTCAAAAAAGTCCTTCCACTCACAAAAACTCTGCTGCCTCCTCGCCCTCTGAAGTTATAAAACGCTGAAGGCGAGCGAGGTGAGGCGAGCGGCATGCGATCTTATCCCCCCGCATTAAAGTCGAGTTCGGCACGAGTTACCCTGTGCACACCAGCAAGCAGCGCCTGAAAGGCGAGCACACGAGCGTGGAAGCTTTAGCAAAATGAAAGCCGACTCGCTCTTAATTCACCAGCACATAGACACGGCGTACGGACGTCGATAGGACACCCTTGCCGCCCACCGCCCGCCGCCCCCTCGCGCCGGGCATAAATAAGGGGGGCGAACTCGGGTGAACAAGAGAGTGAGTGCCCTCCTCGCAGCAATGCTAGAAGGGAGAATTAAGGGGGCTGCGGCGAAGGACGAATTAAGGAGATGAGAGAGCACACGCTCTCTAGACGCGCCACCTCGCACCAGCAGGGAATTAAGGGAGAGCGCACAGCTACGGTGTCAGTGCGACACGCTGCCGCTAGCTATTCTTTTTGTTTTGTTTTTACCATGACTTTCGTTGCTTCCAAAACTTCAGAATCGTATCTTATTTATAATTGCACGATACTATTGATTTTCTAGAGGATTCTATACTACGACGACTGGCTTAAAAAAAATGAACATGGTGTGCCGCCCTCATAGCCACCTCCGACGTCCGTGACGTCACTGCTGCGTTTTCAAAGCACGTGAGCCACTTCGTCACATAAATTACAAACTATATCCCACAGGAGTTAAGGTTTGTTTTCGACGAAATTGCTGGAGCTCCTTTGTCTTGCTCCGTCGGAGCGGGCGAAAATGTTCTTTATTTCTATAGGGGAAGGTTGAATTTACTGGAGTCGTATCGTAATGATCTTGGGAAGAGGGTGGGTATAAATTTTCCATGGGGGCAGACGGGGCGACGTCGCGCGAGGGCGCCGCTGAGTCACGGCGGCGGCGATGCCGGCGACGGCGGGGCGGGGCGCGGGGCGCGGGGGACGTGCCACAGAACATATTGTAAGTATCTACCACTCACATGTCACAAAGTTTTCTCCGCATCGGGAAACTTTGTTAACGTCAACGGAGCACGTGGCCTTGCCGATATTATACATAATTGCTACGCGAGTTTCCGCACAACATGTGACAACTTACTTTCTCACTTACTTCGGATAAAAAAAACGAGTAGATGATCACATGCGTTAATGCAGGTGTATAGTGCAGAAGTAAATAGTTGATGAGTTAAAGTTGATAGTACGTTTGATTACAGTGATTCGTGACTCATTACGGAGCGCTGTTAGGCTGTTACTGTGTAATATCCGTGTTATTGAACTTGTGCTAGATCATACATGCATCGATATATTTACTGAACCGCGCTATTATGTTACTTTTGGGCATTTGCATGTCTTACACCTTGTGCCTTTAAATAGCATTGAGCTCTTTGTTAATATTCCTGTGACAGTCGCTGCAATCGAACTCGATATCATATAATTGTGAAACTCAGGATCGAACTGAACACATAATAATTGTCAGCCGTATCTTTGGTCGTGCAATCGGCTCACATCGGCCCGTCACCTTGAGGCCTGATAACGTGGCTGTTGTGTGATAAGAGGCGATACCGCCGACCCGACCAACGCGCCGCACACAATCATAAATTCTTATGCTTTAAACATTATTGTATTGACATTGGACGGCTTTGATTTCATAAAGCTATATCTAATAAGCTTCATGAAGCCATCAACGATAGTGTTGTTATGAAATATAAATCTGAATTTGATAACAGTCCTTAGTTCTAAATCAGTCATCATAACTAAAAAGTTTGGAGTACTTGCTATCTTTATTGATATCAGGGGGTCTACTCCGAAACGCTAAACCGAAGTATCAGCCGGTCGTTCGGTCGTTTCTTTACTACAGCTTACTAACACTGACTACGGCGAAAAATAAAAAGACAGTCGAAGAGATAAGCCAAAGTCAAAAGTGTGACTTGTAGTCGGGTAAGGACTCTAAGTCAAAAAAGGAAACTGTGGATTTTATAAAACGGCCGAACATTCGGTCGATACTTCAGTTTAGCGCTTCGGAGTAGACCCTCTGTCTGTGAAAAACGTAAACAATAATTTAAATTGAAAAACAAAATTAGCTTTAGGCTGACAACATTATTATTATAAGCTAATATTTTCTTACTTATTTATTTTAAATGAAAGATAATCCGCATAGAAAGTTCGGCATCATTAATAAATGATACTAAAAGCATCAGCATGCGAACAGAAACTCGACGTCTTTTTCGAGAAGTTTTCAGCTCCGTGTTGGCGGCACGTCCCTCGTTGTCGTGCAGCATCGCTCGAGCGAGCGCCCACAATGCTCGCCTCGAAGATCGGCGCTGTTGCCAATTACATTATGTACGGGAGGGCGAAGGGCGAGAGGGAGCCTTATATAAAGCCCTCCCCCTCCAAGCCTTGGAAACTCACAGGTTATAAAGCGCGGGAATGAGTTTTCGCGCGAAAACTTTATCGCAAAAGCTCGTGCGCCGAGCGAGGTTTTGCACAAGCTTAGACTGGTTCGACGACATCGACGCTTTGGATTAATTTTACGATTCAAACTTTTTCTTACATGAATTGTTTTAATTTATGTACTTTAAGGCTGCCTTGTGGTGTTCATATGAAGTTACTTTCAGGTCTACGTCAAGATAGAAGTTGGCAATGTGTCCTATTTCTGTTGTTTTAAGAGGTGTCCTTCAACATTTGTTTTGTACATGCCTATCTTCAGTTTTCTTATTGTGATCCATTTTGATGAGATGTAGAAAGCAAACATATCAACACTTCTACAGTTATAATCTTAACTATATTCCGCGTTTATTATCAAAGTTACTCTGCCTGTAGTCGGACAGTGGTATCCTTTTTTCAGGATTTAATTAAGACTCCGGCTTTGATGTCGTACTTTAAATACATTGCATCCAAACAGTTGAATACAGCACAAAACAAAAGTCAGGGGTGACCCTCCGGCTCCCGCGTCGAGGGAGAGCACAAAGAGCGACTCCCAATTCAGTAACGAGTCCCGGGTCCCGGGCCCCGGGTCCGTTAGCTCATAGCCAACTCAGATGAGGGGCTCGAACTTTGCCGCGCGATGCGAGCTAACAAAGGACTATTCGGCGTCATCAGGTAAATGAAACAGTGACAGAATATTAGAGCTGCGTCAGTTTCATTGGTGTGGTGGATCGATAAATCGAAGTCAGAGTAAGGTCAACAGCGGTGGGCAGCAGCAGGGTCGCCGGCGGCGGCGGTGTCGGCAGTGCGTGCGGGGCGGCTTGGCAGCCGCAGGCCGCAGCACGCCGCTCGCAGTGCCGATGCTGTTTTGCATAAGTAATGACCACCGCCGCCGCCGCCCCTCACCCCCCCGGCTCCCCCCGTAGGCCTATCGATTGCGGCGGCGCGGGGCGGGCCGCATCGCCGTAATTGTCACACTGAGCGAGCTGAATTTCACTCCACCCTCGCGTTATCGACCTTACTACCCCCGCATAAAACCCACTCTCCGCCGGCAAGAATTACTGATTGAATACCAAATGCGTTATAGTCCGCTCTAAGTTTGGAGGCGGCTCGTAATAGAGCCTTCGAAGAGTCTATGACAGAGCTTAATTAGACAGGCGTGCGATGGCACCGAATGGATTTTACTTGTTCGATATTTCAGCGCGAATTAAAGCACAAATTGTTGGGACAGAATTAAAGTACTTTAAAAATTAGTGGACCCGAGAACTGTAGCGCCAACCTTCGGCGCGGGCGTGAGCGTACAGTTGGCGGAGTTTGTTTGTTCGACATATTAGCGACCACTCGCAGTCGCGACTGGCTAATGTGATCATTCGTCAACAAACCAGACTGCCAAGCAACTGGACAACTTGAATATTTTAGTAAATAAGTAGTCTCAGCTAGAAAAAGTGCAAGCTACAGCTAACTGGCGGACAGTTATAGCTGTGCTCGGTGCACCGGGGAGAGTCGACAGCGGACACCTCACGCACGCCTGTCGCACGCAGAGAACAATAATTCCGTATCGTTTCGCGCGACAGAGCGTGCGCCGTCGCATCGTATGTATTAATAGTCGTCGTCTAGGCGAGCGCCGTTTTTTAGCGCACCAGCAACGACGAAAGTATGGAGAAAGTGGCGCGTTGACGTCACGCACACACGCGCAGCACACGCGTGCCATACGCCGGCTGAAGACAACGTGATAGCCGCTCTCTGTGCTCGATACAGCGCTGTCTTGCTACACGCCGACGTTGCAACACCGCGCGCTCCGTATGAGAAATACGAGGCTGGCAGCCGATACGAGGTGCCCCCTCTCGACACGTTCACTTGCTCAACTGAAATACCTTTAAAAATGCGTCAGCTACGATCTCATATCGACGCTACACTTGCTACTCTTGATAACTGCCAGACTCACCAAGTCGAAGGATAACGGGCGTTCCCCAATCTTGTGATAATTGGTTCTTATAGGGGCGCTTGCGCTTCATTACAGTATGCGGGCAAACTATCACTCGTGCTCAAAGTTATAGTGCTACGAGTTTGTTCGACTTTGACTTCCACTGAATGCAAAATAATGCCCCATAAAACGAGCACCTGTTTCGGTAGGAACGCGTGGATAACTGAACAAAGAGCCGGTCGTCTCACAAACACGATTCTTTATTGCGGTCCATTTCAGATGTCATTGTCGATTGGTTACGAGCGAAAATCACCATTGTTAGCGGTACATGACATAACTCGGCTCGTGCCCACGCGATCACAACATCTCAAAGCATAATAGTGTGAAAACAAATAAAGAAAGAGTAATGATCATCGATACGAGAGACGAAACGTTAAACAACGGTCGCACGCGAGTCGCGAGCCACCCGACGTGTACTAGACTCGGAACTAGATTAAATTGAGATCAAACGTGGTTCATTCATAATCTGATCACAACGACGGTAAACGTAGTAAGTTTATAGAGGCTTTAGTTCAGCGGTTAGTCGGCTTAACCGAGAGTCGAGCGCCCATGCCGCCCGCGGTGAACAATTAATTAAATTAAGTGTAAGATGAAAAGGAAGACGACCGCCGCCGATCAGCTGATCTGTGATTGATGTGCACATCATCGCACCCCACTGCACGCAGCTGACACCACAACCGGTTTAGGACCGTTATTATTAAAAAATACCTTGTTTATTTACGATTCGACTGCGATTATATCGTGCACCAATTATGTTAAGGTTCGCAGGCTCGAGAGTCACTCACTGGGTGTCATTTCACAAAAACGTCCCTACTTTTTTAGTCATTTACAGAAAAAGGGTTAAACAATTAAAGGACCTACATTTCTCTTACAGATAAAATCAATAAAATTATAAACATTAAATGTTAATAGAACAGCAAATAAACAAAGCAACGACCTCGGAGACTTAAAAGTGAAAGAAAACGTGTAATAAATATAACTTCATCACTTTTTTCATTGCCAAAAAAGAGCTGTAAGTGGTGACGTCACTGGCCGGGAGGGGTGGAGGATTAGGACGGCGGGGTGAGGGGGCGGCGTGGGAGCCAACCCTCGCTCGCCGCTTCTACCAACGAGACTCGACTCGATCTAATAATGTACAAAGCTACTAATTGTAAGTGCACTTTCCAAATAAGCTAGCTGAAACTGAAAGCCTTACTTTAATTTTAACGAGGCCATTGTTTATTTGTGAACCCTTTCAGTGCCGTTGCTACGTGGTTAATAAGTTCATAGTCTTCGTAGCAAATAGATTAATCTAATGAACATGGAATTGCAACTCCAAGGAAAATAATAGAGTGTTGGTTTTTTGGTACACAAGACCTGTCAGACATTCCATATTTACGATTTCTAGTTCGAGTAACAGTCGAGTTCGGAAGGACCAAATGGTACGGTACATCAAAGAGACGTGCTGGTGTGAGTTGGGGACCGCCTCCCCCTCCCGATGGGGGAATATGGTGAACACACACATACGCGACTACATTACTGTAATTATCCAATTATTAAAAAATGTATGACTATGCATTTAATTATCAGCTATTGGGTTAGTGACACGCGTAAGATAATTTTATTTATATACCTGTTATGGAAGTCATTACTGTTAATGGAAAAGGTATGTTAGGCTCTTTGTGATGAGTAAAGTTCGGAATGAAAACTCGGAGGTCCCTTTAACGTGGCAGGAATGCTACGAGAGCTATGCTGCGTAGCTACATCGTAATTGGTAAAGGAAAGAACTGATGTTTGAATGATTAGAGGAGTCGTTCTTTGTTCAACTTCTACGTTAGAAACAAACAATAAGTAGTGAGCATTTCTTCTATAGAACTCATAAGGTTACGTACGAATTTTCGCCTTCGTAGTGCTGGCTACGCCAGTTGTTAAGGGCCTATTCTGAAGGACACTTTCGCGTTCGTTCTTTATCAAGCTTCTTATGGTAGTTTCATGGGTGTCCTAAAACGCGACTAACGGACTAGAGAATGAGCAGCAGCGTTCTTTATGCATTTTAACACCATATTGCGATCGCCAACCCGCCTGCCAAGCGTGGCGATTATGGAAACCCCCCCAAATTAAAAGAGGAGGCCTATATCCAGCAGTGGACGTCTCTCGGCTGAAATATACTACCTAACCTTAACTAAACCCGATCTTTTCGCTTCTGCTGACGAAAAACTCCGAAATAATCAAAAGTAATAAACATAAAGAAAGTTCCATCCTAAAATCAAAACTAATAAATCAGTAGATAAAGAAGAATACGGAGCACGTAGAGTAGTCCCCCCTTTGCGGCTGATTACGAGCGCGCTACCAAATAAGAATGAATTTTTAATGAGAACCCACCCCCGGAGCCAGCCTCTTCCGAACAGTACGCACTTAGGAGATTAGTCTCGAGAGCGTTCCAGTTAACTTGCTAACAAGTAACAACAGTACACCGGCTAAAAATAATATCTACAGACACAGAAATTAATACTTTCCACTTTAAGTAACGCGCTGTTTTCGTGAGCCCTCGTAGACCCGCTACGAAAAACTCGTAGGCGAGGAAAGCAGACATTGGAGTAATCCAAATGTCTACTCGTGTTAAAAACTTCTTGAAGTGTACGTGATGTATTATTTATTACTTGTTATCTATCTCTTGATTTCGGCAATTTCATTCACGTATACGTTAACATCTGATTGCTTCGAAATCGAGAGACAATCGGTAGCCAATAAAGACAACCGAGCCGTAAAGCAATAAAGTGTTAAGACGACGACCCCACAGAACAATAACAATGTAAATACCGTTTTATAGTGTAAACAAAAAGTGTAATAAATGTTACGTAGGCGGCTACGTCAGGACGTACGTCACAGGCGACGTCACGAGCGGAAGTCCGTACTAGATATATTTAGTGTAGGCGTGCACCGCAGCCGTCGGGTTCAATGTCGAGGCGCGACTATCTATCGTCCATCAATCACCGCTCGCCGCTCGAACACCCGCTACCAAAGGACGCGGCCGCGATCTACACTTTTCCTCACTCGCCCACTCGACTCGAACTCATCCTCCAAACAGTACATTGCGAAAAGACGCCTCTCTGATTACAACACTCTCGATGCTGCGATAACATCGCGCCGGTATGCGCGTGATAATAGTTTGTTGTTATACCCGTAGTAATAGTAAGTAATCCACCTGTCTTCGATTCGCAGATATGAATCGAATCGATTGTCATGGTCGGTCGGGTGGTACATTATCATTTTCATTCATGGATTGATAGAAGTGTGTAATTGGATATCGGAACACGTCGATGTAGATTGTGCGTGACCGGGTGAATGCGGCGCGGTGCGGCGCGGTGCGGCGGGTTGCGGTGGTGCAGTGGGCGCTCCGGGAGCAAGGCCGGCGCTGTTTACTAACTTCCGTCACGACTCACGAGCACTTGTCACTCGCGCCGCCGCCGCGCCGCTCCTCGGCCGACGCACACGTGTCTACGCAAATAATAGCGAGCCCTCACAGTTGACATTGTCCCACTTCGAGCGACTGCCCGCCCGTCTAGACTTGAGATACGATCACCGTCGATACGCTTGCTGCTAACATTTTGCATACGTTACTGTCTCAATAAATCGCTGTACCATTCTCTATTTCTCTATTATAAGGTGCAAATCGTAAGCAACTACGAGATACATCACGTTAGAGATAGTATTCTTAAATTTAGAAGGCATGCACCCTTGTTGAAGTTGTGCCCTACGCGGGGCGAGAACGAGGGTGAATGCAGTAGGGTGGCGGAGCTCCCTCGGCCCGTCACCCCCCGGTGCACAGTAGGCGCGTAGTAACTGCAATAACGGAGCAGTGAAAGTGTCGCGGGGCGCTTCAACCGTCAATGGGTGAAGACTTTACTCCCTTCACCCCGCCGTCTTGTGCTCAAACTTGTAGCTAATAGTACGATCTTCCTAGTGTCGGTCGCCCGCACACATGTTTGTGTTCACATCAACAATGTTTATGTTGAAAGTTTCTCCTGGAGTACGCAAACGAGCGGCGACCCGGCGAAGTGGCGACGCTTATTAAATTATTGCTCGATTTACTGAAGAAGTTGAGCGTGTCGGCTTATTACGAAGGTGTGACGAGTGGACATAAATCGCGGTCGATCAGCGCCGATCGAGTATGTAAAGTGTTCGCGAGACGGAGCGGACACCGGCGGCGACAAGCAAAAGCAAATAAACAAGCGGAACGAGTACGTCGTCATTATCTCGAGTCATGAATGAAACGGAACGTAAATTGAAATGTATCGCGTGCCATAATCTGCGCGCATTAATCTCACTCAAACGCCGATCGTTGCGTAACCGCGAGAACAACAAACGGCTCAAGTTCATTGATCCACTTAATGTCCGCGCTAAATGTGTCGTTGTTGAATGTCAAAACATTGTTACATAATTATCCGCGTAATGCGTGAGGTGTGTGTGCGCCATGCGCGCGCGCCGATGGCGATTCCCGCCGGAATACCGGGGCGCAGGCGCAGACTGGCCACTTCCGAGTCCGGCCGATCGGTGATCACCGATACGTCATCATGTTTATTCATGAGCTTATGATTATAAAATGACGTTTACAACATTCTGATATCGTTGACCGGTTGTCGTATAATAATAACATTCATTCATTCATAAGTGATTAATGGTTACTACCTACGAAATAGATTTGTAGTAGTATATAATAAACCTATTATCATAATTATAAACAAGATTTTACGTTACTTGCTGGCTGTAGTAAAACATTATTTACAAACATTTGAAGCCAAATCAAAATTACACCTCTGTTTTACTTTTAGGTTTTCGTTCAGGCGTACAGTTTTTTTGCTGCGGTTACCGATATTTTTGATGCTTCATCGGGTAAACTTTACTAGTATAAATAATTATTTATTAATTAAGCAAAATTATCCACTAACTTTTCACAACTCTGTAAATATTTACAAGTTTAATTAAAGTAGTTGGGGGCGGAGTCGTCGAGGCAGACTGTTAGATTTACACGTGGTGTGATTGATTTGTTTTCGTAGTAAAAGCAGCTGAAGTAGTGAATCCACTGCTCTGAATACTAATAAAATAAGATATACATAGTAAAGCACGAGCGCTGTAAGTTCAACGCATGTCACGGTGCAGTGTGCACGCTCTCAACCTTCAAGTTCGTTTACGACACATGGCGATCGTTTCAGATGCGCCGTGCAAACTTTAAGAGTTATTGTACTTGTTTAACTTTCGCCGCGGCCGAACTTGACCGTCAAAACAAGATTGCAATAAAAACATCACTCTTATACAATGACGTGAATTTACATAAATTATTGGCGGCGGCACGTCTCGCGTCCGTCGCGGACACGCCGCGCCGCTCGCTTGTTTACCCCGATGCAATGTTTACATAGCCATCTCACCAAACTGGAGGGTTCAACGACTCACATATTGTTTTATTGCCAGACGTAATTGGGTCGCGGTGCGGCATTGAGGCCATGGGAAATATATTTAGAGCGTGAAAGAGACACTCTGCGAATGCCAAAGATATTATTATCCCACTGTTCTCGATCCTACGTCCGATGAGCTGGCGAATACAGCTAAAGATACGCAATTAGCGAAAAATACCAACAAACTAAAATTTCCTCAATTTCCTATCACGCTGCAACATTTAGCAATGATAAGATTGTGATACTTTCAGTACTGTAATCTGATATTTTGAATGTTGATTATGTTCACTTGCGCAAATACAGAGTTGTACAAAACGAACCGTATTATAATATGATGTGAAGAAATTGAGAAAGCCAGCACGAGTTTGTGAATGCATCTCAAACATGACAATAAGCTACCGACAAAAAATGGTAAACAAACTGTGTTCGGCGGCAAATAACAGTAATAATAAAATACTGGCGAGCATTGAATTCGGTGCACCTGACATTCGCATATATTTTTTCTAAACAGGTGTCTGCGGTGCGTCGCTCAGCGCGACTCGATGCCCTATATTATTGTATGTCTTTCAAGTTCATTGAGTCACACAATGGCCATATAATTGGTCGTTAGCGTATGTCAAAACACGTCGGCGCGGTTCATAATGCTTTACATAATTAGGCTCGTTTGCATAAGCGATTATTATGCGTGTCTTCCTTCGCCAATGACGTCGGCACCGCTATGGCTAATTCATTCATTTGTTTATGAGTTTACTATTACTTTTACTCCACGTGGTCGATTGTTTACAATGTTAGCGTGAATTTAACGGCAAATGTGTAATAAAAGTTGTTATTATTACGCGGTGTGCTTAAGGAGGATCGCCTCATTGTGACGTTGATTCATAATGCGGCTGATAGACCGCTTGTTTACATACATGTTTATTTAACGTGCGTAGAGTGAGGTTAGAATGTCTCCCATGTATGGCAACTATTTACATTGTTACGGAGCTGTTACTGGATGCGCGAAATGGAGACGTACACGTGATTTTAATAAAACGTGACCGAAAGGCCGCCATTTTCTAGTAACTTCCAACACGAATCGTGTCATCGCGAATCTTATAAAAGGACTTATTTTTTGATAAGTGTAAAATAAAGCGATTCAGACCAATTATTAGCAAAACATAGGCCTAAAACGCATAATCGATCATTTTAAGAAATTTTTCGTAGCGTAATCAGCCTATTATGGCCCCACTGGTGTGACACAGGCCTCCTCTCTGTGAGAGGGAGTAGGCCATAATCCACTACGCGACCAATGCGGGTGGTGATGTGTCTTCGATTTTTTTTAGTTCTAGGACATTTTCGTAGCGCGTAGCAACAACTACGCAAATAACTACGCGTCGTAGCAATGCTACGGAATCACTAAAACGGGCCCTACGATTTTGTAGTCTACGAAAACATTGACAAAAAGACCCAAAAATATTAATTACTTAGAATCTGAATACTTTTTTGAGAAAATGGAATATACCGTAGCAATTCTTGTCACATCGTTCTTCGGATGACGTGCACAGCTACGGACTGAAGAATGCTAAGATACCACATAAAATAACATCTTATTCTCAAGTCAATCCCATTGTCCTATTCATAAAATTAAATATAGAAATACTTCACAATTAAGATGTTCTTCCTTACGAGCCGACGGAAGATGCAACTGCGTCAGATGGTATGTGTAGCTGTAGTGTATATTTTTTAAGAAACCGGATTGTTCCTGTACTTTGTCTTCCGGTTACCCGTCGATTGCACTGGCAGAGCAGCATCCGACTTCCCAGTTGGTTATTTTGGCTTTTAAGACTACTTTTCTAACCATGTTTATAAACGGCATGTTACTAGAGCATTTTCTGATTATTGAAAATGATGATCGGACACTCGAGCAACTCAATTTTAAGTCGCTCTTAGGTCTCATCTCATGATGTCTTTGTGACTTCGAAGTATATACAGGGTGGAAGGGACATCGAAGCGCATCCTGTTACCATGGATTCAGTACATCATTCTTGACACCCCTGCGTTAAAAATTTTCGTCGGTTATTTAAAAAAAAATCGCTGTTTCATACATTTTGACCGAGTTGGTATTGCACTTCTGTAGGAAACAGCTGTTTTTTTTTAAAATTATCGACGAGAAATTTCAACGCACGGAGGTCAAGTATGATGTACTGAATCCATGGTAACAGGTTTCGCGTCGATGTCCCTGCCACCCTGTATTGTAGTGTTAAAAAGACTTCTAGACGAAGAACGTCTTCAAGTTAAATATGGTTTGAGTATTTCTGGATAAGTCCATTCGTCTTGGTGTCAAATGATTGGAAAATACACAATCTTCTCAATTTAAGACATGAGTATAACAGGTCAAATCAAATCGGTGTTGCAAATTACGAGTGCCGCAACTACTGTTATAGTTCTTCAACTATAATCCATAACAATAAGCACTTGTTGAACGCATTTTTTTGCTTTCAAGATGCCAATCTTATCAGCTGTCTTGATACACTCGGTGTTGACCGTCGGGAGCTCCTCTTACCACCCTATTTCACTATCGTTGGGCCGCTAGCCTAGTCACGGTGACGCGCAGGTTTTCTGCCTTTTAATCATTAATAGTTTTTATGAAACAGTTAAGTATATGGACAGATCGTTCACTCAGAGGTTAATAACACCATTCAAACGAACTATTTATTATGGTAATAAGTTATGTTTTGTGTACAGTCTGTCAACTTTTTTTGTTAATAAGCGTTACCAGTAACATCTTTTTTCGCTAACATATTACTTACTACAATAACTTATATAATTTCGAGTAATAAACTTTTTATGACTCTTAGTCATGTCTTAGGTTTTGTAAACATTACCTAACTTATAGAAAAACAACTGAAACGGTAGACAGCTATAATATTTGTTTTTATTTTTAATGCAACTAATTCATCATCATGTTTTTTTTGACGTATCTTTGCTAATTTGCTGGTTCCTAACATTAGATCAAAACAATAGTGAGTTTTTTGCCGAGAATGCTATAATGAAGGCACAAAATGGTATATTTGACGAATGTTTGGAAGAAAACAGTTTCATAATAGCGTTTCTCATTAAAAATGAAGATACTCGCGACGGTAAGGCAGCAATCAACGATCGAACAAAACCGGGTACCGCATCTAGTTTATTACATTGGATGTCCAAACTAGTTGCAGTAAACTATCTATACGAATGAGTTTAGACTTTATTCCTTGGAGGCGAGAGTTTGGAATCGTTTGGGGAGGGTATCTAGAACTATATAAGTGCATAAGGGTAGTTTGTGCATAGTTTCTTAGCGCACGTGACTGCAACAAGTCACATTCCGCCCCTTCCCACCCCCACCCCCATAGGCCTACAAACAACCCCGATACAACTACACAACTTAAGTATACATTTATTTTGACGGCTCATATCATATGTTGAACCTTTAAAATGTATGCAAGATATAAATAGTACCATTTTGGTAATACGGGTTTATTTATATAAAGGCAATATTTTTAGACTTTTGGTAACTGGCCTCTGTCTATTGGTAAGCCAATTCTTGGAAAGGTCTTCGGGAAAGGCTACATACAAGAGACATGATGCATTTGTTTTAAACCCTTTGAAGATTTTGTCATTGATAAAAGTACCTACATGTGGAATTCTTTAAGAAGTTCTGTACCTACGTATTTACTTTAGTCAGTATCATTGGATTGGTCATCAGTTATAAATTCAACATTATGTAGCCCCAATAAAGTTTTTTCCTTTTTTCTTTTTTCCTGAAATTGTGCATATGAATAATGTATTGTGGAAGGATTGGAGCTCCCAAACAAGAGTTTATAAGTGTCGTGAAGGACAGACATACCTCTACCAAACCTATAAACATGTATTTTTATTTGGAATCCGTAGAATTGAAAAGGATAGACCATACGGCATCGAGGTTTTGATATATTTCCTAAATAATGGCTGATTAGGTCTAGACTTGTACCCAAGTCACTATCGAGGTCAGAAAAATACAAAATATATCAAAACCACGGTATTAATGAACTTTTCGTCTGAAGGCTGTTAGTTCTTCAGATAAAGAAAGAACAGCAAAAGGTATCGGAGTGGACTCGCCAATGGCGATTCCAGTCAAGGAGTAAATCTTAATAAGTGGAATGGAGGAGGCGCTTTGGGCCGGAGCTGGGCGGGGCGCGCCAGCCGTCGCCATGGCAACGCACCCCTAGCCGCTACCAGGAAAACCCACCAACATCGGATCACACTCCTATTCGCTTATAGAGGAGGTTTTCAAAACAAGACCAAAACAGACTGTTTCGCTTCAAATAAACTTTTTTTTCTTTATTCTACATGTCTAATTGAAGGTTTTTCAAAATTGTCTAATTCTAAACCAATGTCAGATCTGTTTTAGTATCATCCAACTTAACTAATTGCAGTGGTCATCCATTTATTCATTACAGCCGAGTAAAAACCGCGGCGCATTGTAAAAGAGTCCAGTAATATCGTAGCAATATAGAAAGTAAACTGCGTTAGCGCTGGCTGGCTGGCTGATGGCGAGCCAACAACAGCCAACTCGGCGATAATTAATGTGGAGTCAGTGGATTCGAGCGAGCGGGCGCCGCCGCGCCAGCCTCGCCGAGCGCACAAAAAACCCGCTCCGACACAAAAACACCCGCCGCCAGAACGAGACAACGCCGCGCGACAAAGCGAGACAACAACAACTACGTATTTCTGTGACGAGTTCTCGCTCGCCTCGAGCGTCGCGCAGTTATCGAGATTCGAGCCGAATACCGCGCTTTGATTTAAAACTCCACCGAATGCGCCCTTCTATCTATCACATGGCGTTTGACAGGTCGCCGGAAACGCGCAGCTGTCAGTTCGAAAAAAAGGCGCGCGTCTTGTAAACTTTATGAATATTTTAAGGGCTATTATGGAAAACGTATAAACCTATAACTAAGACAGTACCTAATGTATGATGAAAGGTACATTTCTGAAGTTGCACAATATTATATTTGTAAGTCTCAACTACAAATAAAAGTTGGAAGAAGTTACAGCAGACAAGTATGATAATGGTAATCCGTATAAAGAAACACAAAGAAAGAGTATGAGAATAATGCTAAAATAATAGATCTTAAAACATTCATTTTTCTACGTAACTTCTGTTTAATAAAATAAAATTTTCAACAAAATACTTGTGTTTAAAGAAGAAAAGGTTAAACGCCAAATATGCACTTAGCTGCTATATTCCTCCAAAAGACTTAAACGATTCTACCCACTTGGTAAAAAATCTTAAAGTTAAAGTTTCGAAATATTTTACATAACTTTTAGTAAACATAAATTTATCACAATAATTGGATCCATACAATGACTAGATTTCGAGTTTCATCAGTATTAATACAAACTTATAACAAAACTGTATTCAACACAAAAAACTATGACAGGGCACACAAGTCGAATTTAAAATAAATGCGAAACCATCGCTGCCGCTAAACTTAACTAAATAATACTTATAACTACGATGACTTACCTGGAAATCACTCCACATTTTCATTGGGATACACCATAGTTCCGATACGAAAACATCACACGATTCACGATAACAACTGTCAAATGTGTCACAGCACGGCGTCACAGTCACAAGCGAACAGGGTGGAGGCCGAGCGCAGACTGGAGCTGGCGGCTCGCGCGCCCGCCGGCACTCGCGTCGCTGTGGCGCGGCGCTCGGGCGCGCTCGGGTCGGTTCGGCTCGGCTCGGGCCGCAGCGCCCACCTGCGACTCGAACAACAAAACTGAACCGAGAGCTGCATGGGTGCCTGCTGCCTGGCCACCACAATGCCTTCGTCCGCCGCCCGTCTGACCACTGGAAACACCCGAGTTTCACTGCATACAGACTGTTCGCATCGATCAGATTGTGCAATCGTTTTATTCATTTGCGCCATTTGTAGTTTCGATGTTCAGCATAAATGACTTTCTTTAAACAAAACGAGTTTTTGTATTAACCTAAGGATCACTAAAACGGACTGACCTAAACCTAAAACGGGTCGCCAGCCACGCAGAATATGAGACACAATATCTTGTTCACCCGCTTGATAACAACGCACAGTATTGAAATCTGAATCCTAACGCTCAAACATAAAGAGCTCAAGTTTTCAGTCAACTGATAACAGAAAGTGACAAATAAAAAAGCTTTCTGAACAAAGTTTTGAGTGCGCCGCGCTACGGCCGGCGTAGCAGGAAGTTCGTAGCAGTAAAACTTCGTAGCGCTCTCGTAGCGTGAAAGTTTTGATTTCAACGATTTGCGTTGCGGCGAAGAGGGCCGCGAGGCCGCACTAGCTCTGCGACCCTGCACCCCTTACTATCGACCTCCGACGATTGCAGAACACTATCGAGCATGCGCTTATGTACGAGCTACATTGCCGCCTAGCCACTCTGCAGAACGTCTCTGAAGCGGAGTAACAGATCAATGTATGTACTACACAGAGTTTAGTCGTAACATAACATTGCTCTCAGATTTATCTGTTCGTTCATCTCTCACAAGAGTGCGCCACTTGGCTGTCGACCGACTACGCCCTTACCGTGTTTAGGTACGTTTTGCAAATCACCGCATGACAAAAGAACCACCAGTTTGTCGCGTTCCATTCCGCGTGCAGTGAGGGCGTCGCGGCGCGGCGTGGATAGCGCGCCGGCAATGGGGCGTGTGCCGATCGATACGGTTGCTACAGATACGCGCCGAAGAGAAAAATCATTCGGCGGCAATTTCGAGTACTCGTTACTATTATAAATATTTAGGTCGCTCGATATTATTAAAGTGATTAGTTTATATTAGTTTGGGAACCTAACATAATGGTAAACTGTGCATTGGACTTGGAGGTGCAGTGATCCAGTGGGCACGATGACGGTGCATTTTTGACAGATAAACTAGTGACCGCGATCGTGGCGAAATAAAATAAAGTTACGAATCGCCTGCGTGTGCGCTTATTGCGAGGTATCGTTCTTTATTCTGAATACTTTGTTAAAGGAAAGGTTGACATATATGTGTCTCAGGTAGTTGCAGGGTTTATAGGACTACCTAGATGACTCTAATATGTTTGTATATAAAACAAAAGTTAAAAATAAGCGGTGCAAGAGACATTATTAAAATATTTTTATTTAGTATCTGTTCTGGTATGATATTATGTAATACGTACCTACTAATTTAAATAAAGCAGACGAGTGACAAAAGTCGACAAAAGAAATACAATCTGTAAATTCTGTAATAATATTGACCGATTATGACATAACACTCGATGGATTACCGATACATATGTAAACAACAAAACCACCATAAAATATCTAAAGGCAAAAACAAATAACCTACATCCCAATTACAATAAAAATACAATAAACAACTCTATACCTAAATATATATTAATAGATACAAGCAGCCAGCAAGAAAGCCTGTGGTGTAAACGCAAGGTGTGCAAACTGCATGCTTCAACCTGCCAGTGACATGCGCCGTGCACGGTGCGCGCGAGTCGCCAACCCGGCAATTTAGCCACGACGCATGCGCGAAACCGACTCCTTGCTAGTATCATTTTACTGCTGCACTTGAAAAATATCGTGTAGGTACGATTTGTACCTTCTATAAAATAAGGAGTGTGCAATTCTGTTTAGTTTTAAGACGTGCTGTTTATATTACGATATTGTAGGCATGTTTATTTATTGTACGGACTTTGTTATATGCAGATACTTAGTAGGAAAGCTCTGAGAGACAAATTAACTGTACAATAATAAGCTCACATTCTGCGATTAAATCTAAGTATCAAATAGTATTGATACTTCGTACAGCACCCTAATTGCGTAACACAGTTAGAATCGGAATCGGAATGATTTTGAAGTATATTGCTAATCCATTGCTTCTAAGTTAGAAAAAATTGTCTGCTCAGCGACGTAAATAACGCAATGAATGTTGTTGAACAGTCAAATTGAAACCGATTCCTACTGATAGTGAGTTACGCCATTAGCCCACAGGTCGGGCAATGTTATTAGGTTTTTCCAAGACGTATTTCTCAGCCTGGAGTATGAATTCGTGCCCGGTTGATATCAATAGTCTCGCCCCCTATTATAATCATCATTTGCCTAGCCTATTCTGAACTATGTTGGGTCGTCTTCCAGTCTGACCGGATGCAGCGGAATACCAGTATTTTACATGGAGCGACTGCCTATCGGACCTCCACAACCCAGATGCTGGGTAATACTACGATACGCCTTAGTAAGGCTGGTTGTCAGACTTTCGGGCTTCTGACCACCAGTAACGACTGTCAAAGATCTACAAATGACAGTGACCAATGAGACTTAAACTTGCTTATGAAATGTGGGTGTTCTAAACCCCTCTGCCAAACTCTTCTGGCAAAAACAGGCATGATGTTTGATTTTGCGGTATTAGGTATTATTATTCTCCAGTATAACAATGTATTCAGAATGCTGTTGAGCCTACCACGCTTTTCTAGCGCTTTTGGGATGTTCATCGAAGCCAGGGTTGATGATTTTCATGCCATTATACGGAAACGGTGTGCTTCTATTCTCGGTAGAGTACATGCTAGCTCCCACAGCATCCTGAGTGTATTGTTCCATAGGTGGGAGAGCCCCATGCTGGCTTACGTGATACGGCTGCACACGTAGGTGTCAGTCGTTTCATTTTTGTAATAGAGTGGTTTATACTAACATTAGGTTAAGATCTTTACTAAAAAGTTTCGCGCAAAAGAAGAACCAAAATTATTGTTTGTTTCGTTATATATTTTTTCTTTTTGTTCTTAGTTTATACAAATGTTTAGAAGTACATATAAAGTGAAGTCTCTTTTGTTTCCTTTTTTTTATTTGTTTTTTGTATTGTCAATAGAACAACAACATTTGTGTCTTTTATTACGGAAGGACACTGGCTCCTGCAACACAGTTATAACTAGCGCAGGAGTCAGAGAATTTTATTATTTTTTATAAAATATGTTTTATGTCAATAAATATTGTTTGTATTTTGTATTGTACCTATTAACAACTTATGGGTTTTCTATTTTGATCTGAAATAAATAAATATATATACTTATAACTAAACTGGCTCTCCTGTGCGGTGCCACTTTGTGATTTTTTGTTTTATATAATATATTCCTGTGGCTATGTTTTTATTTTTTGTTTTTGTATGTACTAACCATAGCTTTATAAGGTTTTTTTGTGTTACTAACAGTATATGGACTACATCTGAAATAAATGTCTTAATAATAATATACTTAAGTATATAATTATATCATCATCTTCGGTCGTTTACCTACTAATGGTAGTCTTATCCTCTAGTGGTAAAGCCAATCCTCTCTGATTTACGCCTATTGCATCCAGGAATTCAACCCTCGTTGTTGTGTATTCCTCAATTTTCGTGATTGCACCTACCACTATGTATGACTTCGCCCAAACGTTGACTGGTAGAAAATGCCTATGGCATTAACTCCGCCGTAAATAAATAAAAACAACAACAGATGAGCCCTAAAAAACCAAAAAAAGCATAAAATGTATGATGACATTTTAACATGAAGTTTATAATATTGATCAACTGTTGAAATTCTATTTTTACACGACTACGGCAAAGCCAAAGCAAGGTTATGATTTTAACAGGCTATGTATGTATGTATGTTTATCTGTTCCCTCATAACTCCTAAACTACTTGTCGTATTTGTTGTAGGCGTCATGTTGTTCTGCGGGTTATAGGCTACAATTATGACGTCACAAAAACGGCGGCTTATAACGGACGCAAAGCATAGCCGTAAAAAAAATATAAAAGATTATAATATATCGTGTTTGGTAACAAATGAAAGGTCATATGGAGACTTTGTGAGAGAAAATAAATAAACTAATATTATTATTACTTTCTAAAAATATATAAGTAGTATAATAAGTAATATATAATTATTTATACATTTTTTCATTTATGCCCCAATCAAAAGTAAAATAATTACGTTTCACTTTGACTGTTTCCAATAACATTAAAAACCCCAAAATAATTGAATAAAAAATAAAAACTAAAACCCAACTACGACAAAAACGCCACCTAAAAAAGGTTTAGACTTCGATGTGTTTTGACAATGACAATTATGTAATTAAAAATAAAATTAGTTTTCGTATAGCCGGAGTCACACAATAATCTGTACCATATCATGAATTGACGTATGTGACTCCGGCTATACGAAAACCATTTTTTTTATTTTGTATTAGTTGTGATAGTCAAAACGACATCGATGTCTTGTTGATGGACAAAAACGCCAACTAAAAAGGTATACTTTTTAGTTGGCGTTTTTGTCGTAGTCGGGTTTTCATGTTTTTTAATTACTGAATTTCGTCTCATTAAAAAAACATCGTCAGGAGAACCAATAGAAAATCGAAGACATGTGACATCCACCAACGGGCAGTCGGCCCGCGTGGTGGATTACGGCCCACTCCCTCTCACAGAGAGGAGATCGGTGTCCCAGCTGTGGGAACATTTTGGGCTGATTATACAGCGTGCCGCTACAGTGTGCAGTGGCAACATTAATTTAACACACGTAGGTATACAGTTTCGCCTTTACGTTTTATGAAAATATTTTAATTTCATTAAACATTATTATTTATTGGTTTATTTACAATTTTCTAAAGTAGCATCTTGGAGCAACCTGTACTTAGAACTGTAGCACAGAGGTAATTAGCCGGGGTCATGGATTATAACATCGAATCAATTTTTATTTTTTTATTTTTCAATTTTTAATTACATATTTATCTTAATATAATATAAAAAATTACATAAAACATAAAAAAATGATTACTGACCACCAGCCATACCAGTGCACAGTGTGTCAAATTAACCTGTCAAGGTTAACCTGTGTCACCACTGTAGCGGCACGCTGTATATGAGTCTCATCATTTAGGACATTAGCGAACTCCTTTCTTTGCTAACGTTTCCTTTGTCCTATAGGTTCGTTACGTGGCTTTCAGTTTTGAAGTCTTGAATTCAATCTTCAGTTTGGAAAAAGTGCCTAGGTAAATCAAGGCTTATAAAGGCATCGTTAATTCACTTTCATACATCATTCTTATTAGTGACACCGGTTTTTTCAAGAGCTCTTTTAGAAGGCCTCTATGTACAGTGGCAAGTACATTTCATCGTTTGAAATCATAAGATAGCTTGTCTGCATGAAATATGCTAACAATAATTTATGTAATTTTTGCTGTGATTTTTGCCGACTCTGTAAAATATCTGAAAGGTAACAGAATATAACAAGTATTTAATTATGTTTCACGTCATATTTTGAAGAGGGATGAGGTTTCGCGAACCCTTTTTGAAAGGTTTATTATTCGTTAATATCAAAATGAACAATATAATATATAATTTTTATGCAAGTTTTATCTTAAATCACTTGTTTCCTTGCAGTATTAAACAAATCATTCAAAGAACAGCGTCAATTAGTATTTAAAATCATTTTATTATATAACCTTTATGTGTGTATTTATTATATCATTATATTTTATTTAATTATCCTTCCTCATTAATTTAACCTATTGTCATGTGGTTCCTTGTAGAAGAGGACATCTCTTTTCCTTCAATGGGGGTCCTGAAAAGAGACTAATGGGGAGCTTCATAGACCGCGCATAGACTTTACTTTGGTAAGTAAAGTAAGCGTGTCGTACGAATGTGAAGTATATTTGTTTGTTTGTATTTATTTTTAATGTTCATATTCGTATGAATCACTTCCTCACACTCGCTTATGAATATGGCCATTACACTCATAATAATAAGGTTCACATTCGTATCACCAATCCATATGGGATTACGTGAAGGAAATGAGCAGTAGCACCAGTAGCCGTGCACCACAAAAAGCGGTACAAAAAAAAAGTATTAACCAGTAAGCCAGGTGGAAGACTGACTACCCCAAGGTGCACCTGGAGTTCGTTTTAAGTACTTGCATAAGCTATCGCTTGTCGTGGAGACGATTTCAAACAAGGCTATGTACGGAACAGTTACTGCTTCCTACGTCTGCTTTTCACTCTGATGCTGTATCCATATTCTATGGAATTAGTAACTACTACGCTGTATATCTTACATGTAATAAAGTACAGACAATTAGTTCTCCTCCATGTTTATGAACAGCAATGGGCTTCATTCAATTCATTCAGTAGCTATAAATAGGGATTGACATTAATTCAGCATTTAAAGTGAAGAATAACGTACCTACTGAATCCAGGCCACATTTACTCACTTGTAACCACCTCGTTCTCTGCTTACTTCATCATTGATCATCACAAGGAATAACTACAAAATATAACTCTATAGCCAGGCGGTAAAGTCAACCTTTCCTTCAGTTCCCCGTAGTCGAGTGATTACAACTATATTTGTCATTCCACGCAGCTTTAATCTTTACACCACATAATAATAAGCGTTATTTTCCTGTCATCGCTTGCGCATGGTGCGTCATCACCATTGTTATAGGAATTCTGTGTTTTCAGTACGTCAAGGTAAGGGTAATGACAGCGGTTTATGGTACTCAGCAGTCAAGACCAATAGATTAGAATAACATGTGATTTTTGAGACCGAAGGGAGGTTATTTTCAGTACTAACTTATATGTATACTGAATCTTGTCTGAGACCTAGGTGATGAGTGTCTTGAAACGACGGTTTTCAGAGAGCAAAGATGACTGTGTACGGTTTGAAATGACACAGAAGTTTATTTTTAGTTGTTTAGTTGTATTTTCATACAATAGTAATCGACCTAATAAAGTTTATTCGAGTTTATTTTACGTTTTTTGCATGTACTTGCGTACTATTTTACAGAGTAGGACATAAGGATAGAACTGCCTGTCTGTCGTGAATGTTTTCCTCCAAAAAATAGTTTTCTTATACCAAAGATACGTCGTGGAATTATGTAAATGAGGAGCAATAAAAAGTGCTAGGTAAACGAACGGCCAGCGGCCTGTCTGCTTCCTATACTGAGTTAGTTATTTAACGACTTATTTGTGAAACATTGACATTAGGTGTGTGTAATAAAAGTAAAGATTATATAGTTGTGTTAATAGAAACTTTTACATAGTGATTTGGAAATTGAAGCACTTAAAATTGATCATCAAGGCAACTTAGAAAATAAATATTAGATATAATTAAATCCATTCTTTGATTCACCCTTACCTTTAAGGCGCTGACAAGAGGCAAATGATAAAAGTAGCTTGCTTATCTTAAACAAAAAAAATGCCAAATCTATACAGTTTGTGGTAATATATGTTATTCTTGAACATAATTATGTTTAAGAATAACGTTTTTTGTTAGCAACTAAGTTCTGACAATTGTCAGAACTTAGGTGCTAACAAAAAACGTTTAGAAAAAAAAAACTCGATACAAATTAACGGTAAACTGACCCTTTACTTTGAGTTTCAATCCGAAATATCTGTATTAAATATCAACGTACGGTTGATATTTAATTAATAACAAGAACGTCTTATTTGTATGCAGAACTTGTTTGTTTTTTATTTTCGATTACTCAACTCATTTTTGAGTAAATAGATAATTACTTCATATTTTGCGATAAATTACAAGCGTTGTGTCATCGCGCTTCTCTTTCTTTTGTATGCAGTCTGACAGTGCCCACGAATTACCTGTTGTCAGCGTCTTAATATTTCAAGCCTAAAATTTTGTTAGTACCCATCTAGTAAAATGGATATCAATAGATTGATGCATATTGTGCAGATTCTAAGAATAATAATCCCAACTAATTTGTTTGTTTGTTACGCTTTAACGCTTAAACGGCTGAACGGATATGGATGAAATTTGGCACATGGGTAGCCCATGACCTTGATTAGGACATATGATACTTTTTATCGCGGTAGGACGTTCCCGTGGGATAATTTTCCACGTCCACGCGGGTGAAGCCGCGGGAAAAGCTAGTTTTCAATAATCCTAGCAATTTGTAAAGCAACATACAAATAATGTCCATCAGCAAAAACAATCAAAATAATGAGCTTAATAAGAATGCGTTTTTGGTCTGTTTCGCAATTTTTATGATTCCATTTTTTGCAGAGATACAGCGTTGAGCGACAACTTTAATGCTGGGTAGTTGTTTCGGCTGAAAACGGCTCTCACCGAATTTTCTTATAAAGAACTGTGATATTACAGGGCGGGGTGACCCTGACTAGCTCGAAATTCAGGATCTTTCTTAATATTCTGGATAAATGAATTGTTACGGTGATGAAGTGTTAATAAAGGTTTGAGGCGAGTGCGCGTCTTCTTTTTAAGGAAATTTCTCGCCGACTGATTGACACTTCACGTGACCAGAGGGCTGGCTCGTTCTTTGGCCAAAGAATTAGCATTGCCATTCAACGTGGCAATGGTGCCAGTCTTCTGGGCACGTTTCCGGATGACAGCGATGCGGACGAGTACTTCGACGCTTTAGTGTCTTTTTTGTTGTAATTTATTATTTTTATAATATAAACCATAATAAATAAAGGTTTTATTGGGATTGGCGATAATTGCATAACACACATTCAATCACAATCTGAATGATTTTAAAGGATATTGCTAATCCATTGCTTCATATGTTCGAAAAAAATGTCTACTCAACAACGTCAATAACGCAATGAATGTTGTTGAATTGTCAAAATCAAAGCCATTGCTACTGTGTGTTACGTAATTACCCCGCTCGACACAAATTAGAAGATGATCTGATGATGATTAAAATCGTTACACTAAAGGCTCCCACAGACAGGCGCGCCGCGACAGCGCGAGGTGCATTAGTAGCACAATTTCTATGAAAACTTCATGGTAAGTGTCGCGCTGCTTGTCGCACCCACGATATCGCGCCAGTCTGCACGAGCCTTTATAAAATGTTCATCAAATTGTTATAAAACTTTCAGTGACAACCAAGAACTGTGCACACCTACTGTTCAAGAAGAATTTGTAAGACAAAGGGAAAAATCAAAATCAAAAAACAATCAGGAAGACATCATTACTATACTGTCATCCTAGGTATGATGTAGCTCATAGCGTATTTTATGCTAGGCTTTCTATAAAACCCTTCTTAGAGCAGAATTTAAAAACTACAATGTTAAAACCAACAACCATTCTTATAATTAAATACTTCAAGAAACAAATTCGCAAAGAAAACGCATGAATTCATGAACAACACCAAATAACAAGCGGAAATATGACGGAGCGAGATTGCCGAGTGAATCCTTTACATCTAGTACGGAATAATTATTTTAAAGTCACCTTTAGGACGCCTTTGACTCAGCTTGTTTGTTTTCGTTCGACTCGGCACTGTAAACACAGCTCACTATCGCCAAGATGATCAATGCTGCTTTATTTCGCTGGAATGGCGGTAGATGGCAATAGGGACGAGGTATTTATGTTTATGTACTTACGTGGTGCCCATTCATTGAGCGGTAAGCAGAGTAGGAGGTGATTGTGCAGCCATATTTTTCCGATGACGGTAGGTATATTCTGAGTCCAGTTAAGGCGTAGGTACTATTGAACTTTTTCTCCTCTCGTATCAGAATGAACTAGGTGAGAATAACTCATAATTTCAGCCGAAAGACGTCCACTGCTGGACATAGGCCTCCCCCAATAGAGGGAGTTGCCATAATCGCCACGCCTGGCGATGATTGGGTTGGTGATTGCAGTATAGTGTTAAAATGCATAGAGAACGCTGCTGCCCATTCTATATTAAGTCACTGGCCACGAGTGTGCGACGAATCCATGCAAAACGTATGAAAAAGCATGTGAAATGCTTGTCGCTGGACTACTGGTGGCTGTGGTCGGTGGCTAGTTTGCGCCGAGCCTTAGTCGCCTTTTACGACACCCACGGGAAGAACTAGGAATAACTCATGCTATGTTGAAAATTATACGAGTAGCTGCTATTCTGCTAGACGTGGTGGTTTCAATAATACCATTATCTGCCAGATGTCCTTGAATTGTAATTTGTACAGACGCCTGCAGGTCGAGCTGGTCAAGCTACCCGAAATTGTAAAATTTTCCCAATCAACCTTGAACCTTATGCTTCAACTATAAAGTTGCAAATGTTTTAAAGAAATTTGACAGATTGTAGGAGTTTGATGTGCTGGCGTCTGTACATGGCTGGATTTAACCAACTTGAATGACCGTGTAGTTGTAGTTCAACACTTTTAACACCTTCCAGATCGATTGTCCTCAAAAGAGGTTTAATCTGTTTTATTCCTCATTGAAAGATACATAATAGTTTCTAGACCTACGGTAAACTACAGGTTTCCTACAATACACACGACGCGACGACGGTCAGGTAATCTAGAGTTGCAAAGAAATCCAAATCAGTCGCCAGGTTGTCGACCTGAAGCAGGCGTAGATAAAGACTGATAGCATATCTGACCTGTTGGCACGCCGAGCCCGAAATGTACTGAAAATATTTGCTCATGCAAAAGTGGCTAGTATTAATTTCTGTTTTTGCATTTGCATTTCCTTATACCTATGACAAGCTATCCTATATTTTTCTTCATCATAATAGGTATATTATTGACGCATTCACTCAAATACAGTCAACAAGAAATGTAACTAAAATCACCACTAAGTAGGCAAAAAAAAATATTATTGCGTCATTGCGTGCGTAATAAATTTTTAAATTCTTTAAACAATGTCACATTTTTGAGCAAATTCACATCATGGTCTAGAAAGAGTTGTTTTTAGGTGCTTCACTTATCTCTTTTGTTAACTGTACTTGGACTGGAATTTCGGACTACCCTCCAGAATAGATTGTTGATTACGTGGTGTTTTTTTTTAATATTGAAATAAATGGCTTTTTATTTAGAGCGATATGTTTCAGAAACTGCCTTTCATTGTTGAATAAAAAAGAAAGATGGAATTTTTATATAATACATCTACCGGTAACTATGTATTAGTTATAAGAATTCCAAAAGAGACAAACAGTGGTGTAGGTACAATAACGAAAATCGTGGAATTAATATTTATTTAAATGTAAGGATATATATACGTACATTATACCTCATTTCAGTCCAAAGACATCCACTGCTGGACATAGGCCAAAGGGGGGTTTGCCATAATCGCCACGCTTGACAGACGGGTTGACGATCGCAGTATAGTGTTAAAATGCATAGAGAACGCTGCTGCCCATTCAGATAAACATAGGTTACAGATACACAGGTGTGTGAGACAACACACACATTCGACATTCTCTAGTAAGTCCCTTAGTCGCCTTTTACGACACCCACGGGAAGAAATAGGATGGTGCTATTCTTAAAGGCGCGGACCCACCGCGGCGCATGCTGAGCACGGGCACGCGGCGCAATTTAGCTGCGTGTATTAATTTGTTTGACAACGTGGGTCTACGTTTCCACTGGAGTACCTACACGAAGACCCACGACTATGTGTAGCGTGGCACGGCGCACGGAGAGGCTACGTACGGCTACGCTGTATGACTGAAAACTGCTCTGCGATAAGCGAGCTGTACATAGTCATGGGTCATATTCGTGTACTCCAGTGGAAACGTAGACCCACGTCGACAGCGTTGAGCTATGTAACCGCCTATTCGAGCAAGCCACGCATGTATCAATGACGTCAATTCATGCATAGCCTCTCCGTGGGTTGCAGTGGACACAACCACATACATTTTCTTACAAAGCGAAGCTTAATACACGTGCGTAGCCTCTCCGTGCACCGCGGTGGGCCCGCGCCTTTACGTCCGGCACCACACGGCACGTATACCTATTAAAAGCTATTAGTGGATACACACTCACATAGGAGTAACTAAGCATACTACTGATCTGTTGATTTGCAACGTAAGAAGATTTACAAGCATAGGCAAGTACCCTTAGCTTGGGACATTAACACCATGTCTGAATCTAGACACACTTGACTATTCATTATTAACAAAAAAAATCTTAGAAGATATACGTTGATTAAAGTTAGGGGAAATTTAAAGGTATGTATGGTTAAGCGGACGTTAATCATTACTCAATTTTAAGCAACGTTTATGAATAAACCCCATAAACTGCCACATTCTTTTAGTTGCTACCAAGGTAGTTGGGCTGACTGACTTATGCCGGTCGTATAGACTCTTAAAGAGGTCCTCTGCTTATGCGGCTCTGGATCTCTCTTATTGGGATAATAATAAAGATTTAACCATGGGTGTCAGGTCCTCTGCCTATGCTGCTCTAGGTCTCTCTTATTAAGATAATAATGAAGATTTGTGGGTGTACTATAGGAACACCTCTGCCTAACCCTTCAGGGATTACAGGCGCGATGTTATGTTATGAAGATTTTTTACACAATATATACCATATATATACAAATCAAATGTAGTATTAGTATTGTTAGTAATATTTTCATACTACCAGTGCTATTCTTGTGTTAGTTGTAATTTTTTCCTTATATGGATAAATAAGCCCCTCTTTTGGATAAAAGGCTTCTAATCCCTCCTCCTTTTTCCCTGTCTTTGGCCGTCTTCATACAGTTTTTCCCAGCACCTTCAATAATATCATCAGTCCAATGTTTTCTTGGATAAACCTAACCAATGTGATGATGTATGTTCCAATACAATGTGATGATGTATGTTCCAATACAATGTGATGATGTAGGTTCCAATACAATGTGATGATGTAGGTTCCAATACAATGTGATGATGTATGTTCCAATACAATGTGATGATGTATGTTCCAATACAATGTGATGATGTATGTTCCAATACAATGTGATGATGTATGTTCCAATACAATGTGATGATGTATGTTCCAATACAATGTGATGATGTATGTTCCAATACAATGTGATGATGTATGTTCCAATACAATGTGATGATGTATGTTCCAATACAATGTGATGATGTATGTTCCAATACAATGTGATGATGTATGTTCCAATACAATGTGATGATGTATGTTCCAATACAATGTGATGATGTATGTTCCAATACAATGTGATGATGTAGGTTCCAATACAATGTGATGATGTAGGTTCCAATACAATGTGATGATGTATGTTCCAATACAATGTGATGATGTAGGTTCCAATACAATGTGATGATGTATGTTCCAATACAATGTGATGATGTAGGTTCCAATACAATGTGATGATGTATGTTCCAATACAATGTGATGATGTATGTTCCAATACAATGTGATGATGTATGTTCCAATATTATGATGAGGCTGGAACGCATAATTGCACACAGTAAGAGACAAAATGTTAACCTATGCCCTACTTATATGTATCACAATGCTACGAGCATATATAATTTCAGTGGGCAAAATTTAAACATTTTCAATGCACGATTTTTCATGTCGAGGCTTTTCCTGGTAAAATTATTAATCAGCAGCCGCTTTTGTAGTGGGCTATGTACATTGATTTTACACACATATGCATGTTTATTATGTATTACATACGCATTAAGTACTATTACTCATTACTGATCAAACTATCTCTACTAATGTTATCAAAGGATTGTGCGTTTGTGTTTTGTTTATTTGTTAGAGCTATCTCATTGGTTCAGTTGAAGCTTGCAAGGGTGGCTGGGTGGCTGTTGTCCTTGGTTTGATTCTTAAGTCTAGCAGAAAAATTGACCCATTTTCGGTCATTGTGCCGATTCTTGGGAGGCTTATGATTATGTATGATTCTCAGGTTTATATATGCCCGGTGGCTAGGGATGGGCTTGTATGCCCTAACATATATATTTAGGCCCGTGGTTGCCCCCTGGATAATCATATCCATAGTGTTTATTTATATCGAGACTAAGCATGAGGATTTACTACTGAGCGAATTCAATAAAATAATAGGAATATTATAGATAAAACAATATTAAAATAGACGGATTTTCTGGAAAAGCTATAATGAGTGAATTGGTATCCAGGGAAACGTAAGAAAAACAGGATGTGAACTAATTATATCAACTATATTAATATCAGTGGAAACTGCCTTTTAATGAAGCTAATACTTTTGTTGCACAACTAGCTTTTGCCCGCAGCTTTGCCCACGTGGATATCGGAAAATATGCCACGGGAACGTAAGTACTACCGGAATTAACAGTACCCTATGTGTTAATCCAGGTTATAAACTGTCTGTATGCCAAATTTCATTCAAATCCGTGCTGCGGTTTTTGCGCCAATCCGGAACATACATCCAGACAAACGGACAAAAATTTAAAAACTATTTTTTCGGCATCAGACTCGTTCACAAAGACGTTTTTTCAATAATATTATATGTTGTTTTGACTTCGTAACTATTTTATTTTATTATATTATGAGGAGCTCGTGGCTAAGTAATAACAGCCGCACGGGTCGATCCAGCAGGTTAAGCTACGCTTGCCGGGGTTGGTCCGTGGATGGGTGACCATCTTTACATACCGAGACTCCTCCGTGCCTCGGAAAGCACGTTAAGCCGTTGGTCCCGGCTGTCATTCGTGGATCTTTGACAGTCGTTACGGGTCGTCAGAACCCCGAAAGTCTTACCAAGGGGTATCGTATTACCCAGTGACTGGGTTGTGGAGGTCAGATAGGCAGTCGCTCCATGTAAAATACTGGTTATTCAGCTGCATCCGGTTAGACTGGAAGGCGACTCCAACATAGTTGGGAAAAGGCTAGGCAGATTAATAGATATATGTATGGATTATTACGTAATCGCTGCTTACGGCATTGGCAGCAGGATCAGATTAACCTGTGACTCTGCTTATCCCCTTATCCTAAAGTCACTCATCGCATTACATGCTTATGATATTATCATTCTTAGGTATATGATGGCATCTCTTGTTAAAGACAGCCCAGCAGAAGTCTAAGTTACTGACATATTTTTATCGATACTAATACCTATAGGGTTTATTTATAAACGTTGGTTAGTTAAAGTTAAAGACGTTTAAACAGCACCATTATTTTTGTTAAGCAGGGGGCCTAAAATGGACGCTTTGGCAGAATCTTAAATGATCTGAGTACAATTCATACATCCCGCAATTCATCTGTTTGACAGCTGCTATTTGACATTAGACTTCAATATAGCAATTCATAATTTGTGGACCATTTTACGAAACTCCATACAAAACTGTCAAACAGATGAATTGCGGGATATGAATTGTACGCAGATCACATTATGACTCTGCCAAAGCGTCCGTTTTAGGCCCCCAGACATCAACGGTAACCTTTACTTAACTTTAAGTAACGTTTAAAGACGAAACAGTGGTGGCCCAGTGAAGCAGTGGTGGCCCAATGGTAACGACCCCCGACCGCCGCGTGAGGAGTTCTCCTGGTAAGAACCATCAGCTCCACTTCACCATATGCGTAGTGACAAGCATAAATTGCATAGCAACCATATTAAAGTACCTAACCGAATCGCAACCCGTAAAATACTTATTATTAAGTAGTTCCGGTGGCAATCTGTGGTCTTCATCATCAGTTTCACTTCACCAAATGGTGCTTTCCGAGAGCAAATGCACGAGTTACTATAAAAAATACCCAAATCGCTATAGGTGTGCATATAAAATTTGAGGATTTCCCTCGATTCCCATGGGATCCCGTCATCAGATTCTGATTTGATGACAATGAGACCACCTCGAGAGCATACGCTTTCAAACAAAAAAAGAATGTTCAAAATCGGTCCACAATTGACGAAGAAATCGGTGAACATATATATAAAACCAGCCAAGTGCGTGTCGGACCACGCACAATGAAGGATTCCGCAGTTAGGGTGAATTTATCCCAAAAACAAACAGCATTGTAGTTGAAAAACGTGATCTTCCATACATCGATATACGTCACGGTCAATTCTCCAACAGCAAATGTAAGTTTGTAATTGGAAGAAAATATTTTTATGATGTGATAAAACTACAAATTAACGATTTTTTTACTTTTCCTTTACTTGTGCTGTGAGACCTTACTTCTTGCCAAATTTCATGATTCTAGGTCAATGGGAAGTACCCTATAGGTTTTGATTTATTTGCGAGTATCAAAATATGTCGCATAAGTCGCCGTATTTTTTTATTGCGTTGACTTAGAAGCTTGATTTTTATTAGAGCTCTAATGGACCATAGTCCTACGTATTTTATATTAATTTCAATTTGATACCTCCACGGGTTCTTGAGAAAAAGGGTCTTGACAGACTCACAGACGGACAACGAAGTGATCCTACAAGGGTTTCGTTTTTTCCTTTTGAGGTACGGAACCTTAAAAAATTCACAAACGAACATATATGACCTCCTCCTTTTGGAAGTCGGTTAAAAACTAACCATAAGTTTTGAAACTAGTATTTGATAACAGCTTCTCTAACCTAGTTATGTAAATAATTAGTGGTCAAATTAATTACAATAGATACTATTTAACTATTGACCGACCAATAAATCAACCACGTCCCCAAATTGGACATGGGTTCCATTGAATTCCATTCCGGTACACACTATGTACGAAATCATGGTCTCTCATAAGTCGAAAGGGTATATTTAGGAAAATGGAATTCAGTAATACCTTTATATTTGAAAGTAACTTCATATAAGGAAAATATAGTAATAAACCTTTTTCCTTTTGAGGAGCCCTAAAAACAATGACAGTGCTGACGTTAGCGCTTTCAGGCAAAAACTCGTCTAGCGTTTATTCAAATTCGTATGAAAATTAATGTGAAGCAGAATGACTTATTGTCACTAGATTTGGGAGGCATGAATATGAAAATGTTAATACTAGTATTGTAATTTGTATTCCGTGTGGTGCCGGACGTAAAGAATAGCATTATCCTATGTCTTCCCGTGGGTGTCGTAAAAGGCGACTAAGGGACTTACTAGAGAATGGGCGTTCTCCACCATACTGCGATCGCCAACCCGCCTGCCAGGCGTGGCGATTATGGCAACCTACGTCCAGCAGTGGACGTCTTTCGGCTGAAATGATTATGATGAATATAAATTTGTGTGGAATGGGTAGAGATGTAGCTTACCTATAAGCAAAGGGTCCTGTGGTATTTTTGACGACGATGTTCAATGCGGTTGGTAACCCAGCCAGAACATTCATGTTTTCATAGCAGCACATCTGCTGAAATTAAACGAAGGAAAGATCGATGCGTTAACACCTGCATTGTTTTTTAATCTACATAACATCACGCCTGTAATCCCCGAAGGGTTAGGCAGAGTTGTACCTATAGTACACCCACATTTCACCAATTATGTTTCAGTCCCATGTAATAGGGGGCGAGCCTATTGCCATCAACCGGGCACAAATCCAGACTCCGAGCATCTACTGAGAAATTCCAGATGGAAAAACCCAATAACACTTTACCCGACCCAGGATTGGAACCCAACACCTCACGCTCAACAGTAGTGCTTTCGGCCAATAGACCAACGATGCAGTTTTTTAATCTGTATCTTCTATATCCATATATCTTATCACATCACACTAATATTATTAAGGTGAAAGTTTGTGAGTGTATGTGTTGTGTTTGTTACTTCTTCACGCTCAAACGGCTGAACCAATTTTGATAAAATTTTGTATGGAGGTAGCTGACACCCTGGATTAATATATAAGCTACTTTTTATCCCGTTATCCTACGGGATCGAGATTTACGCGGGTAAAACCGCGGGGCGCAGCTAGTATTATCATAAATTAAAGTCGCTTTTCGTGTCTGCCTGTGTGACCGTGTTGTTCTTCTATACCAAGAGACGGATTTTCACAAAATTACATTTTAGAGCATTTATTCCAGAAGGTTTATGGGAAGACCAAAGAAACGATGGATGGACTGTGTGAAAGATGATATGGGTAGAAAGAGGGTGACTACCGAGATGACGACTAGTAGAGAAGTATGGAAGAAAGGGACATGTTGCGCCGACCCCAAATATATTGGGTTATGTGCAGGAGAATGATGATGCCGGCTGTCGCTGAAAACCAGCGCTGGGGCTCTGTCTCGCATAGGGTCGCAGCATTATGCTGAGCGATGGCCGTTTTGCGTGAATGTGACGCATATTTTCCCTCAACTTGTTCTTTCGTGTTTGTGTTTTTATTTCTTTGCGTTATGTTTACCGCAAATAAACGTATTTTCTTTCTTTCTTTCTTTTCTTTCTTTTCTTTATGAATGATGAATATTTTTTTTTTTAACTTAGTTATAAACCTTAATGAAAATATACAAGGTAACACTAAAATATATATGTATAAGTAGTATGTACAAAAATATAATAAAAAAAGGGAAATGTATTATTATTAAACTTCTACGTATTAAAGATATCGTGCACTGACTGGACAGGGCCTCTCAATCTGTGTTGTTCTTTCATCAAAAGATCATTTCAGACCCAAACTACATGGTCTTCACGTGATCTGACTAAGATTTTGTCTGGACTTTAAAAGAGACTGTGACCTCTGAGTTTGTTTCGGCCTTTCTTCTCAGAGTAGTCAGATACGAAACGCGGACCTCATCGTTTTTTTTTTAATATGATTGACGTGTAAAATTTATTGTTTGTACAAACCTACTTACAGAAATAAATCATTTATCATTTGATCAATCTCGATGTTTCATCAAGTTGTAAAAACCGTGCGATATACGAGGCGGTTCGCTATCTCCTGTGCGAGTTCCAATAAATACTTTTTCTTTCTTTCTTTTTATTTACCTGTACCTACGCCCGGGCGTTTTTTTATTGCGACGATTTTCGCGCACTGTATTTCCAACGCTCTGCTCAGCGTCGAGAGTTGAAAATCCATCAGTGTGTTTTCTTGGCACGCACGGGATGCGCTCTGTTAGATTATCAATGCTCGACTCAATACCGAGAGTTGAAAATCCAGAGTGCGAATACAAATCGCCGCGATAAAAAGTCGCCCGCGCGTACCTGGGGGTCTACTCCGAAGGTAAATTCGAAGTATCGGCCGAATGTTCCGCCGTTTCCTGACTACGGCTCACTATGGCTGACTACGGCGATAGAAAAAAAAATCACGGTCAAAGTGATAAGTCAAAGTCAAAACCGTGACTTGAAGTCGGGTAAGGATTCTAAGTCAAATAAGGAAACTTTGGAGGTCAAGAAACGGCCGAACATTCGGCCGATACTTCTGATTATCGCTTCGGAGTAGGCCCCCTGGGCTAAATTACAAATCAGGCATAAATTACGTCGCGTAATTTTCATAGAACACATTAGGTAATCATGCGGTATTACCGTCGCGTAATTTTCGGCTGGAGTGTCAGATCGGTGTGAAAAACGCAAATAAGGAATTAAGCCTAGAGGATGAGCAGAATCATCTTTGCTGACATGCGATAATCAATCTGACTGCTAAGCTAAGCATGGTATGTTTGGGTACTTTTTCTTTGAAAGTTTACGGCTACGTTTTTCAATACCTGTGTTAGAAGGGCCATGTTCAATAGTGGACGTTAACGTCCTAATAAGCAGTAAGGCCTCTTAGGTACCTTTTGCTAACGACATTAGACTCTAGTTTCAACTGATGTTCTACCTGTAATGCCTATTTTGATTTCGTCCGCTTGACCTTTCATAGAAGCTAGAACCTGCAAGGTATCACTAGGATCGAAGAGGATTAATAATAAATATGTAGTGCCACTTTTACACCAATGAGGACAGTGGCATTTAAGATTCCTAATCAACAGCCTAGCTGTTTCCCAACTATGTGGGGGTTGGATTCCAGTCTAACCGGATGCGGCTGAATACTAGTATTTTACATGGAACGACTGCCTATCTGACCTCCACAACCCAGTTGCTGGGTAAAACGGTACCCCTTGGTAAGACTGGTTGTCAGACTTTCGGACCTACGGCTTAACATGCTTTCCGAGACACGGAGGGGTCTCGGTATGTAAAGATGGTCACACATCCACGGACCAACCGCGCCAAGTGTAGCTTAACCGTAGTTTAACTTACGATTCCTATTGTCTGTAATCCGTATTCACCAAAACTAGGCGACACCTAAATAAAAGCCGTACTGTTAGATTTTCAACTTTCAGCGCTGAACCGAGCGTGTCATTAATTTAGGTGTCGTCTAGTGTTAGTGAAAACGGCATAAACCCTCAACTATTGTAGAAAAAGGAGTGATACTCGATGCTGAATATGATCGTGCTTTGTTTCTGCCAAAAAAGACTATTCGATTCCTATGATTTGATCATGTACTCATGTTACCATGGCAACCGACGGTGGTTACATGAAATGGTACAAAAGTAGTTGGGCTTTTATAAAAGCATTACATAAACATGAGAATGAAACAACATGGACAATTTTAACACAAGTAGCTCTAATTATATAAGAAAAAAAATGGTTGTCGGCACATTTTGGTATATTTTGTTTTTAATGAAACTATCATTGCAGAGATCTCTTTATTCTGTTCCTTTCTTCTGGTCTGTTTATTTTTATGTGAACCTACATAAATACATTTACCGTCACAACTAAGTACCCAGAGCAACATATTCATACATGTAAACGAGATCATTTTGAACCCTCTGTTCTCCGTCAGGTTCGGATGAGATCTGATAGCATCTCTCCAGAGTACGGATGGAGGAGGTCTAGAGCGATCTAGAACTGATCAATAAGCCATTTACACCAGAGAGTGTGTTGAGTTCTGAATGTTCGGATTTGTCTAAAATATTGAAAAAATATTGATGTCTAAAGTCAGAGTCTAAGTCAAATTATTTATTTCAAATAGGCACATAAGAGGCACTTTGAACGCCAAAATATGCTATTTTTGAGGTTTTTTGTTTCATGGACAACTCCGGTATGGAATTTCGGCATGATCAGTTGGGTGCCTTAGGCGCTCTAGACCTCTTCCATCCGTCCTCTGGAGAGCTCCTATCAGATCTCATGCGAATCGTTACCTTACGAGGAACCGAGGCTACAAAATGACCTCGTTTGTATGAAAATGTTGCTCTAGATACTTAGTTTTGACGGTAAGTGTAGTAAAATAAATAAAAATGAAGTGAAAATCTGTGTAGTAGTTAGTTACGTTTTACTGTCGAATTTTGATAATTACATTACTCGCTTACAAAATTATTTATAATTTAATTTTAATGTTTAAAAAACTTCCAGACATAGCCTTCATCACAACAAACCAAGAAATCGCGAAAACTTTACTACATTTTTTTTACCAAGAAACTCAATAGTATTTAGAAGAAAATAAAGAAAATATATTTATTGGGACTCACACAGGACACAAAACACACTCTTAGAAACAAAAAAAAGGTGAAAAAAAAAATAGTAAAAAAAAAAAAAGTCCTATACGAGGCCAAAAGGCTCCTATCTCAGCAGGATGCAAGATTTCTAAGGAAAAACGCACACTCGATACACACCCACAATTAATTAGTACCCACTACCCAGCATAGTGACATTGGCACTAGTTCAAAGTTACCTACGTAACATTTCAGAAGCTTACGGTCCTTATCAGCTGTTATGACGTAGCCGTGATACAGATAGTGACGTAACACTCGCTAAAAATAACACTTCATTATTGACCGGTTAATGACACGAATGAGTAACCTTTACCTTGTGACAAGTTTACAATGAAAAACGTAAATATACTATGTAAAAATTATCTAATAATAGCATAACGTTACATTGTGCCTGTATTCACCGAAGGGTTAGGCAGAGGTGTACTTAGTGCCTATAGTAAACCCACATGTAGTCAGTTATGTTTTGGGGTTGGTCCGTGGATGGGTGACCATCTTTACATACCGAGACTCCTCCGTGCCTCGGAAAGCACGTTAAGCCGTTGGTCCCGGCTGTCATTCGTGGATCTTTGACAGTCGTTACGGGTCGTCAGAAGCCTGAAAGTCTAACAGTCTTATTCAGCTGCATGCGGTTAGACTGGAAGCCGACCCCAACATAGTTGGGAAAAGGCTAGGCAGATAGATATAGATAGTAATAGGGGGCGAGCCTACTGCCATCAACCGGGCACAAATCCAGGTTCAGAAATAATAAGACAGAAATACGTTTACTTAGAATTAAATTAAAGTGTGGGTTCAGTGTCGTTTTCGGTAAAAACAAAGACTATACAGCACAAGGATAAAATGTGTGGAAAATTCCACGCTTTTAAAATGCTCAGTCGCACAAGTATCATTCGGTGGTGCGCTAATTTATACATTTTGATGTATTCTTTATTCTTTTGGCTGTCAAACTGTTGTTGTATGTCAGTTTCAGACTGTTAGACTGTGCTGTAGGCAAGGTATATTTTGTAAAAGTTTCAACGTGAAAACTAAGGTGAAGTTAGCTTGAAATGAACTTGAAGTCGATCCCTAGCATCATCAGTACCCCAAGTGTAAGTTTGCAAGAGAGTAAACGTAACTATTTCGTTTGTGTTAAAATTTGACCGATAGATCATAATGCTAAGACTATAAGGGTGAGAATAAAAATCTTAACGCCAACGCGCTAGTTACGTTTACTCTCTTGCAAACTTACACTTGGGGTACAGGAGTGATAACAGTTCACTACAAGCTAACTTCGCCTGAGTCCAATAGCGCATGGTGTACATATTTCGGTGTCACCACTCGGTTCTCGGCACTCGGCACTCGGCCGCAAGTCAAGTGTGTGTAATTCTCCGAAGGTTAATTCCCGCGTCGTCAGTCGTCACCATCAGCGTTTATTAGAGTTGATTAGTCTCTACACAGTTCTGCCACTCTTATCTACAACACACACTTAGTTTCAATTTCCACTACGTGTACCACACAAGAACAATTTGTTCGAAGTATTCCGTACAAATATTATATAGGTATTATGTTGTATGCAGTATTGCGCTGCCAATCTGCTGGTAGGTGTACCTTGGAAAATTACAATTTAACACATTACTGTATTACCTACGTTTGTTTTCTTTGATTTGGAAAAGTTTATATCTTTTCTATTAAAGCCTGAATCAAATATACTTAAATTACCGTACAGTCACAGCCGCGACAGAGCAGGATAATGAAGGATATATGGGCATGTACTAATGACGCCATCTTTGTTAAACCCAGGTTTTCCTGATAGTTACAGAGCTCAGATAGGGAATACTACAGATTAAGAAACTGAATGTGTACGTGCGTAGAAACTACTACCATTGAGCAACCAAATTGTAGTAATAGACCAGGAAAATCCTCAGTTGATAATGAATAAGGAAACTGTTTACCTGGGTACCTGTGAGGTACTTTGGTCCCTCGGATGGAACATATATGTACCTACTATACGTTAAAAACTTAATCAACTCAACTAATTGCTGTCCACTGCTGCTGATGTATTGTTAAACGCGCCATAACTCGGTCTTTTGAATCCAATCCACCACACCACATATTCTTTCATCATCTATAGTTTGACTGGAGCTTGTCCTAAATTACAATATTTAACTAACTGTAAATAAGGCGGAAGCAGTGGTGGCCCAGTGGTTAACGGCCTCGACTTACGAGTAGTAGGTCTTAGGTCGAACCCAGACAGGTGCTTAACTTTGTGTAAATTATTTCATCACCACTGCTCTCAATATACGGTGAAGGAAAACATCGTGAGGAAACCGGCATGCCCTAGAACTAAAAAAAATCGAAGACATGTGACGTCCACCAACCCGCACTGGGCCCCGGTTGGTGGATTACGGCTCACTCCCTCTCACAGAAAGAGGAGGCCTGTGTCCCAGCAGTGGGAACATTATAGGCAGATTATGTAAATAAGGTCAATATTGGGTATATATTAAAAAAATCTGGCGTTTCTACAATATTTTTCGGAATATCCAAATGGGGAGGTCTTTTAGTTCACTTGACTTGATTTATAATTCTTGGTAACTTGTTAAATAATGTATTTTGTTCTATCAAAGCATGGTATAGAATGGAATCAGGTCTAGAGTTCAGATTCCCCGACTATCTCATAGCTAACTTCCCCGGGAGCACTCACAGGCTCTGATAAATCCCTCCTTGGCTCGGTTCTGTTGCCCCTGACCTGAATGCGGAATCTGGCAAATTGGCTGCGACTTAGCTTTATTTTTTACAGAAATATAACACTTGTTTATTGTGTTTTTATTTTATACTTGCTTTTAGATCCCGAATGGCGCAGTGGTGTTCCTAAAGGCTACGTAAGGCGGATTCGATTTCTGCATTGTGACTTACAATAATAATAAAAATTCGACAATCCCTTACACGTTCCAAAAACTTCACTTGATCCCAAAATCAAACCAAGTACTAATATCACTATTGCAAACCCAAAGGACTTTTGTCATAAATAAATTTGTCAAGGGTTGTCAAAATTCTCCTTTAAAGTACTTTTAAAACGATATGAAAATTAGAAACCCTAGCACTTCAAACTGTCAAGAGATGGCAGAAAAACCGTTGAGTACTAGCTAAGTTGCGTGATTAGTGCTAAGCACCATAAATCACTATTACAGGCGATACAAATCACAACACTCAGTTTGTCAACGGGTTTCTTTTAGTTTTATCTACTCTACCGTTTCTGACAATATGACTTATTGTCGTTTTAGTCTAGTAAATCGTACAGTCGTCGCCTGGGTCCCTGAAAATCAGGCTTTCCCACCGTTTTACCAAAGAGTCGTGGAATACTACTTAGGGACAATGTCAAGAAGATCTTCTTCTACTTTCGTATTAGTACGAATTAGTTACTCAAATGAGAAATGCTTACCGTGGAAAAAGAATGACAGTCAGCAGGACTTACTACCAACTTGCCACGCTACTCGTGGAGCCTCTTATAATGCAAGGGGCTGCCAACAGGTAAACCGCTGACACTGTCAGATTCCATACAAAAGAAAGAGATGCGCGATGACACAACGTATGGCGTAAAAATGCAAATAAAACCGTATAAAATTAGATATTAACTAATTAATAAAAAATAATCCATCCCCGGTTGCAGTTTGGCATTTGCAATTTTATGGTATACTTTTAATTATAATTATTACTGTTAACGAAGGGATAAACTGCTTTTAAAAATAATTAAGAGTTGTCTTTGAAGATTTTTTTGATGTATTAAATTATGGTTAGGTATTTTTTGAGTTACATCACCGTATGCACAAAAACTTGAAAATATCATACTATTTATGTTTTGAAAAAAATATTTACGGTTTAAGAGATACACTGCCTTAAAAAACCACCTTTTTGACAATTTGCAAGAAATCTCCGCCTTAAGGGATTTTTTCGGCGATTTTTATCAGAATGTATTACATCTAACAAAAATCGCCGAAAAAATCGCTGAGATAATCGCTCGTGGGCGAGCACCCTAAGTGAGAGGATGCAGCAGCATGATACCCTACGTGGTAATTACAGCGTACTGTGATAACTTTTTTGTTTTCCAAGCATGGTGGCATCCGGTTAGACTGGAAGCTGAACCCAACGTAGTTGGGAAAAGGCTAGGCAGATGATGATGAAGTAAATGTTGGCTATGGAAAGCCCATGAAGCAATGTACATTCTCTAACCCTTCATTTTCCAACAGACTGGTATGAAACTAAATTAATTCCTTAGCTGCCAAACTTGAAGTTAAACTATTATTAACTGATTACCATTCGTTCAAAATGTAGTGTTAACTATTGAGCCGAGCCGCGCGGTGAAGTAGTCGGAGTTTTCAAGGATTTTTCGATAATACCATGAATTGCTAATGCCAGAGTTACTTACTTCTCAGCAAAAAGTTTTCTTACTGTTCGGAGGATAGACGAACAATATAATTATGTCTCTTCATTGGCCTAGTAACAGGAGTTTTTAGGATAATTCTCGATTCTTTAGTGGGTTTGAAACCTAACTATGGAATAGGAAATTTTAGTCCATAGTTTTGGTACTATATACAAAAATTCACGACTTTAGATTAGAATTGGGACGAAAAACGGTGATAAATTTTCTCGCAGTTATTTTGGGAGAGATCCATAACTCTTTGTTTAAAGTCGGATGTGTTCTGAGAATGCCTCCTGAGATACTAAATAGATAAGTTATTTCTGATTGGTCGATCAGTAATAATGACCACTTATTAACTTGTTAGCTCTTCAGAATTGTGTCAATTTTGCCATTTGTCGCATGGATACCAAAAAGCTGGGATGATTTCTCCGTGAAACAGTACACGATCTCTTCTGTTAGTCACACAGCAGTACAATTCTGACCTCTGCCTACTCTCCCAAGGCTTATAGGCGTAACGATATAGCGTTACGTAAAATATAAAAACTCATTAGTTGCTTAGGTAAGTTCCCGCGTTTGACTCGAGAGAGAGATTGTTCTGTAGTTCTCAGGGGGAGCGAGAAGGCAGATGTGTAAAGAGTTTGTACTATTTTTAACTTACCTTTGTAACCAACCAACGTGTGACGTCAGAGGTGATGGGTAAGTGACATTTGAGGTTTCAAGAGGTATTCACTGAAAATATTGACAGGTACATGTTTTAGCATAGTTAGGTAATTAGTCAGTACGTAACGTTAGTTTGGAATCTTCGGCATATAGTTTTTTGTGGAATTTCAGATCCAGGAAAGACGCTCCAGCTCAATCCTGGACCATGGTTAGTCCTCTTGAGAATATGGAATAATATGGAAAACAATAAGGTTCTAGACGCTTCTGATAAAGGATATAAATTGAAGTAAATATAGACATACGATATACAGAGTAATCTCTCTCTGTGGATATTTTGTTTAATTTGGCCCAAACCACAAGTCAAACAATTGTTAACATATTTTGAAGTATCTACACAGATTCATGACGTCATCATATATCACCTCTCTTCAAAGGTTCTCGATCCTATTCATCGCAGTCTCATTACCTAATAAATAATAAACATGCTTCTACAATAAGTGAACCAGTAAGGTTTTGAACCCTGAACTTTCCAGTTCGTCGAGTCAAGTCCGCTGCATCTTTGGTATCTAAAACAATATTTCTGTCGTCCGTAGCTGTGACGATAAAATTTTTGGCTGTATGTTAATGACACACTTGAATTTGAACTCTATGTGGAATAAAATACAGTGTGTTTTTGAGTGGTGCTAATATTGACAGTTACCGCCTAGCCAGCGATGGTGGATTTGGGTAAAATAAACAGGTTTGGGTCGCCTCGTTCGTCTAGTAGAAGGTGCCTCTTCTGACGTCGAGGTTCTGGGTTTGATTCTCGTGTTGCGCCACGTTGCTTATCCTTGAGTTAGAGGCGGAATTTCTGATTGCAATTTATACTATACGCAGAGGATTTTTCGTAGAGTCGTATAGAGAGTATTTTTCTTATTGGTTTGGTACGAATCGGGGAAAAGGTCAAAGGTATACTTTTCGGCGTAGCAACAGTCAACAGACACTAGACAGTGTCTGTTGACTATTGCTCGTCTATATACAAAAGGACAATGATGGGGTTTCAAAGAATAACTTTTATATAAAAGGGAAATCTGAAAACATATTGTCAAAGTTTTAGTAGGCTAGGAGAAGGACAGAGAGAAATAGTAAAACTTTTTATTATACAATACTTACCACATTTGAACTAGTAATAGTATTTGACATTAGGTATATACTTAATTAGTAAATTTTTACATTTCATAAATAAAAAAAATTAAGTACTTACATAAAAAACTTGACATTCTATAAAAATACCTATTTTCATTTTACACTAAATTATAATTACTTATATTAATTTTACTTCAATTTTAATATTTCTACATCGGCATCGGTAGTATAAATGTGAAGCTGTCTATTAATATTAAGATCTTAATGTAGGTACCATATACTCAGCAATAAATTATATTCTAATTCTAAAATAAATATTACAGATCCATATAAAATCAATTCTGTCAGTTAATATATATTTCCTTGTAAAATAAGTAGTCAAAATAAGCACGAAAAATTTATATGAATGTTTAAATGTTTTTATACCTACCATTGATATGACGAAAAAACAACGTACAAACTGCTGTTATTTTAACGTAAAAAATATATAATAATGGATGAATGTTACCAAGTAGTTTGAAAGGATAGGTTAGTTTTAGTCATCGATAGTCCGGTACTAATCATATTGTATACCATACGGTCCTTGCCCTACACGGGTTTTTAAAAAAACACCGTACCACCCATACTGCTTGCCCCATAGGAGTCACACGGACTTCCAAGCTTCACGCCCAACCTGTAGGACGATGGCTGCGAGCACCGGTCGCCAACAGCCGTAGATAACGGGAACACCGACTGAATTCACCCACAGACGACAAACGTCCCCATTCGCAGCGACCAAGAGATCCACTCCAAGATTAGGTGGTAAGGACCTCAATGCCTCTATAACATATGCTCTTTATAACACGAAATTATAATGACAGCCTCATTAATCTGACTCTGACTTCCCGGAATGACAACCTTCAACAAAGTTTATTATAGATAGTTACGTTCTTTCTGACTCAAGAAAGAGACGGAAGTCAAGAGCCACCAGATTAATTTCTAGGCTCAAATTAACCACAGACTGACCTGTAATAAACTCCATATAATTGGACAAATACATAATAGATTCATGGATTGAAAACCAGTCTCAAACGCACAAAGAAACATTCCAGACAAATGTACAGATGAACTGACTGACAGTATGGCACAGCAAACCAAACCACCCGATTTCTATTATACCGTCTAAGGTTCATAAACTAGAGGCTTTGGCATCTGACTCAAAGGAATTAGAACCAATAGAACAACGATGAGCCTACCCTGAGAGGATGCTCGACAATTCAAGATCAAGCAATTGACGACGAATTACTGGAAAAGCTTACCCTCTACAACATTACAGAACGATATAAAGAAGATTGGTAACCTTTTTTTGGCACAAACAAAGCCTAATTCATTGCTCCGCTCGCAGGAGCGACGCCGCATTCGTAAACAAAGAGCGAGCAAACTACAGCGCCGTCGAAAATAGCCCCCTACGACGATGCCGAAGACGACGATTTCTCGTTATAATTTCGTGTTTTTATCGAGTCGAGACGAGCCCCGGTGTCGGCGTAGCGCTCGCAATGTTTTCCTCCAGCGCTTTATCTCTCTCTGCCTCTCTGCTCTTTGACATCGCCTGACGTATACAACCCCGACTCCACTCATTATAGACCTTATACCTAACAACTAAGGCCGAAATCCCTCCGAACCTCCTTTCTTGAATTTTCAGACTCATTAAGGGTCATTCGGAAATTTTGGATTTAGTAAACAGAATTTTAGAGAACGAAACGAAATAAATGAGAAATACAAAACAAGTTTTAATTTCCCTCTGATTAAAATCGACTAATGAAAATTAGTGGTTTTATGTTTAATTAGGGCGCTACGAAAATTGAAGTCTCTCTAAGTTGGGTTTGCTATCTTGCCAAACTAACGACATCTACAACATACTAGCGTGGTGCGTTTAGAAATAGTCGACAATGTTAGTCAAGGCTAGTGTATATTTCGGCAGTGTATGTGAGTGGCGGCGGCGGCGGCGCGGTGGCGCGGCGTGGACGGCGCGGCGCGATTGTCAAGCGCTGGCTGGTGCTCGGGCGGTCGCTGACGCAACGCGCGACCTCTTTGTCCGGCCCCACGGACTCCGGCGGAATGTCCGCGGAGCCGGCCTCGCCTGCGCCGCACCGCCGTCCGCGCTCGAGTAATTACGAATGTCAAATGTTATCGCACGCAACCGTCCGCCGCGCCGTCCGCACTCCGCTGCGCCGCTCTTCATAATAATAAAACCTGATATTTAAAACGGAACGTCCTTCTAACGCCGTGTAGTTGCGCCGACGCCAATCTACGATAATAATAAGCCGGCTACCTAGAAAGCGTTGCGCTGCAGCGCTGTCCTACCAAGTATCCTTAGACGGTCACAAGTCGTGAAGCGCTACAGCGCCACGAGCGCGCGCCACGTAGCGCTCACATAAGTACGGCCAGTTCTATGCGCGCCTGTATAGCTATTAAATGTATATAGAATATATAGTAGTAATCGCTCGACGCAGCGGTATTATGTCGGAAATATACCGGCCGCGCCGCGCCTCAAGCCGGTATACGGTTTTGCTATTTAGTTTGTATGGGAAGCTTATTTTCGATTTTTTAATCTGGTAGAAGGAGTTATGGATTCAGTTCTTTTGTTAAAATATAAAGTATAGGGTAAGCTTTCCTTGAAGGTATATGGGGTATGTCGTGTGTCTCAATTTTTTCCGAAAATTGAATAATGTCAGTTTTTTATAAACAATGCCACATAGGTTAATTCAACCTCAAACACCTGTTTAAACCTGATACTAATACACATTGTATAATATTTGTTTTTTTTTTTGTTAACAAAAAGTAATTTAAAGAAATCTGAATTAGTAATATTTTCTTAGCTTTTTTATTACGTGATTAAAATAAGCTAAAACTTAAAAGTTGTTTTCTGAAATATTATAAAATAATACATTAATGGCCACATATTAAATCGTTTTTTTTAGTAGAAACGTTTGAAATTTTGAACCAATTCTTTATCATACGTAAAACTTACTACCTTTAGAGAGAGATCTCTGAACTTGGTAGACAGTGTCAGTCAATATTATAATACTCAATTAGAATTCTTCAAGAGAGTTCATGCAGAGTTCTGTATTAATTTTTACTTCTCTAGTCAAATAACCGTTCAGAGTTCTTCATTGATTTTGTTTCTCCGCTCTTGTTAACCATTTCTTTTATACATTTAAGGAATCAAGATGTTGGTCGGATCATCTACGAACAACTCCAATCGAAAAAACATGCAAGAGAATAATAAGTTTCTTTTTTTTTAGTCTTATGATATTGTTAAGACTTTGCACACGATTAGATTACAAAACCTAACAATATGAAGTGCTTAAGTACCTCATAACTTCATAAGTAAACGTTCTTGGATAATATTTGCCACGTGATGTGATTGAACTGCAATATAGAAATTAATGGTTTCTAGAATGAGAAGATTTAAATAGCAAAGTTGTAATAAACAAATAAGTTTCTAAGAAGAACCAAACTGCTGTACTTTCCACTATGTATCTTGATAATACAATGCTAAGCTGGCTCCAAAATAATTTTAAGGTGGTTTATTTACCTAAAGTGAGTGTATAGTATTACCATACTAATGCTAAAATTAAAGCTCACCAAAGTGGTAATTAAGATAACAGATGTACTATAAAGCATTTTTTATTTATTTCTCCCAATCTCTTGTAAATCGATGACTTCTCGAAAGCTAAACTCTAAAATAAACAAAATGATAAACATACTACCATAAGACTAAAACTAAAATATTTAATAGCATCAAAAGAGTCAAAGGAATAAATCTGTTATGACTTATACTACACTTCACAGATTTATTTTAAAATACATAAAGTCTGAAGCAGGCCGTCTTAGAAGGTACAAAACTCTACGCTGTAGTTCATCTGTAACCACAGCGCGCGTACACGCTAATTTCTCCAACATTTCTGTCGCTACCTAGATATAAACATGAACAAAGAAAAACCCAAATATGCAACCGGCTCGTGGCGCGGCCCGTCCCTCCGTCAGCTATAGCGTGGCCTTATAGATGGTTGTTTGCGCTCACAGAGTGCGGTGAACAGCGCTCACCGGCGGCGCGCGTGTGTGCGCGTGCACGGACACGGCGCACACCGCGGCGCGCGCACACAGCCGCGCGCCTGTACGGGTGCGTTCCGAAACCGCTCTCTATTCTATCTATGCGAAGGCGTCGTACCGCCACGTATAGCGGGCACGCTCGGGGCGAGGAATTTAGAGGCGGGGGTCGTATCGTTAATTGTTATGAAGTTGATTTCGGTCCTGAAATTCCGAAATAGGTATTTTGAAATAACGCCTCTTTTTCGTCAACGAAACGGTGACGGTACACCGCATATCGTTGTTAACCTATTTTTGCACGAGTTGATCTCGAAGCGTCGTCGTCTCGATAGAGCGGCCCGTGTGATTGTAAACATATGTTTTCATTTATGAGTGCGTCGAGTCGGCGTGTTATCACTGCGCGTGATAACGACGTGAATGCGGCCTTGTGCCGTGCGGTTAGGGTTTAGAATTGACCAGCGGGGACATTTCGATGTATTGCCAATCGCGATCGCGAAACAAGTCCATGGTTAGCGAATTGACTGACCACGAAGAGGTCTCCAGGTCACGGCATTGGTGCTGATGATCGGTACAATACGTTGGAAGAACTTTGAAAAAGTTAGGGGACTTGTTGACTATATTCTAGTGAGATAGAGATTTAGTTCTCTCTTTGTCTTATTGTAATTTTAGATATTAAATGTATAGTTCTCCACATGTAGGAACTTAAATATCTAATTTTTCAAACTTTTGAAACAATTTAAAAACTATAAATAAACAAATTGAAATTGTTCGGCATGGAGCGACAAAGACCATTTCGCTTCATACTGGAATAAACAACGCAAGAAATTAATCTAATAGAGCGACTCATACTTGTATACCTACCCGAAAATACATTCAGCACAGTAACAGCACTAGCTGGAGTGTTTACAACGCTATCCATCGCGTGTTCCATATCAACAGGACGCTAGCCCCGGTGCGGTGGGCCAGCAGTGTACATGTAAACGGTTTTTTTAGCCTGTCATCTGGCACCAACATGCGGCAAAGTCCGAGAAATATGTCATTCTCCTTCATTCGGTCCGTCTTCGACTATCATTCGAAGTCGACGCTCCGTCGCGGCCTCTATTCGAACAAAACATTTTACTATCAGTCCCCAACTCACACACATTCTCACTCACCTTCACCTTTCCCAAACAAAATGTCGCGTCAAACGATAAACGCACGACTTTGTACACCATAGTAATCGCTAATCCCAAAAATTCTACCACGATCGAACGAAATACGAGTTTCAAGACTTTTTACAGTTCATCGCGTTGTCTTTGCAACGTGACTGCTAAAGTGACCTTAGGAAACCAGTGGAACGAAGAGTTTCGGAACTTCGTGAGTTATTCTCTCGCATTTGAGTCACGCAGAGTGGAAACGATTCGAGTTCGCGTGTTTATGGCAAAGGTTAGGTTGGCTGAAAAACTGAACAGAACTGATGTAGCACCAAAATAATTGTGCGCTCATTAAAAATACACTTGCACGAGTTTTGGGAATTCAACGTATGGTTCTTTTGTTGAAATACTTAATGAATCTGTTCTATATGTATAACGGCTACAATATCTGAGTTAGGTAGGTACTTCAAATTCACAATAGAAATGGACAGTTACCCTTTGATCACAAATATGCTCTTTTCAAATCTTAAGTCAGAGCTACAATTAGCTGATTATTATAACATTATTTGTATTTCATTAACACTCATTATTAGTAGCAGATAAGCAGATACCCTATCCCAACTTCTGCCGATCAGTAGGTACGTAGTACGTACTTACAATAAGTAAAAGACATCATCAGCTAAATCACTACTAATCTCACATTACATTAACTCTCAAGAATTTTCCAAATTCTTCGTACAAAAGTGAAACAAAGAACAAAGCAATGTTATAATGACATTAAATTAAAGATGGCGACCAAACGTTACGTTTGAAAGGCGTGTGTTGCTCTGTCGCTCGCAACACGTCACATGGGCGCCGCGCCGCAGTCATGGCTGGTTGCTCGAAACATTCTACCATTCGTAACATCGCTCGAGTTTCATTCGAGTTCTCGAGCCAAGCCACTTAGACGCGAAACTCGAGCTACGAAGAAAACCAGCTCAGAGCGAGTCGTACCAGAACAAAATTCTGTGAAAACCACAGGCAAAAGAGATACAATTTGTTTTGTATAGCAAGAAACATATTTAAGGTTTCTTCAAAATGTTTCATGAAAATACCATTAAATATTAAACCACGTAACGGAAACATTACTTTCATAAATTCCCAAATCATGTTTTTTTATTGTAAAATAACGTAACAACAATATCCACTCATATCTAACAACATAAACATATTGACATTGTTCGCGCGTCCACTCGTCCGGCTCGTGAACTGCGTAGCACTCGTAACCCCGCAATATCTTAATTGCTCTTATTTTGCAAAAGACATCAACGAGTGCTACGCCGGCGCCGATGCCGCTACGAGCCCTAGGCCATTGGAATTGTTATTGAAAACTCGAGGCAACTCCTGACCTAAACGTCACACTGTCGCATAGAGAGAAACCGATCGCAACGCAACCCCCACTCAAAGACACGCTTTATCCTTAAACCATAACACAAGTTATTCTTAAAACCTGGTGAAGGGTTTTCACATCATCAACAATTCATATAAAATAATAATTTCACAGTTATGGTCCACAAACATGGTGTCTAACGAAAAGAAAATCTGAAAATAGAGCAATATAGTCTGTGGCGGCGCTGTCGGTCCGGGCCGCTAGGTGGCAGCACATAGCTCGCTATTCACAGCGTATATTATTTACCGCGTTTATATATGTATGTCGTTATATAAGTGAACAGAAAGCTACGTTCGGTGGGCGCGCGGCGCGCGGCCGGCCGGGCTGCGGGGGGCGGCGGGGGCGCGCGGGCCGCGGCGGGGGGCGCGCGGGCGGCGGCGGGGGGCGCCGCACACGGGCGCAGTCTTCCGCACACAGACGCACCGCGCCGCGTCCGTGTGTATCGAACGAGCGAGCGCGCCAACCGACCGACTCGACGTATTCTTATTATTATGAAAGGAGAAACGCTTTTTGTAGGGCAAGAACTAAATTTGTAGTATTACGGCTGCCGATAATAAAGATCGTAAACGCATTTCAGTTCGCTGAAGTTTGCTTGGTGGCTCATAGATGTCGCGCTTCCTATCGGCTCATAGCTTAGTGCGAATTAAGTTTTCCGCGTCGGACTTGCCATTACGTGATCATAACGACGTGATGTGTGAAGCTTAATGAATAAAGAGCAGTCGCTGCGGCGCACTGTACGCTTACTTATAGCTCCGAACGTACTTTACGTTAACCATAGCATTTACATAGTAATGCGTAGATGCCTATCTGTTTAATTGTATTACGTTAAGCTCAGTTTCAAACTTATTTGACAAAATAAGTTGTGATTTTGTATTCAAACATTCCGGCAGTTTTCAACTATGTTAGAGTCTTCACTTAGATAATGTTGTAACACAGTAATGATAACAGGTAGGTCCTACAATACCTATATACGAATATTTTGCTGAAAAACAACACTAGACAATCTGAAAATCTGAATTATTTGTTCTCTACTTTTGTTACAAACTAACTTTTAAACAAAATATACCTATACACTACAATAACTTGAAAATAAGGAGCATGGGTGTTGCACATCGCCGGTAGGTGGCGCCGGCGTCGCGATGTGTCATCGTGAGTGGTCTCATGACGGGAGATGATGGTTCCCGCCGAAACTCGGAGCGCGGGAAACGCAACAACTTTCACACGACCGTATACTTTGACAGAACGAACGCTCACCTAAGTAGAATAGAATTCACTACTAACTTACGAATATATTTGTGCTATGGTTGTCCAAATTGTGGATGGAAAGTACAAAGAATAATATTAATATATTATTTATAAGGATTTACTTCCTCGTTGGTCTAGTGGTATCAAGCGCTATTGCTGAGCAAGTGCTACTGGGTTCGATCCTGGGTCGGGTAAAGTGTTATTGGGTCTTTCATCTGGAATTTCTCAGTAGCGACCGGAGTCTGGATGTGTGCCCGTTTGATGGAAATAGGCTCGCCCCCTATTACGTGGGATTAAAACATAACTGGTGAAATGTGGGATAACTAACTAAGGTGCACCTTCCTCTGCCTAACCCTTCGAGGAACACAGGGGTGATGTTATGTATGTGTTATAAGGATATTAATCAAATTTTTTGTATCCAAGTCGCTATGCCTAGCTCGGTACCTATGTAAAATAAAAGCTCTACGCAGTACTACGTAGATCGCTAAGTCACATTTTAATGGGTGCATTTAAGTCTACTTTAAGTTAATTAAGAAGTAAGGAGCAATGGTGGCCATGTGGCTGACAGGTGCTTTACTTTGTGTAAATTATTTCATCATCACTGCTCTCAAAACGGTGAAGGAAAACATAGTGAGGAAACCGGCATGTCCTAGAACCAAAAACTCGAAGACTTGTGGACATCAACCAACCCGCACTGGGCTCGCGTGGTGGATTACGGCCCACTCCCTCTCACAGAGAGGAGGCCTGTGTCCCAGCAGTGGGAACTTTATAGGCTTAATATGCTAGGAGTAAGTAGTTGGTAAAGCTTCTAAACTGAAATGCTAGAATGCAGCATCTTTAGTTTGACCTAAACGTTAAAATTGAGGTCGTGACAAATAGAACTTACAGTTTGGATTTTGGAAAGTAAGAGTGAATATTGACACGGAATGTCTCAGACAGAGTCAATTCTGTAGCGCTTTTAATGAATGGGAGAAGATGAAATTTGAATTTAGATCATTAATACATTTTTCAAGTAGCGGTAGGTTTATTATTTGTTTTTGTTTTTATTATTTTCTCTATTATTTCAGTTATATCTAATTGCAAACTAAGTATTTACATTGCTTCTTTATTTTAATTAAGGCGATGTGTTTTTTGTTTTTGTGCTCACACCATAAATTATTATTATAAGTCTATATAGACGTGAGGATTGGCTTTCTGGTGACTATAGTTTCCCTTTTTGGCTGTTTTATTAGCTGCTGTAAGTCCTCCATGTACTAAAATAAATAAATACACATATAAATGTCCAAATCGCACTGTTGGTTTTTCAATTCTCGGCTCAGCGCAGAGAATTGAAAATCTAACAGTGCTCTTTTATTAGGCAATACAATAGGGAGTCGCGAAGTTTTAGTGAAAACGTGCTTCATTCATACATTATGGAATACCACAGGAATATCATTAGAATTACAGAAACTCCCTCTATTATTATAAGTTCTTAATAATTTATTGTGCTGTGTGGTGCCGGACGTAAAGAATAGCACCATCCTATTTCTTCCCATGGGTGTGGTAAAAGGCGACTAAGGGACTTACTAGAGAATGGGCAGCAGCGTTCTCCACCATACTGCGATCGCCAACCTGCCTGCCAAGCGTGGCGATTATGGCAAACCCCCCCCTTTAGGGGAGGCCTGTGTCCAGCAGTGGACGTCTTTCTGCTAAAATTAGGATGATAATGATGAACCAAAAAATGGCGATTGGTCGATTGGCACAAATAACGTGACATATTAGTTAAAATAACTTTTAGAAATGCTTTTTATCTAGAACACCCCCCTTTGGGGGAGGCCTATGTCCAGCAGTGGACGTCTTTGGGCTGAAATGATGATGATGATGAGTAATTTATTACAATCTTTCTTAACAGACTAATAAGTAATTTAACTCTAAATTATTATTTTACTTGATAGTTTACGTTATAACTAAAAATAGTGTCAATTTTCACTTTTACACACTTCTAGGGTCTAATAATCCTAACTTTATTATTTTTTATTATCACACTAATATTATAAGGGCGAAAGTTTGTGAGTGTATGTGTTTGTTACTTCTTCACGATCAAACGGTTGGACCAATTTTGACAAAATTTTGTATGGAGGTAGCTGACACCCTGGATTAAGACATAGGCCAGTTTTTATCCCGATATTCCCACGGGATCGAGACTTACGCGGGTGAAACTGCGGGGCGAAAGTAATGCGAAAGTAAGTTTGTTTGTTTATTTGTTACCTTTTCACGCCTAAATCACTGAACCGGTCATCCTGAAATTTTGCTTATATGTTGTCAGGTGTACAGAAACGGACATAGGGTACCTTAAATCCCGAAAAAAGTACTGTTCCCAAGGAAAACAACAATAACGTTCTTATGAGAATAGATGGCGCCACGTGTCTTTCGAATCATGATTGAATTATATTATGGGACAAGCAGAGTACAACCCGAAAAGATTGTCAAATTCTAAATTAACGCGAGCGAAGCCGCGGGCAAAAGCTAGTAATATTATAAATGTGAAAGTGAGTTTGTTTGTTACGGTTTCACGCTAAAATGGCTGAAGGGATTTGGATGAAATTTGGCAAATGGATAGACCATGACCTGGGTTAGGACATAAGATACTTTTTATCCCGGTAGTATGTTCCCGTGGGATATTATTCGACCTTCACGCGGGCGATCTTGCGGGCAAAAGCAAGTAATTAATAAAAACACTTTGTTCATGTGTTACATGTATAGCACAGCATTCTTACTATTATTCATTCACTATATAAACACTGCACCTGGGCCTCAAGTCTGCTATTACAATAGTGTCAGAATGGTCGATCATTGATTTCATAATTGTTGATTTTGACAAGTTTGGTAATCTACTATTATAATGGCGTCATTATGACTTTCCAATGGTCGGTAACTGACACTACATTGAAAGAAATTGCAAAGAAAATGATCGACCATTATGAATTTACCAGATTACGAACTTTTAGCAAAATGACAATGGCATGACAATGGGATCGTGTTGGAATGACTGAATTTATAAAAATGGCAGACTTGGGCCCCAGGGATGGCGAACCAATGGCACGCGTGCCTTTAGTGGCACACGAAGAAATAATTTAGGCACGGCAGCAATTGAGGAATTTAGGCGCCTAACGTGGAGTTGCACGAAACCAACATTAGTTTAACGGAGACTTTAAATTCATGCCATCCCTTACAATTTGTATCAAAAAGAAAGCGACAGCATCAATTTAAAGTCTCCGTTAAACTAATGTTGGTTTCGTGCAACTCACCGAGATGTCACAGTAACAAACATAGAAATCAGTACCCCAAGTGTAAGTTTGCAAGAGAGTAAACGTAACTAGCGCGTTTGCGTTAAGATTTTTATTCTCACCCTTATATTCTTAGCATTATGATCTATCGGTCAAATATTAACGCAAACGAAATAGTTACGTTTACTCTTTTGCAAACTTACACTTGGGGTACTGAACGCGATATTTTCTTCTACCTATGCTTGTAAGTCGTTATTTTCAGAAACCGTTTGTCAGATGATTCCAGTTCAGCTTGCATTCTGCTAAAAGTAATAAATGAACCTGATATAATATAATTATTATATAATATATATAATTATTTTCCATCTAGTTTGCAACAGCAGAATTTGCACTAATTTGTTCTTTTAATTACGTAATGTGGGATGTTGATTACTGTATAATATAGTAAAGGTCTATTTCTGTTTGCAAATAAAGAGTATCTATTATTGTGAAAGTATTAAGTTGTTTTTTTTTTTGTAGTTACTAAGTCAAGTTTGTTTGTTCGCACGTCAGGGCCACATTACATACTTTTTTGGAAAAAATGGCAGGTAGATGTACGAAAGTTCGCCATCCCTGCACTACACTAACTCAAATGGTTTAGTTCTCTTTAGCCTACGCACTATGCCCGTGTTGTCTAGCAGCTGAATTGCCTCAACATTCACATGTGGGTGAAGTCTGTGTTCGTGGGTTTCAGCAAATTTTTGGATGATGGTGGTGATGAGTTCCATTTTGAGGTCACGGTGGACGTAATTTCTAATGTTCATGGTACATTTACAGCATCTTAGTACTTTTATTTTATTTGTTGGGTTATTTTAACGTTGCTTCGTTTAGTTGCATGCCATACGTCCAAATTGGCATAAGAATATGCCAACAGCATATACAGCAGGCATATTATAAGTTGGGAGATTACATCGCTGATAAAAATGCTTGGCTCAATGCTGGTCCTGCTCCACCACCACAACTAATTGATTAACAATTGAAAATACTGTTGGAGCTGCTGAAGATTGTAAGACTATCTTTTCATTGTATAAACTCAATCTCTTTTGTATTATATAATTGCATAGCACAGGTGTGAGTATGCAATTATATAATGTTTATTATATATGTACAATCATTTCAGCCAAAAGACGTTCACTGCTGGACATAGGCCTCCCCCTAAAACGGGGTGTTTGCCATAATCGCCACGCTTGGCAGGCGGGTTGGCGATCGCAGTATGGTGTTAAAATGCATAGAGAACGCTGCTGCCCATTCTCTAGTAAGTCCCTTAGTCGCCTTTTACGACACTCACGTGAAGAAATGGGGTGGTGCTATTCTTTACGTCCGGCACCACACGGAGTGGAGCTACCATTTACCGGGTAAATATGTCTTTCATTGATTTGAATGTGCCCTGGCAGCTGAGAGTATGTCATGCTCGCTCAGATGTCTCGCTGATGGTAGCGCGTGTGTTGGATCATTTAGCTCCCTTCAAAATGGTTGAGGTGAATGGTGCTGACCCATGCGTCATGATCGTGAACGGGCGCCGTCGCGTCGGTGGGGACTGGTCTTCTCTTGGCTGCCATAGCTTATTATAATTAAGTATTTTAGTTTAGTTTTTTTTTTTTAAATCTTATTATCACGGACGCTCTGACGTTTTGCATCGTTCTCACATGTGTAATTTCAACATGAATGATGTAACCAATACTTTGTATCAATATTTTAATTTAAAAGAGTGTCCGTGGAATTTCTTGCCCGTTCTTCTCCATAGGAACCTACTTCTTCTTGGAATGGGCAACTAGCTTCATATTTCTAACTGACCGACTCCTTGACAATTCAAAAGTGCCTGTAAATGGTTTAATTGAAATAAATGCTTTGAATTTGAGTTTGAGCTTCTATAATACCTACAATTTATCATTTCATTTTATTTTAATTTTTTATATTTATTTATTTTACTTATATTTTTTTTTCAGTCTCTTATGATACAAGATACCATAGTTTAAGAGACAGAGTTTAATCTATTGTTTACAGATTTCAGCATCATCCAAATGTTTTAAGCAAATGTTCTCTACCATAAATTCATAAATTGTAAACTTAAAGTCCAATTATCTGTATGTGTTTTTAGGTAATAAATATAATTTATTATTATTATTATGTATTGATAGGCACGATTTCCTCCCGAGTACATACTTTTATGTACACATTAGTATGAAAAGCTGTATTTTACCAGTCATGAGTACAGTACTAAGATCACTCAATCAAAGCTTACATGTCGATGATTATACGAATAATCGTAAAAATAGAGCCCCATTGATCTGACTGGCATACCCTCCGTTCTAAACTTCTAATAATACCGTCTGTCTCCCTTCCTCCGCGGACTGACTACAGCCAGCCACACGTCATCGTAACAATTTCACACTGACAGCGAGTTTTTGTCGTAGCAATAAGGACGGTTTTTGTGGTTCAAATGTGAAGAATGAAGTGTAGTTAACTGTACGTCTCCCTAACGAGTAGAAGTCATTACACTCGGAGTGTAGGGATCCTACAGGCTGCGGGTTCGTTGTCTGTGGTCCATTGATGACGATTTTGCTGGCTTTATGGTTCAAAAAGAAATATAGCAAGAATTAAGAAGTTTTTTTTTTCAATAATTTCTAAACTAATGTAATGAATTATTGATATCTGTATATGGTATATCTATCTTAGTTAAAATCTAAAGTAAAGTCAATTAGATATATTTAAAAGTTAAAAGAGTCAGAAAGTGTTATTGCTACGAATTAGCGTCTATGCACTTTCTATCACAAACATAATATTATTGTATTTATATAGCAAAAAAAAAAAAAAAAAATTAGAAAATGAATATGCAACACTAAAAACTTTTTAAGTGTACCTAAATGCATGTTTATTTTCTATTAAAATTGCATAATACATAGTTGATGAAACGTTACCCTAACGTGACTCTAAGCAAAAAAAAACAAATATCTATGGTTAAAAAAATGCCCCACGCACTGACGGGTTAGTCGTACCTGCAAAATCTTTGTGTTCTATTGTAAGTCCAACGAATGAAGTCAGCAGGTACCTGATTGTGTTCAGCTCGGTCACGGACAGTGACAATGGCGGCGATAAGAAAGTGCAAGTCGAAGGAGTACGTGCAAATGTTCCAATTTTAAATATGTTACACATTGAGATAAGAAAATCTCCCTTAAACCTGAAGGACGAAGTTAGGTATATTTCCATAGAGCACTTCTTGGACTTTTTAGGGTTCAGTAGTCAACAAGTTTCGCCATGTCCGCAGCTTAGCTCAGACACTCTTAGTACTAGAAAACTGTAATTTGGCATGGGTACACATATTAATCACGCCAATAAAGCAGTAAAATAAAAACTTGAAAAAAAAAATTGTAGGGTACCTCCCTTGCACGTAAAATGGGGATGATATATTTTTTTCTCGTCCATCCCTTCGTGTGGGGTATCATTGAATCAAATTTTGCGGGTCTATAAAAGCCATTTTTCGATTCAAGGATCTGTTTGCGTAATACTAAACTTTAAAATGCTAATTTTTATTAGAGTCAAGTGCCCTCCCCCTGCCAGCTAAATGGTTGTTTTTGAATATGTGAAAAAAATCATGGCAGTAGTATATACTTAACGAAGTTGAAAGAAAAACTATTACAGCTAAGTAGGCTTTACAAGTTAACGAGTACTAGTCGACCAACTTACATTAGCAGTTGGAACGTATATGAGAACATGTTTTTCAACTACAATATTAAGTTTATTTGGAATAAATTCATCCCAACTACGGAACCCTTCATTGTGCGTGGTCTGACATGCACTTGGACGGTTTTTTTCGCCTTTAGTTTAAGACTAGCGACCCGCGCCTGCTTTCCACGTGAGCACTGTACTGATTGTCCACTTGGCAATTGTCAAAACAATAAGATTTCTGTACTAACTTATAATTATGTACAAACGGCTAAAAGAAAAAGAAAGAAAGAAATATATTTTATTTGGGACACGCACAAGAAATACAAAAATAGCATTTAAACTAACAATATACAAAAAAAAAAACAATCAAGACTTGTGCGATGCCAAAAAGGTTCCTATCTCAACATAATGCTGCAATATTTAAATTAAATACCGCAGCGCCGGTATTCTGATAGGGCCCGCTGTGATACCGCGGACTCATCTACGGAAACTTAAAGATCCCATACATATCAAGCTATACATTTCCAGTAGGTATACGCTGATATGGCATTGTATAGGACTTCCGTACAATGCGAAGTCAGCTTATACTGGAAATGTATAGCTTGACATGTATTTGTGTGTACGTTCCGGAATAAATTCTCTAAATGATGGTGAAAACTGCATCAAAATCCATTGTGCAGTTCAGAAGATCTAAGCAGTCATACAGAAAGACACGAAAAGCGACTTTGTTTTGTGTTCCAGTTTAAGCTGACCTCTCATTGTACGGAAATTATATACAATGCAAGATCAGCCTAAACTGGACTTGTATAGCTTGAAATGTAGCCTTGTGTACTATGTGTCTAGTTTATTGGTTTAGTTAAGAGCAAAAATAGGCAAAAAAAATATTTTACTGTTTCTACAATAAATGCCCATGTGTTTCGGCAGACTGAATCTTGATAAGGGCGCATGCTTTACAATAGTAAAATACGCCCAGATTTTAGAATAAAATCTTTATTAAAATCAAATTTTGGTTTTTTGAAAAAAAAACTTACAAAATGTTCATTATTAAATTGTCTATCCATTAGTGTCAGTAGCAAATATAAATATTGTTTACTTCACGAGGAGATGCATGTTATCAACCATTATTTCTCATTTCTATGGTTTGTTGTAAGGAGATTAATTAAACATAATATATACCTTAAAATAAAAAATGGACTCTACCATTATGGAATCAAGAATATGTAGAAATTTAATGTATTTTTTATTCGTTGATATTTCTTATATATAATGAGTAGATAGCTACCAAAAACTGCACAAAACGGCTAATGCGACATTTTAGTCAGGGGCGCGCCTTAAAACCATTCCCAAGATCACTTTAAAGGCCCCCGTAGACTGACACGACGCAACAGTGTGACGTGACTTTAGTCAAACATTTTCTATGAAAACTTCGTGGAAATTATTCTATTAGAATTGCGTCGCACCGTTGTGTCATGCCTGTCTGCGGGAGCCAGTTTGTGTCGATTGCCACTCTACCTTATGAGTCATGACCCACGTCGAATATACTGTTTAAATTCTAAGTCCGAGAACAAATCATTTAGCTCTTGTTGCTCTTTTTCCTTAAACTTAAATGCATTATCACGCCTGTAATCCCCGAAGGGTTAGGCAGAGGTGTACCTATAGTACACCTACATTTCGCCAGCTATGTTTAAGTCCCATGTAATAAGGGGTGAGCCTATTGCCATCAACTCCGGGCAGCTACTGAGAAATTCCAGATGAAATGGCCCAATAACACTTTGCCCAACCTGGGAATCGAAGTCAAGACCACTTAGTCAGCAGTAACGCTTGACCACTAGACCATCGAGGTGGTTTTTCCTTAAACTGGACCCAAAAACGGGAGATGTTGTAATCTATTACAGGTCTACTCTTTGATATACAATTACGGTCTCTGTAGTACCATGATACATGAGGCTCCAGGGGCTAGTGTGAATCTTTAGGTTCATTCGAGTAATCGAGTCCGATTTAACCACGCAGCAGGGCGAGCACGGCCTACTGTGACATGACTTGAGTCACACATTTTATCACAGTTTGAGCGATAAAACAGTTTTGCCATAAAATGCTAGTACAAATTGACATGACATAATTTATCATGTCTTGTCACAAACGTCTTGGCACGCCCGTGCTCGGCCTGCTGAGTTCGGTACATTTCATTCATTCATTTATTACTCACATTTGCTATTAGTTAGCCTGACTAATTCTGGAGTTCGAACCAGTATGGACTATGAACCTCAACGCGTGATGAGTTCATGAATATGAGGCTCCGCTTGAGTCCGACATTAGTTGGTTATACTGCTAGCAATGATAAGCAATGCACATGAAAGTTTCTTATGAGATTATGGGCCAATGCTACGTATGTATTTAATTAGTAAGCCTTTATCTATTTAATAAAAAACCGGCCATGTGCATGTGACCGCGCAAAATTAAGGGTTCCGTAGTTGGGATGAATTTATCCCAAGAACAAACTTAACATTTTAGTTGAAAAACATCTCCTATGAGAGAACATATTTTTCAGTTTCAAATGTAAGTTAGTCGACTATTACTCATTAACTTGTAAAGCCTACTTAGCTGGATAGTTTTCATTTTAACTTCGTTATATATGCTATTATTGCCGTGAATATTTTAACATAGGTATCCAAAAACAACCATTTAGCTGGCCGCTGGAAGACACTACTCTGACAAAAATTAGCACTTTAAAGCTTAATATTTCCCAAGCGGATCCCTGAATCGAAAAATTGTATGCACAGACTCGCAATATTTTTGAACAACCTTTCTAACGATACCCCACAAAACGGGATAGACGAGAAAAAAAAACATCCCCACTTTACGTAAAAAGATTTTATTTCACCACTTTGTCGGCGTGATTAATATGTATACCCATGTCAAATTACAGTTTTCTAGTACTAAGAGTCTCTGAGCAAAGCCGCGGACAGACAGACAGACAGACAGACGGACGTGGTGAACCTAAGGGTTCCTTGTTGACTACGGAACCCTAAAAATGAAACGCTGTTCATTGGTAAGCACATCACTTGACAATGGCTGGACCGATTTGGCAAATTTTTGTTTTGTAATTTTTGTAATAGTCTGAATCAGGTTCTTACGGAAATACTGGGAAGCTTGTTGCGCCACTTCTTCTTCCCAGCTAAAGCACTAGGAAGTGGTGAAGGGTGGGCGTTTTTGGGGGACTGTCTTATGTAATTTTTGACGTTCGAAAAGTGCTGATTCTCAGCCTAGTTTGAATAAATGACTTTTGATTTGATTTGATTTGATTTAATAAAACATTGATAAGTTGCCGGGAAAATTTGTAAATTCGGGCGAATTTTGGACATGACAACGTCTGTCGTCACCTAGTACGAAATAAAATAAAGTGAGAAAAAAATAATGAAAAAAAAATAGGTTTCATCCATGAAAACTTTAATCCTATGGAATGAAAAGTCTTCTATGCAAAGCTAAGACAAACCTACAGTCAATATTAAGTAATTAAATCAATAACCAGCCAGTGCCAACCTAACCAGTGAGCAGTAGTGGCCCAGTGGTAACGTCCCCGACTCACGAGTTGTAGGTCGTGGGTTCGAACCCAGGCAGGCGCTTTATTTTGTGTAAATAATTTCATCACCACTGCTCTCAAAACGGTGAAGGAAAACATCGTGAGGAAACCGGCATGTCCTAGAACAAAAAATTCAAAGACATGTGACATCTACCAACCCGCACTGGGCCCGCGTGGTAGATTTACAGCCCACTCCCTCTCGAAGAGAGGAGGCCTGTGTCCCAGCAGTGGGAACATTATAGGCTGATTATGAAATCAATAACGAAGCAAAATGAGTATTGTAATTTCTAAGAATCGAAGCAGGCGGCGTTCTGTAGTTTCTGCCTACCCCTATGAGAAAAACGAGTGTGTTATGTTTATCGGAAGGGTCATGCGTACGGGATGTCAATTGACAAGTTGACAACGAAACGCACGTGTGAAGTTGGCGCGCTTCGATAGAGTCTAGCGAACGAGTCTAGCGTACGAACGTCAGTCCGTACGAGTCGACGAGAGCGCTACAGGCCTACAGCAGCGTGGTCAGCTCTAGAGATGCAAGAAGTGCCAAAAAGTATCAATATTTAAAAAAAAAATATAATATCGTAAAAAAAATATCGATATATCGATGAAATTTTCTAAAAAGTATAAGTACTTTATGAAATTGTATTGTTTGCCTTTTATTCATAGAAATACCAAACTAGACACATAATTTCTGATGTAAAATCTTAAACTAATAAAACATTGATAAAAATATGTTTACTTTTTTACGGCTCAGAGCCGTGACCTTAAACCGTAAACTTATTTTTATTCTAGCGGTTTTAGTCAGTGGGGACAACGGTGTTGGTATTGGAAATATAATATATCATATTCGATACATTTTCGATACTTGATATTTTATATCGATATATCAATGTATCGAAATAATAGACATCGCTGAAAAATATCAATATATCGAACAAAAAATATCGATATGTTTTCTACAACCCTAGTCAGCTCTCTTGACCATCGTATACCGTGCGGACAACTAGTGCTTAGAATCTGTCTAACGTTTCGTTTTGTTAATTTTAATAAGTTCAAAGACTTTTCCTTCTCGCCCGCAACACACACTACGCCCAATAAATGCTCAACGGTGAAGATTCCAGCTCTAATCGGCCACATGTCCCGACATGTATATAAAAATCAATAACGGTCAGTAAATGTATACACCACCATATACAGCATAATATCAGTAAGGTATGGTCAAATCCAAGGATGTCATCAAACTGAACAACCTTCTCCATGGGATCACCATCGTAATCACGAAAACTTGAGTGTGATGATCTGTACCCTTAAATTTGACCACCCCTTTCGGAAAAACATCTGTATACACGTTCAATATACAGGATGCAGACAGTGTGTATAGATAGCGTTACAGTAGCGAATAGGCTGTAACTAGTGAAGCTCAAAGGATTCTGGGAACTGGTCAAAGGCTTCCCTTTGTCTCAATGGTGTCAGTACCCACTGACGTATCACACCAACATTGATATGCTATTCATGGGAAATCTCTGTAACGTCGCTGTGTTAGAGATAGCCACACGTTTAACGGTCCAGTGGTGTAGAGTCTGTCAAGAGTTGTAGGTTCGATTCGAGGCGAATATAATTGTTTGTGAGCATGGGAAGTAGGGAACGATGCCAATTTGATTTAGTTTGAAGTACATTATTATTCATTTTTGAAAATCAGCGTATTACATATAGTTGCCATCAGTATGCTGAGCTGAGGCTCTTTTAGCATAAGTTATTATTTTATAAGTGGACTTATATTTTGTATAGTTGTTTTAAATGTGGCTGTACTACAAGTACACCTCTACCCAATCTTTCGGGAAAACAAGGCGTGATGTTATGTATATTTTTAAGTTGGGTACTTATGTCAATAAACTAATTTTCTTTATTTCTTTCTTTTTATTTAAAATATAGATTATTTTAACTCAAATGTACTGTACTGCAACCAATCATATAAACTTTATATGATTGTTGAAGTTCAGTACATTGTGTGAATAATATTTCCCCATAAATAAAGGGAAATATTATTCACAGCTGTTCCAATTAAATTTTCGCCGAATTGCACCTCTAGCTCTGTCCACCCTTTCACTGAATACGCGATAGGAGATTAACTAAGTATGTTTTCAGTGCTATCTGTACAAAGGGTATATATATATAATATATTTTAACATACACATCGCCACGCCACAGTAATCCGTAAAAGGGTAGGCAGACATAATGTGTATAACTACCCCGCGCAGCATTACGTGCCGCTCCGGTAGGGGCGCTAGTCAGCATTTATCGGGTAGAACTGTATTATTCGAATGCACCGGACTACCTACATAATATTAGTATTATAAAATTGTTTCAAACGCAAAAAGTTTTAAGTTTTCTGAACGAAAAAACTTTACGTCTATTTTCTATGTGGGAAACTACTTAGATCTAAGCGAGTTTATCAACGTTCATAATAGATTCTAGACACTTCCACTGATTTTTGTATTGACAATTTACTTATTTTTATAGAAGTGAGTTTGATTCTCGTATCAAACTCACTAGGACGCTTCCAGTAGCGCAGATATGAATACGCTTAGCCACTCCATCTACGAATCTGTTATTTTAAAATAACCCAGGCTGTTTTGGATTCCTCTATCCTCTTTCCTGCAAAGATCCTTCTTACTTCATTCTCAGTTCCTCTAGTTCGTTATACTCGGTCTTCCACTTTCATTTCATAACAGTTCGTTCGTTCTTTCCTTCACTGTTCTGTCGACACATTTGAACGACATGTGAATGACGGTTTACTGAAAAGAACCTCCAATAGGTTTTTAATTAGTTACTATTATGGTTGTTTTTTTCTTTTTCTAATGGTTTGAGCAATTCTAAAATGTTGTAATATCGTCAACATTTGAATGAATGTATGAGAATCTAAGACGCATAGTTAAGCTTTGGCCTTCTATCCATGTAAGTTTGTACTGTACTTTGATATGTATACCAAAGTACATACATTAACTTTGGTTCTTGCATCAATACAAATATATACCAAAAATTACATGGCACACAAATATATTCGTATGGCTTATACATTTTTACCACTATTATCACATTTACGTAACAGACATTATTATTGTTATTAAATACTAAAAAATCTTTAACTAAAATATAGTCAAATTCATATTTATTTCAAATATGGCACATTTGAAGCACATTCAAATGTCAAAATTTACAAAAAAAAAATCATTGATTCTAGTTGCCCCTTCCAAAAGGTAGTTTCTTATGGAGAAGTTTGGGCAAGAAACTCCACCGTTACTCTTTTAAAAAAGTTTTACAATATTTTGTTTTAGATAATTATATGTGAAGACATCTAGAATAAAATTACTATACCACAATAGGTAAAAAAAAAAATGAAGCAATGACAGATAATTTGATTATGTGATAGATACATGGTGCTCACATATTTACAAACATTGTAAAAGTATATTTTTTCCTAAAAAAATAAAAATAATAAGTCTGTGTGTGTCAATGGTCTCTCTCAATGGTCAATGTAAAATTGCAAGTAGGTACTAATTACACAAACTCACTGCTACAGTTTTTTTACTTAATTAACGCTTTTTTTAGTATAAGTATGGCAAACTAAACTTTAGAAGTAAAAGAAGGCTCGTCGGGGAAGAACTATTTACTACAGACACATGAGAGATTTTTTGCATTTCATTTTGAATTGTGGCTAAGTAATGACAGCCGCACAGGTCGATAGATCAATTAAGCTACGCTTGCCGTAGTTATTCCTTGGATGGGTGACCATCTTTATATACCAAGGCCCCTCTGTGCCTCGGAAAGCACGTTAGGCCGTTGGTCTCGGCTGTCATACTCGTATGTAAATCTTTGACAGTAGTTACGGGTCGTCACAAGCCTGAAAGTCTGACAACCAGTTTTACCACGGGGTTACTCAGTAACTGGGTTGTGGAGGTCAGATAGGCAGTCGCTCCTTGTAAAATACCGGTATTCAGCTGCATCCGATTAGACTGGAAGCTAACCCCAACAAAGTTGGGAAAAGGCTAGGATGACACATGGCACACTTCGACTTTGTCTTTAAAGTTTCGCTCAGATAAGGTCCTAGGGTATGAAATTCTGGAGTCCAGGATATTGCAAATGCCCTATTTCTTCCCGTGGGTGTCGATGATGATGATGATGATCAACCGGTGGTAACCACTTCTGGAATTTATTCTTGTTTTAAATAAATCCAACCCATGAGTCATCGCCGAGAAACCCGAGTAACTAATTTATTTTATTTATTTATATATTTAAACTTCTCACCCACAATAATGTACAAAGGCGGACTTAATGTCTTAGGCATTCTCCACCAGCCAACCAAAGGTGGTGAAGAGATAAGATGGCGGGTGCTCTGATTGAGAGAAAATAATAATATTATAAAATATTAAAATATAACATAATTAATTATAAATATAATAGGTACAAAAGTACATAAATAGGTTATATACTTAGTTATAATACACATATATTTACTATAATAATATATCCCTACATTATACAATACATATTATATATACATACAAATTCAAGGAAAAGACATTAAATAGAGATGACTCTACTGACTGGTGGCCGTACTGATATCGAGAGGAAGCGCATTCCAGAGAAGAATGGACTGAATATGAAAGGAAGAATGAACAAAGTCAGAAGTAGAAGAAGATTGTTGGAAGAACGCAGGTTCTTAGCGTGTGAAGAACATAGATATTGGAAGTGAGACCAAATTCCGGAGTTCTAATGATTTATGTTTGCACAATACAAGACATGTCGCCCTTAAGATTTCGCCATCGCATGTCCCATCAATGGACGTGTGATACCAACATCAGCAATTCCATACAACCATTACATACATACAAATCGAGCCGGAAACAGGAACATTAGCAGTTAGTACTACAGCCCCAATTCACGCCAGAATGGGTCCTGCTGCGACTGGCTGTGGTAAATGAGTGATTAGCAATGTAACAGTAACCATGTGGCCCTGAGTATAGCGTAAGTTTCGCTGCTCAAAGTGAGTCAACGAAAATGCAATCCATTCTGTTTAAAAAAATATTGTGGTTTGCGTCAAAGTTGACGCCAGTTTCAAATTAAAAAGGCTCAAATTAGGCTTATTTTGAGCAATACAAATTACGTCGATGTAACGCATATCCAGCCTATGAAACAAGATGTACACGTGACGTCTAATCGACGTAAGTAACAGAAATCTCGACGCCCCGGAGGCATAACACACTATTGATTCCCGAACACGAGTCCAGGCTTTATTAGGAAATCTTAATTGATATGCTATGACCTAACTGCTATTATTCCTGACTATGCAATTATACATAGATTCGTTTGAGAGACAAAGGAAACTATTATTAGTGTACTTATACAACATGTGCCAGAATTAACGCACAACCTCTTAAGGGGTCATTTACTCATTATTATGAACAACTTTTACTATGGGACCAAAGCCGAAATCGTGAAAAAAAATCTGCTGTTCCCTACATTTACGAGTATGTTCAAATAATTCGTCAAAATGTAGGGAACAGCTGATTTTTTTTTGGCGATTTCAGTTTTGGTCCTATAGTAATAGCTGTTCATAATGATGATTACAATGACCCCTTAAGAGGTTGTGCGTTAATTCTGGGACATGTTGTATATTGAAGAAAAGCCTATAAGCAACATGCTTTTCTATTTTTTTTTTTGGGTGGGAAATTATCAAATAACTTCTCCCGCTCTGGGTGGAGCGGTAGGGAGTGTCAGACTTTTAATTACTAAAACCCACCCGTGTTCCTTCAGATGCCTGTGTGCCAGGGCCACGATATCCCTTTTGGACAGGCTCGTAACCCTGGCAGGATAATCAACATGCTGAATAGTTAAGCTGCAAAGACAAAGAACTAACTGCTGAAATTATGTCCACACGATGTCGTTTCGGTGTATGTTTCCAAATTCGATGTGGCAACAAGTTCGGTGAATGGAACAAGGAAAATGTTTCATAGGCATGACCCACAAGTCGGTCAACATAGGTATGGCAGTGTTGAAATTTTGGGATCCATGACTGGTCTATTCTTATTTATAATCTCACTGAATGCTGCACCGGTCGACGACATCATTTTAACGCCGGCTGCCGCTGAAAACCAGCGCTGGGGCTCTGTGAAGCATAGGGTCGCAGCGTTATGCATGGATGTGACGCATATTTTCCCTCAACTTGTTCTTTTTGTATTTGTGTTGCTTTTTTGCGTCATGTTTACCGCAAATAAGCGTATTTTCTTTATTTCTTTTTCTTTTATCTAAAACCAAATTACTAGGTTAAATTATCTTACATATAAAGCGTTTTGTGTAATTCATCTTTAGTTCATTTTTAACGGGCCATGTCTTGGATACTTTTCTTCTTATTCTTCGTAGCACTCTTGTCAGAGCGGTCATGGGCTCCATGTAGTTTCTTGTCTAGGGGCTGATGTGATACTTCAAAGTTTAACTTCAAACATATTTTTTTTGTTACCTAAAGAAATATATTAGTTTAAGAATTTAAGTTTAGTTATGTGTGTATATTTTATTGTAACTTAAAATTTATCATAATTTAAAAATCCTAATAGATATTTTCCTGTACATTCCGATCTTAGTAAAATATAATATATAACTATTAGGTATTAATGTAAAATTAATGTTCATGCCCTAAACCGGCAAAATATGGACTGTACTTAAACCCCCAACTCTTAAAACTGGTCCCACCTATATTTTCTGCAAATACTTAAATGATTCTTATTCTTTTACTCACCAATAAAATCGTCATCCTCTACTCATAATATCGATACTATATAATCAACCTATCATGTTCCCACTGCTGGGACACAGGCCTCCTCTCTTCGAGAGAGAGTGGGCTGTAAATTTACCACGCGGGCCCAGTGCGGGTTGGTAGATGTCACATGTCTTTGAATGTTTAGTTCTAGGACATGCCGGTTTCCTCACGATGTTTTCCTTCACCGTTTTGAGAGCAGTGGTGATTAAATTATTTACACAAAGTAAAGCGCCTGCCTGGGTTCGAACCCACGACCTACAACTCGTAAGTCGGGGACGTTACCACTGCTCTACCATATATAGATCGATACTATAAACTTATAAAGCGATCAACGTCAGTAAATGTCATGATGATCACGGTGATAGCAGCAGGTGACTTCAATATAGATGACGTCACATCACAACTATTGAAGTTCACTTCAATACATTCATGTCGCCAACAATGCGTTTCATTCGCTTAGTCACCTCCGACGAGTGACGAATTGACGATATGTGCGGGAAAGGAATGAGTTTAAAGCCAGTGACGACTTGGTGCAAACTTGATAAAATGTGTCACACTCGCATTACAACTTCTAAATGATAAATTATTTATTTCTGTAAGTAGGTTTGTACACACACTTTTACACGTCAATCATATTTTTTTAAACTAGATGAGGTCGGCCTTTCCTATCTGACTACTCTAAGAAGGAAGGCCGAAACAAATACTTTATTACTTTAGGTATCCCTGTATCGTAGATCCATTTATTGACACCATGCATACAACAGACAGAAGCGACACAACTTTTCCATGTGGGAATCGAACCCTCTACCCGCATGATTGCAGAGTTGACACATGCTAACTGCCCGCTACTGAAGTCGGTATTTCCCACAGGCGCATGCAGATCTACAAAAAAATCGCAGCTTCTATGATCTTTCATAGGATCTGACAACTTACCAAAGTGGGTCAAACATGCCTATGTTCGGTAAGTTGCACGGCGGTGCTCCGCCCAAGCCGGGCAGAGCTCCACCGTATGCTCCACAGTGTCCACCGGGCGATCCACACAGTGGTAACACCCTGGCGTTTCCTCTCGCTTTATCCTGAACATGAACCTCCCGAAACAACCGTGTCCGCTGAGGACCTGAGTCAGGTGGAAGGTGAGGATGCCGTGGCGCCTCTTTAGCCACTCGTCAAAGAGGGGACTTACTCGTATCGCCACAATTGTGGCGTGCCCATAGACCAGCACCCTTATTGCGTGAATGAAAGAAAGGAGATGGCCGCTTTTTGTATGGGTGTTGGTTTTTTATTCCGAGAAAAATCTAACCAGCGTCAAACTACACTAAAATAAAAGCGACAAAAATATGGAATTTGTAACCACTGAAATAATATTTTTAGACCCCTCCATTTAAGAGAAAAATTATAAAATATTTAATGTTCTTCATATATTTTATTTGTTGATGGCAACCCAAATAAAATCTAAAATTAATCCCTTTCAATTCTAAAAGGTTAGACTAAACATTTTTGACTGAAAATATCCCATTTCATCATATTTCTTATTGTTTACATTGTCTTAATCATCGATCAAATATTTAAAGACAGTAATAACAGTGCCATGTGTCAATTTTGAAAAGTTTTCTTTTTGTTTAGGGTGTGTTCACTTTAATATACTAGTTATTTAGAAAGGTTTGTTCGTTTTAGGAGTAAATTCAAACTAAAATAAAAAAAAACGCTTTTTCTTAAAAATGGAAGCCTTTAAAAATGTATGTTATAGTTAGAACCACTAGCTTTTGGGTTGTCTATCCAAATATATTTAACTGATCCTGGTTAGAATTATTGAATAATAAAAAACCATTTTTGGACATGTCATTTCTAATGACTTTGAAGTATATTAACCATTCCTTCATATATTCGGAAAAATGTACTGCTCAAAAACTATCAAAATGAAATCCATTGCTACTGAAGATTGTGGGTTCTGTAATTACCCCTCTGTATCAACAAATGCCCAATGCCAATCCATTCATCCATTTTGCATAATTGAATATGGACAAGATTTGCTTGGAATATAATATCTGCCAGATACAGTAACCGAAACGTATCAGGAGATGGTAAAGCAGGCCACAATAAAATTGTTATTCCTGTTTCTTTTTATTTATCCGGATCAAAAAATTATCTAGCACCGTACAACTACTCACCAGTTTTCAGTATTTATGCGCAAGCACTGAGAGGAATATGCACGATGATGTCATTGCCTAGATCGAGTCCGTTTACAACGCTAAATATCGATACACAGGAAAATAACTAAGAGCCAGTGTGTTTATACATATTGCATGGAAGAAATACAGTTTTAATAAGTTTGACACTAAAGTCACCTAGTGTCAAACTTGTTTACATGTACGTCATTATACTATATTGTGACGTCACCAGTCTGGCATGCATATTATTGTGTAATGTTTGTTTGTTTCCGGCAAGGGTTACAACGATACTGAAAAGGAAGTACGTCAAACGGATTGGGAGATGATCATCCTATGCATTTAGTTCCAACATTATTTTTACAAAATCTGGTTTCTATCGTTTGTTCCAGCAGTTTCTAGCTTTAAGAACGATAACAAAATACATGCAATCATTTAAATTCATATCTAGAATATAATTTATGGGCTCTAAAATGATACAATCCTCCTGAAATCGCAGGTACTCCCCAACCCGCCTTGACAAACAGCAGACTCGTTTAATAAGAATTGCAACATAGGCAGAGCTACCACAATCATTGACCCTGTTTGTTGATCTCAATATGGGACAGCTGGTTCAAGCTGCTGCTTCTCGTAAATGTAGTAGGCGTAATGATTCGCGTGAAGTGACGGGTCATTCTACACGTAGCACAGACCAAACTATTTTGGTGTTACTAGTTTTAAAATGCGTTAATGATCAATTTGTGAAAGTAAACTAGCCGCCTACGCCCCGTATCGTTTTGCTGACTCGGCGGTATAAGCGAGGGATTGTTAAATACAGGGTGTAATTAAATTAGCTAGCGGAACTCCGCAGACGTGATGAGTAAACACGACAAAACTAAAAAGATTAGATGTGTTTTGGGGTCATCGACCGCTGGTAGTGTTGTTACTTGAAGTATGAGTAGAAAAATGTTTTTTTTTTGTTATATGGATACACATCACGTCTGTGAAGTTTACACAAAAAAAAAAACAGATTTTTAGGGTTCCGTAGTCAACAAGGAACCTTTATACTTTTCCCTTATATGTTCGTGAACCATCCAGTCTGCCAAAAAAATAACGAATTGCATTAAATCAGGGTATCTTTCAACCGTTTAATTATATGATATAATATTGATATTGATGATTTTAAGCATTTTAATAAATTTAAGGATGATTGTGATATTATTCATGTGAGTAATTTTCTTCTGTTATTCAATTTTAGTTATAATAGTATGATTGTGGTGTGTATTTTAAGCTTCGGTTACTAACATAAATATGGATCACCGTGTCTGAAGTAAGAATTAATGAAAGAATTTAAATTAAATTAAATAATTATCCAAGATCATAGTTTTCCTTAGTACCCACATTCACAAGTTATGTTGATGTCCCATGTAATAGGGGGCGAGCCTATTGCTATCAACCGGGCACAAATCCAGACTCCGGGTTCCTACTGAGAAATACATACACCTCACCCGTACTCACTACTGCCTAGCCCTTCGGGGAACACAGGCGTGACGTTATGTTGTTAGTTATCCTTAAGACCAGGCACTCTAAATCAAATTTCCACGCTAACTCCGCCCCTTGCTCTCCGCCACTCCGTTATGTGCTAAACGCTAACACATCAGTAATAAAGTTAAACATCGCGTGCGCCCTTTGATCGTGTTCGAACACGAAACTAAATAGCGTTCGTTTATAACTAAAGTAATAATTGATCCAGAGAAATAATATCTGGTGGCCGAATAATAAACTATATTTTCTTGCTGTGAATATTTATTTTAGAGATAAAAGCCAACCAATTTTGTTTGTTTTTTATAATTATCCTTAAAAAAGACATGAGTTTCGAATAAAAAATGTATCTAGAGAAAATATTACAATTACGTAACTGTCTTCAACGTGGAAAGAAAAAGATCCAATAAATCATATACTAAAGTTTCATTTTGCTTATATGTGTGACTGTTTCAGAATCATTACATGTTACAGAATTCATGCAAATTAACATAAAAATAGGCCTCCTCTTAAATTAAATCAAATTCGAAAAACTTTTTTGTTTTTTGAGCCACCAGTTGATGGCCAACAAGTCAAATATTGCAACAGTGTTTTAATCTCACGAAGCGACGCGCGCTTTATTTGTGGTTACCCAGTGTACAAATACGCTGTGAATGTGTGTGTAAGCAAGCGCAGGAGCTCTCGTTACCATCCGAGACCATGGCTAAGTAGGAAGTTTGTGTGCATGTGATATGTGCTGACGCTAGTCATCTTCACGCACACAGTGTGTTTGTATTGTGCACTTGGTCAGCACAAGTAAAGCACAAGTCACTTCATGAAAAAAAAAACCGACCAAGTGCGAGTCGGACTCGCGCACGAAGGGTTCCGTACCATTATCTATAAAAATGGCAAAAAAAAAACACGTTTGTTGTATGGGAATAATAATAATAATTGTAATATTTGTTTTATTTTAATTTATTTATTAATTTTTAAAGTGAATATATAACTAAATATTCTGTGAATATTTCAAGCGTCTATCTGTTGCCGTTATCAATATCGAGCAAAAATGAACAAATAAATCATGTTTGTTGTATGGGAGGGAGCCCCCTTAAATATTTATTTTATTTTGTTTTTTAGTACCTATTTGTTGTTATAGCGGCAACAGAAATACATCATCTGTGAAAATTTCAACTGTCTAGCTATTACGGTTCATGAGATACAGCTTGGTGACAGACGGACGGACAGACAGACAGACGGACAGACAGACAGACAGACGGCGGAGCCTTAGTAATAGGGTTCCCGTTTTACCCTTTGGGTACGGAACCCTAAAAATACTGTACAGGCTACAGGTCAAATTGCATAGGTCACATTCCCAACAGGATAGTACCTAAGAAAACAAAGTCTAGCAGACTGAGACACGCTGAGTGATAATTTTCTGTATCAATGCAATATATGTATTTAGAACTAGCTTATATTTTTCTGCACAGCAGATCTAGGTCGACCCATAACCGACTCTCCATAAAGCTCACTGCTGAGCTCTATGTTTGCAGAATAATTAAAATGCTATATTAATTTTCTCCGAAATCGAGCTCGGTCCTCCTTTGACCACTTTTGCGATCGCATAGTTTCTGCGTTATTTATAAATGCAATCTACAGAGATGGCATTTTTCACGAAAAAATAAAAAAAATCTCTTTGCTGCTTATGTCATAGAATTAGCACTAAGAGCAGACATTGAGATACTTTTGCCATTTCCATTCAAATAATTATGAACTGGCTGGATATGGAAGACGAAGAACGGGATGCTCTAGTGGTGATGCAAGCACCAAGGTCCAATAAAGGGACCGCAAATGCTGCAACGCTTAGTTAAAAGATTGATGAATAGGGAATATGCACGCAATATACATTGTGTAGGAGTCAAGAAACAAATTCCAATATTTTTTTCATTTTTTAATGCATTACTTATTTACAATTAATTAATTTATGTTGCGTTTTTTTGGTGGAACGGAACGCAAATACAAAACGCGTCCTCTTCGAAAATGCCGGAAGTGATGAAACAAAATATGTGAATAAAATATATTCTTTGCTAAATGGTTGAAATCTCACTAAGGTAAATATTATGTAAGTGCGATTTCTACTTGAATAAAGCATAAACAATAATTTAATATATAAGATTTGGGGCTAAAAAACAGATGTAAACAAAGCAGTTTCGTGAACAATGACGTCACATCATGACCGCGACAGAAACAGACGTTTGAACTGTAGTAGAAAATTGTTGGAGTTTCATAATTTTTTTGAGCATCAATCAGTAGTTCAATTTAACTTTCAATACTTTTCTTAGGTTTATATTACTGTCTATTATTGATTTAGTGAAAACAAAAATACATGCATATTATATTCTTCATAGTCTCCTAATTCCGAGTAACTATGCTAGTTAACCTGTAATTATGTAAGTCTGAACCCAATGTTAAAATAAGTTCTTAAGATATATTGTAAGTACTTAGAAGCTGTTGGTAAACCAAATAAAAAAACCGGCCAAGTGCGTGTTGGACCACGCACAATGGAGGGTTCCGTAGTGGGGATTAATTTATCCTAAGAACAAACTTAACATTTTATTTTATTTGGGAAGACAAACAATCGAACATTGTTTATTATATCTAGATACACAGTATGCTATAAGTAAATGTACAGACGCCAGCAGATCAAGCTACCCGAAACTGTCAAATTTTCCCAATCAACCTTGAACCTTATACTGTAGGTATAAAGTTGAAAATCTATTAAAGAAATTTGACAGATTGAAGTAGCTTGATGTGCTGGCGTCTGTACAATCCACGTTTCCAAATTTTACTAGCTTATAAAAGATACAGTTTTGGTAAAATTTAAAAAAATCAATATATAACAACAATACAATTATTTCGTAATCTTACAACCAAAATAGTTAATACATACTTAAATAATACATAATAATTTAAAAAAAATAAGATTGTAGTTGAAAAACATGTTCCCTCAAACATTCCAACTGCAAATGTAAGTACGCAAGATTTACCATGTAATTTTAACACCATAGACTTCTTATAGGTTTTCCTGTAATCAATTAGTAAAGAACTATTTTCTGGTTTTTTTTTTCAAAATTTTAGGCTCAGTAGTTTCGGAGATAAGGTTGGTGAAATGGTCAATTTTCATCTATTTCGTTAAATAATTCTAAAAGCATTTATTTAAAAATATATATATGAAATCCTTACAACAAGCCCTTTCATTTGACATGTCACACGGTACAACTTGCAAAACTTTTTTTTAAATTTTCTAATTTGCTCCCCAAAAGTGACCCCCATATTCAAAATTAATTTATTTACGTAACACGTCCGTGTTTGGGTCACAGAAGTTCATATGTATACCAAATTTCAACATAATCAGTTCTGTAGATTTAGAACAAATCAGCTGTGACAGACGGACAGACAGCCAGCCAGACAGCTCAGACACACGAGTGATCCTATAACGGTTCCGTTATTTCCTTTTGAGGTACGAAACCCTAAAAAGACTTAACTTTTTAAACGCTTCTTTAATCTGGTTTAATCATGGTCAATCCCCCTGCTGGACACATGCCTTTACCAATGGGCTAATCCAATGCTCCAGTATGAAAAGAAGTCAAAGAAATTTCTCACGAACCCTTACGATATTCCCGATCACAAGAACATAAAATTGGTTCCTAGAAACAATTAAAGCATTCCGAAAGTCGATGGTTTCGGGCGTTACGGACAGTAGATAACAAGGCTTACCCGTTCTCTCACAGCTTTGTCCTGTTCCGAGAAAATTATAGTACATTCCCGAAACATAATAAAACACTGCTGAATAAGTAATCTTAACAATTATTATCATTATCATGTTCGCCGAAATACAAGAATATAATGGAAAAAACAGAGGTTATCGTACTATCAGTCTGATAACAGCTACGTACAGCACACTAAAATCGGCGATTGTGGATTTTTGTGCTATCACTTGAGACTATATACAATGCGCGTTTAACTCACTATAGGATAGAGAGTAGCCGTGATCAACAAGAAGTCTAGTCAGTACAAAGCGTAGTGGCAGTTTCCATAGCGATAGCTTAGTAGCGTTGATTGTATTGTTGGAAAGATCATGCAGACAAAGAATTTTCACACAACAATATTTTCTTTTGCGTTTCAACAAAAAATTATCATTACAATAAACATTGATTAGACATATCCTGCATTAGTAGTTTATGAGAATCTGTCAGAATTTAACCAATGTTGTGGTCAGCATCCAGTCTGCTGCTGATAATAAATATTAAAACGGACCGGCTGGCTGTCTAACCTTTCACCTTTGCAACCCAATTACTGAGCATTTCAGATATCACACGGTTAGACCGTTGTCAGACATACAGTCTACAGACTGATATAGGTAGATATTTTTTATGAGAGCCGGCCAGACGGTCTCATTGTCCTGATAAGTAAAGAATGGTCACCCATCCGAAGTTTGGCCGTAGCTACACCGGAGAGCGATCGATTAATGTACTAATTTGCTCCCTATTTGGGTCTCTTCATATTCAAGCTATACCTACTGACTTACGTGCTCCTTAAAACATTGTTATATTACTAATTTAGAGACTGCTTCTTATTAACTTAAATTTCAATGAACGTTATGTAAAATTCTGTAATTACATGATGTTTCAGGCGAAAAATAGACCATTCTCCCTCTCCATGATAACGTCGTAACAAGTAACTAATAATAACAAGTAAATAAATATTTTAAAACAACACTGGTATCACCAAATACCGGTAAATTAGCCCGATACAGTCACTACAGAAATTGTCACCTATTAATTGGTACCTACGGTTGGCACAGTCGCTGAAACTTGTGTGTCGTTGGTTGGATTCTCGCTCAGAAAATATTAGATTATGCACCAAGGGGATAAAGCAGTGTCATATGTCGCGGTCGCCGCGAGCCGTATTGAATCCAGAGCGTAACGAAGGATTCTCTGAGTGCAGCAAGGGATTCAAGATCGCCCAAGACGTTGAAGTTGAGGTAGAGTTTATTTGTGTATTGCTGTTGAGTAAAGTTTCAGTCTGCTGAGGATCGTTTTGGATCGTGAAAGCTGCTGAAAGTGGTGCTTGAGGTAGCGGGCTAGATGAAAAGTGTTTTGATGTGGATGGTTGTGGTGGCAAAGGTGTCCAAGCATCAGTTATCGACGGTGTTTTAAGTTTTTATTTTATTCTGTATAGAATTTTCAATGTAGCCCTCTGCTGCTGCTTCAGAGTTCCAGCCACCGTATCTTTTAATCTAGGTCATGTCTGCTCCTGAATCCGCCAATAGAGTAGCCGATGTTCTCCTGAACCAAACGTGTGCCAGGGCCACGATATCCCTTTCGGACAAACTCGCAACCCCGGCAGATATACATAAACCTAACGAAGGTTTACAATTGGTTTTAACTTAGACTGAGCGCAGAAATCTCGACGTTTTGACATGTCGAAACATAATCATCAGTAGATCGCACACAAGCAGCGGTCAATGCACGAGCGGGTCGCTAGTATAGTAAGTATGTAGCTAATTTAGTTACAAAAAAAACAAGCATTAGTTAGGTACTTACTTTTGTGGCAAGAAAACTATGGTCAGGGGCTTCGTTTAGAAACGTTTCCACATGCTGTGAAAACTTTTGTTTTCTCAGCACGATGTACTGATTTCCTTCCTAAAAATGCCAATAATTTGGTGTATGTATTGAATATTATGTTTGGTGCTTATTATTGACCTGAGCATCGAATAGATGCACCATAAGCTACTTGGCTTCTTTGTACACGATAAATGCTGGAAGTAGACTAAAAACACTGATTCAGATACAGACTTGACGCCCTTTATATTTTTCCATTCGGATTTAATGTACTCCGGAGTCAAATCACTATCGTCACTCGACATTTTTGTGAGAATTTGTAGTTTAATTTGCTGTTAGGCAGCAAAGCGATTTGTCTTGCTTATGATGTTCAGTTCGATTTTCGAACAATTTATTAATAAGATTTTTAGTGCAAGTATCAATGGTAAATGCATGGAATTAGTATATACACACGGCTACACATCCAGCTATACATTTCTAGTAAACAATGACCTCTCATTGTACGAAAATCCTAAACAATGCGAGATCAGCTTGATGTGTAGCCGTGTGTACTATGGTGAATGTTTGCATGCGATTTTTACAAAACCTTCCAAATTCAAATTAATGACGAGTGGGTCATAATGAAATCCAGTACAATATTAATGCCCGGCTAAACCCAAGGGCTTTAATGACACTTTAGGTTAGGTTTGCATGACATAATATAATTTAACATTGTTGAGCAGGTGATGTGAAATAGTAGATTGTTATACAAGGGGCTAAAATGACCCATTATATACGAGGTAGTTTTACTCCCGAGCTTGAGCGAGGGAGTAAATATGACCGAGTTATAATGGGTTTTTAGCGCCGTGTGTTACACTATACTTTTCACTACGATTGCGAGAAAATAAAATAATCCAATACACCTTGACGGCAACAGATTGAATTTTTTTTTTCCTTTCTCTTCCATCTGCAAATACGAGTCTCCATGCACACTAGAAGATGACATTTTCACTGTTGTAAAATAAATTACGGTCACCAATTCAATTTGTAATCAGAGAAACAAAATCTAAAGATTTCGGGTTAAAACTTTTTTTTTATTTCTTCTGTAACCGCAACCAAGGAACATTTACACTCTCCTACAGCGAGGCCGCAACGCAATGCACGCATTCTACCGAAGAGATCGCCGTTTTTAGTTCCATTTTCAAAAATAAAATGTTCTTTTTCACGTTATGAAACAGTAATAAGTCGAGTGTTTATTCATGATTATTTTAGGAGTACTTAAGGTGAATTCGCAGCTGTAGCCCACGAAATTCAAATTTTCTAACGTTTTTTGCTATTTGCAGGTTGGCTGGTTGGTTGGTTGGTTGGTTGGTTCACAATATGATTCGCAACTATAACATATATGTATTTACATAATTGAAATCATTAATACAGCTACAGCTACAACTGCGGATTCACCTTAAGAATAATGAGTTTTTCGTTTTTGAAGGCCCGTTGGTAACAGAAAAAAGAAAAAAATACTTATTCCCCTAGAGGAAGATATGCTATTTTAGCCCCGCTCTGCTACGCTAAAATGACGGACTTTTTGAGCAAGAATAGTGAAAAAATATTTGTACGGCCGATACAGATATGTTGTTGATAAGGGTCTGGCTCATGACTGTTTGTGTATGTGAGATTTCTGCAAGCAAATGCACGATACTAGAGAAATCCGTGTGCGGTTCAATAGTCTACCTAAGCAAATACCGAAATTTTTCCATGACAGCTTGATTATAGAAGTTGTTCCTCGTTGTTCCCATTACACAAGCCATAATTTCCTAAAATGACGCACATACAAGGCCACCTCCAGAGTTTGTGCGTGAGGGCTATGACGTCAGACCGCAGCTGAACCGGCGACCGACGCCCACCCGCCCCTCACTCGTGATAGAAACGACGTTAAGTCTAGCATTTTAGATTTGGTTCAACTGCAACAGTAGTCAGCAGTAATTCCAATATTTTTTATTAATAACAAGTTAACAGAAAAAAGACTAGAGTATGTTTTAATTTTAAAAAAACAACCGAATTCCAAAGAATACACTACAAAGTGAAAAATAACTTTCATTTCGGAAGTCGGTGTCTATGGTTTTGTATTTTCGTTTTATGCAGTAGTGTTTTTTTTTTGGAAGTCAGTAGTTTTTGTTTTTGGAAAAAAACGATTTTATTTTTCACTTCTTAGTTGTGTTACTTACCCCACACAAATTCGAATACCACGACCATTCAACCTGATATGTAAATAACAGTGACAGGAAGTTATTATTACATCATCCATATAGACAATGTGGGAAAAATACGTATTATTGAAGCTAACTCAAAAACTATTGAAGCAAAGTTAATAAAATGTGTATGGATTTATTGAAGAAGCTTGCGCGGTGAAGCTTCTTCTAGCAAATGAAAGAATTGGTCCTTAGTGGACTGGTAGAGAATGCCTAAGGCATTAAGTCCGCCTTTGTACCGTATTGTGTGCAAGAAGTTCAAATAAATAAATAAAATACATGTTATGGAAATCGTCTGCTTTTACAATATTTGTAAATATGTGAGCACCATGTATTTATCACATAATGAATTATTTATCTGTCATTAATTCATTTTTAATTATTTTTACCAATTGTGGTATAGTAATTTTATTCTAGGCGCATCGCAGGGGCGAAAGCATCGTATAACTCGATTCCTACCGGCTTCCCCCCGGAAATTCGGAACACAACCACTATATTGTTATTGAAAGATGGCACAGTCAGTAGTGTTTAATAATGCCAAATAATATAATCACACTGTAGGTATTTAATAGACCATAAAGGCTTCTACATACTGTACTGTGCTTATACATACAATTAAAACATTACAAAATGCCTACATTATATTTTTTGTCTTTATATCGTCTACTTCATGACGAGTTTATTTTGTATAGAAACGAAATTTTTTGCTCCGGCTTACCTCTCTCATAAAATCACCCTTCGCTACTGGTGCATCGTCTTCACTTATAAGTATAAAATGCATGTACCTATACAAAATATTGTTAAACATTTTTAAAAGAGTAACGGTGGAGTTTCTTGACCATTCTTCTCCATACGAAACTACTTGGCACTGAAACGTGGTAACTCACAATAAGCCTTATCAGAAGGCTAAAAGACACCCAAAGGGCGGGCTTTTTTTTTTTTTTTGGTGGGAAATCATCAAATAACTTCTCCCGCTCTGGGCGGAGCGGGAGGGCGTGTCAGACTTTTACTGACTAAAAGCCACCCGTGTTCCTTCCGTTGCCTGTGTGCCAGGGCCACGATATCCCTTTCGGACAAACTCGCAACCCCGGCAGGCATTGGTCCCAACGGACCCCGTCAGTTTGTGCTGACATCTCTTTGAGGCGCGAGTGGAACACAACGCGCCGTCGACCCGGGCCTGGTCCTTATCGGACGGCGAGCTACCCATCGCTCACCGTCCGCAGGCCCGCGCCTACGGTGGCCGGAAATCGGCTTGCGACTCCCGACGCCCGGGGCGTCTCCTGCGCTGTCTCCCTCACGCGTTCCGCCTCCTCCTTCGTTAGCATAACTGCTTCGCAGAAGGAGGTGACGGCCTCCCATGCACTCTCGCTCCGAACCATGGCCTGAACCAGGCCCGGACGCGAGAGATCGCCGCCGCCGATCGCCTCCGTGAGGACACGGCGGTGCTCCGCCCAAGCTGGGCAGACCTCCACCGTATGCGCCACCGTGTCCTCCGGGTGATCCACACAGTGGTGACACCCGGGCGTTTCCTCCCGCTTAATCCTAAACAGGAACCTCCCGAAACATCCATGTCCGGTGAGGACCTGCGTCAGGCGTAAGGTGAGGACGCCGTGGCGCCTCTCCAGCCACTCCTCAAAGAGGGGACTTATCGCCACAATTGTGGCGTGCCCAGCGCTAGGTTGCGACAATATCACTCTCCATGTCGCCATGAGATCCCTCCGGAGCTCCGTCCGCTGTGCCGCGCGCCCAAAGGGAGGGCTATGCTTGGAGTTTCCCTACGTGATCGAATCAGAAATGAACAGATCCGCAGGCAGACCAAGGTAACCGACATAGACCGAAGAATTACCAAACTTAAGTGGCATTGGGCAGGGCACATTGCTCCAAGAAAATATAATGGCCGATGGTGCCGAAAGGTTCTGGAGTGGCGACCGAGTGCCCGAAGACGTAGCGTTGGAAGGCATCCTACAAAGTAGACCGATGACCTTGTGAAGGCCGCAGGTATCCGCTGGATGAGGGAAGCACAGAATCGGTCAAAGTGGCGGTTCTTGGGAAAGGCCTATGTCCAGCAGTGGACGTCTTTCGGCTGAAATAATGCTGTAAAAATGTTACAGATTATAAACTATAAACTATGTTACCAAATTTCATCTAAATCCGTTCAGCCATTTTTGCGCCAATCCGAAACATAAAATCATCCCCTTTAAAATTGACTACCCCTTTCCACCCCGTTAGGGGTAGATTTTTGACAACCCTGATACACCTTTTCCTTTATTTCCGATCATAAATATAAATACCGAGTTTTAAGTTAATCGAACCGCGCGATATATCTTTCTATACAATTATTTTCCCCCACAAACTTCAACACCCCCTTTAAAAGGTTGTTTTCGAAAATGGTTTATGGTCGTTTTATTTATTAAGAAAATATACGGGTCAATTTTCAAGTTTATTGATCAAAGGAAACATAATTTTTATATAAACTGTGTCCCCCTTTTCACCCCAAAAGGAGTTTATTTTTGAAAAATATTCGATCATGTGTTATTCAATTATTTTGGAGTTTATCAAGACGCACAGTAAAATCCTTCCCTAAAACTTAAAAACCCTCTTTTGCCCCGTAAGGGTTACATTTGAATAAACCCAAAAAATGTGGCTTTATATTCTGTGAGCATTAGGTATAATTATATAAAATACCGAGTTTCGAGTAAATCGGACCGCGCGTAAAACTCTTCCATACAAACTTTAACATCCCCCAACCCCCTTTAAAAAAACAAAAAATTACTAACTTTATAATTTACTTAGGTTAGTATTCGTGCCAAGTTTCAGATTTATTAAAAATCCTAAAATCCTCCCTTGTCAAATTGACTACCCCTTTTCACCCCGTCAGAGGTCAATTTTCGAAAAACTCTGATACAAGTTATTCTTAATTTTTGTTCCTGAGTATTAATACCAATTTTCAAGTTAATAAAGCCAAAGCCCTCCCTTGTAAAATTGTCAACCCCTTTTCATTCCGTTAGGGAAAGATTTAAAAAAAAAGCTGATACATTTTATTCTTTATTTTTGGTTTTAAGTATAAATACTGAGTTTCGAATTAATCGGACCGCGCGTTAAAATTCTTCAATACAAACTTTGACATCCCCCAGGGGATTTAGGGGGTAGATTAAAAAACAAAAATGACAACTTTATAATTTACTTCGGTAAGTATTCATGCCAAGTTTCAGGTTTATTAACTCAAGGAATAAGATTTTTCATACAAACAAAATCCCCCCTTTCACCCCCTTAAAGATCGAATTTTCAAAAACCCCTTCTTAGCGGATGCCTACGTCATAATAAGTATCTATGTGCCAAATTTCAACCCAACCAATTCAGTGGTTTGAGCTGTGTTACCAGTCAGTCATGGTTTCCTTTTTGACTGCCCCTTTTCACCCCGTTAGACGGACCCTGATACACGTTATTCTATATTTTTGCTGATAAGTATAAATACCGAGTTGCTAGTTAATCGGACTGCGAGTTAAAATTCTTCTATACAAACTTTGACATCCCCCAATCCCCCTTCGGGGGGAACTTTGAAAAAACTAAAAATGGAAAACTTTATTACTTACTTAGGTAAGTATTCGTGCCAAGTTTCAAGTTTATCAACTTTATTATTTTTACTTGAATACAAAATTTTGCGAATGAACAACTTCAATACAAAACTTTATCCCTCTTTTCACCCCCTTGTGGGTTGAATTAAAAAAAAAGGAAACCATAAGCCGAACTATTACTGATTTTAACTTAAAAAATAAAGAACTTTACTTAAAAACAAAATTTCATCCCCCTTTTCACCCCTTAAGGGTAGAAATTCTAACAACCCCGTTGCGTTAGCTTCCGACCATAAGCCTAGATAATACATTTAGTGATTTTTACATTATAAAATGAAGGACTTTCCATACACAACTTCATCCCTCTTTTTAACCCTTCGAGGGTGGAATTATCAAAAACACTGAAACATGTATATATTCATTTTCAATCTTCAGCCTAAACACAAAAATTGAAGATCCTAACTTCAGACTTTCATATAAACTTCCATCCCCTATTTTACCCCTTTAGGGGTGGAATTCCCAAAAATCCTTTCTTATTCCTTGTCTTCATTATAAAGAGAACCTCTGTACAAAATTTCAGCTTTCTAGGTCCAAGGGTTTAGGCTGGGCGTTGATGAGTCAGTCAATCAGTCAGTCAGTCAGGACTTGTCTTTTTATATAAATAGATAGAAGATAGATATTTTGCCAACTGCGCTTCGCTGGCTAGTTAGTCAGCCGGTATGAATATGACGACGTTCGGTAATGCGATGGTTCGAATCCAAGTTGAAACAACGAATTCTTTTTTAAGTATTCTTTAGATAATTCGTAACGAATTCAATATTTGTAGCAGTGTAACATTTTAAAACTTGAGGGGCTAGCACATACTGACGCTGTGTGTATCTATACAAAATATTGTAAAACATTTTAAAATAGTAACCGTGGACTTTCTTGCTTGCCCATTCGAACGAAACTACCTTTTGGAAGAGGCAACTAGAATCAATTCAATTTTTCTGTACATTTTGATATTCAAAAGTGCCTTTTACCTATGTGCCTATTTGAAAAATAAATGATTCAACTTTGAACTGCAATCACCGTCTATTTGCCAAATTGTGGAGATTATGAAAATTCTCCTTTAGGAGTTGGTTATTACCACTGTGTAATTATTATTCAGCAAAATGTGGTAAAGTTATCATATAAGCACAGAGTAAACACGTCAATATGTACTTAACAATATTACCAAATATTGAATGACTAATGATGAAAATGATGTGTTCAACATTTTTACCCAACATCCAAAAAGGAGGTTGGTTTATATGTTTGGCAGTTATGTTTTTTTTATATATATGTTCACCGATTTCTCCGTCAATTGTGTACCGATTTTAAAAATTCATTTTTTCTATATTAAAATGTAATTCCATTACATTAGTGAATATAAAAACAATCATGGAAAATATAGCTAGTATTTTTTCAAGACACTTAAATGGTTGGAATTAGTGTGACGGCGGTAAGTACAGTAGGTACTAGGTTGTAGGTGCCAGCTCCGTCGGATCGATGGCGCCGTCGGCGGCGTCGTCACCGCTACCACTCTCCCAAGATAAAACAACCCTGCTGGTACCACTTTTCTTTTTCTCTGTCCATTATTTTTTTCCAAGCTTATTAGTTTCCCTTAACACAGAAAAAATACACTCACCTACAAAATTATCACCTATTTACTTTATTTTCGTGGTTATGTAAAAAGCTTTCCAGTGTCATCGAACCAAATGTAGGTTTTAAAAATCCATAATGTGGCTTGCTGTCATGCTCGAGGCTGTATTTAAACCACTTGTTGTAATTGTACATAATGTACTTAATCCATGAAAATAAATTAATAATTTATAGTCAAATTTATCTTACCTCTTATAGATAAATAATATAATTCCAACATTAATCAACACTAATATCTAGAATTCCGTAGCAATGACTTCCGAGCAATCTTAGAGCTAATGAACTGTTATGAAAAATTCTTTCGCTATCCCGGAAATCTGTTCCCACCTAGAAAAGTCTGGAATACTCAAACAATACTCAGACAAATTAGTACTATCACAAAACGCCGACACGCTTATTGTCAATGGTTTTAACGAAAGCATTCTATCAAAATAAATAGCAACATTACTTTTTACAACACTGCATAACTCCGTTAAAATTTTAGTTTTTCGTAGAAATTCGTCCAAACCACTACTTAATATAACATAAATAAGACGAACTGAAAAAGCTCTCGTCTATTTTGAGATAGAATCGAGCGCCATTTTGCGTGTCCTAGTTTATCGGCGGATTAATACAATTTCCTAGCACGTGAGCTCTCGCTGTGGAAAACACTGCGCTATTGAAAATTGTTGATAATTTCGTGCTCATCACAAGCCAATGTGATTTCAAACACATTCAAAAATATTGTTTACTGATTTGTTTGGCGTTTCGTATACGCATTATGCTTATTTTTCGTTGGTTTACTTGGTGTTGTGTTTGTCGTGCCTGATGTGTATTAGGAGATGAGAATAGACCATCCCGTCCATTTCTGCTGAAATTTTCAGAAGCGTTCGACTAGACAAGACTGATCATAGATTTTGGAGTAACGTATAACTAAGGACACCAGTGTTCAACCGATCCTTGACATTCACATCTTTACTGACATCCTGAAAGTCATAAAAACTAAAATGGAGAAATAGACGTTGATAATATCATGGTTTCCAAAACGACAAAAGCAAAATAGACTTTTTGTTTTCCTATCTAAGAGTCATCTCTTACCTCAGACGAAGACTTTGGAAACAGCAACGTGTAAACACAGCATAGCAGTGACATAAAAAAGAGTCCAGAAGGCAGCTGGACCTGAGCCAACCAGGCGGCGACGTTGTTAATAGATAGATCCCATAGATAAATATCACCCGTCCACAATTCCATTGGCTACTCTAGGATGCATATCCGTTACGGCCCTAATAATCCTTCCATATCCTAAGGGCACGTCTTCCTTACCATTATCACGCCCCCCGGTCTACTCTTTCATATGCAATGGTCTCTGTAGCCCCATGAAACATGAGCCTCCAGGGGCTAGTTTTTAATCTTTGGGTTCATTCGAGTAACCGAGTCTGGTCAAACCACGCTGGGTTCAGTGCATTTCATTCATTCATTCTCATCTAAGGGAGATCTCTTATTTGTCAATGCGTGTGCTCTAAATAAGTTAAAGTTATGCCATGCCAGCAAACAGCGAATTCGAAGACATGTGACATCCTCTCTGTATTCATAAACGCCATCTTTCATAACAATTAAGTGTTTTCTATAAGTAATTACTTCAATATTCTATCTAAATGAATACTACTAAAACACAGATTAAAATAGCAATATATTTTTATTTATTTATTTAACAGTTTATGTACACACATATAAACAGACCAGAAGAAAGGAACAGAAAAATACGTACGAAGGTGATGCTTATTTCTAAAGAAATCTCTTCCAGCATATCTGCGATAGGAAAGTAGACAAAGAGATGTAGACACTGCGTGTAAGAGTAGGAGAGAAAACAAAATACATCAAATCAAAATAAAAACTTACTAATATTATTATTATTTTTCTCCAGCCTATGGTGCCCTCCACTCCTTCCATAATATTATTACTCTTATTTATTTTTATTTTTATCTCGCAATCCAGGATTTTATAAGGAGCAAGTGGGCGAGTCTATAGATAAATCTATTCCTGGAAGCAGAGCTGAACGGACCAATTAAAAATGTCTAACGTCAGACTATTCCTGTGAATTGATAATATTATACCACGTCTATAACAATCCCTTCCTGAAAATATACAACTCTGTGAACTGAAAATAATGCCGCCGCATTTTCACTGAACTATAATGATGATTACGACGAATTCTGTTGTAGCAGTAGCGCTGCTTCTTCGCAGCAGTTTTTGCGATTTTCCGAGAATTAATTATTTCATCTTTTTAAGCTTTCAGGAATTAAAGAAAAGCAGGATTGGATCACGACCTGGAAAAAGTAGGTATTTATTTTATTTGTTGCTAGTTTCTACCGACGACTTCGTCCCGGGATTGAAAAGGTTCCTAAAATACCGGTATTTAGTGGTTCCGTTACTAGAATCCGAACCGGAACAGGAACCTAAATTGGAACCTTTAAGAACCTTTATTTTACCGGTTCTTTTTCAAAGCGGGTCTGAAAGAGTTCATACGATGCCGCTCAACGCAGGACGATAGCTCTGTGGGCAAATTTTCATTTGCCCACAGAGCAAGACAAGTTCATAAGGTATTTCTGTAACATTTGATGCTTCTCTTTTAAAAGCTTTTTTCCTTTTTGTAAAAGACTTTATTAGCTTTAGAAATTTTCACAAATTATTAGTGCGAATGTACTTAAATAAAAAAAAACTTTATTTATGATTACAAAATAGTTATTTCCTATGTCCCACCACACGATGGCCATAATGTTTCATCCCACTGTCTTTAAAAAAAAAATTGTAGTTAGGATATCTCCAAAAGAAAGAAATTTTATTTTAAAACGATTTTAATAACACACATTTAACATAATAACCAACTTATAACCGGTATATTGGAACCATTATTTGGAACCCGAAGCAAACCGGAACCTGAACCGGAACCGTACCGAAAAGAAGAACCTTTTTAAGAACCGAAAAGAAGAACCGGAACCCAAATTCGTACTGGTTTCAATTCCTGCTTCGTCCTCGTGATAGAATAGAATAGAATAGAAAGTTTTTATTTCAGACCGGAGTCCATAGGGTTAGTAAAAATTTTACTTAAGTTCTAGTGTTAGTAGGTTACAGACATGAAAATATACAATTAAAATTCAGCATGGAGCCGCATCCACCTCCGCAACATCGGGGAGTCCCACCGATCTGCGAATACGCTGAGAATACTCGTATTGTTGGCGCCGCCGCGAACACGAGTCATCATGGATGCACATCTATTTCTAATAATGGCTGCAAAACCATCAATATCCCAAATATATATATATATATCAAACATCCCCGACGCACTACTACGCCACTTGTTTTTACATAAAATACATCCCATGACACTCGGCAATACATAAAGTACTTATTATAGATTTCTAAATCAGTTAGATTTGTAGGTCCTCCAAAAAGTTGAGTGTAACAGTCTGTGCGTTTGCCGCATCAGCCATCCGCAGTGACGTGCCGAACTGTCAACACTGCAAACAATTACAAGATCATATCGAAAAAGGTCACCTCTAAAAGGATGAAGATGTTCTAGATAAAAAATAAATGTGATTTTTACTAATACGTCATGTTCTTTGTGCCAATAAACCAATCGCCATTTTTTGGTTCATCATCATCACCCTAATTTCAGCAGAGAGACGTCCACTGCTAGACATAGGCCTCCGCACGTCGGCCAACGCACAATGAAGGGTTCCGTAGTGGGGATTAATTTATCCTAAGAACAAACTTATCATTGTAGTTGAAAAACATGTTCCCATACATTCCAACTGCAAATGTAAGTTTGTATGCACAATATTGAGAGATTTATCATGTTATTTTAACACCATAGAGTTCTTATAGGTTTTCCTGTAATCTAAAGTAAAGAACTATTTTCTGTATTTTTTTCAAAATTATAGGCTCAGTAGTTTCGGAGATAAGGAGAATATGGTGAATATTCATCTATTTTTTTTTTAATGTTTTTAAATTATAAAAATAAATATATCTGAAATGCTTACAGCAAGCCCTTTCGTTTTCACACGATACAGTTTGCGAAACTTTCTTTTTCTAATTTGTTCCCCTAAAGTGACCCTCATATTCAAAATTTATTTATTTATGTTACATGTCGGTGTTTCGGTCACAGAAGTTCATATGTGTACCAAATTTCAACCAGTTGGTTAAGCGATTGACTGCAGCGCTGCGTGTCGCGGGTTCGATTCCCGCACGAAACAAATATTTTTATGACCTACAAGCAATTGTTCCGGGTCTGGCTGTTTGTGTATGTGAATACAAAAAAAATATCACAATACTGGAGAAATTCCTAGTATGGTGCAATGTTTTTAAAAAAAAAGATTCAACCTAACCGGTCCAGTAGATTTGGAGCAAATCGGCTGTGACAGACGAACAGATAGACAGACAGACACACACGTGTGTGTCTGTCTGTCTATCTGTTCCGTTTTTCCTTTTGAGGTGTACAAATTAGAAAATACACGAAGTTCTAAATATTCTTAACTTACAAACAATACCTATTGTAAAATACTATTGTACATACAGCTGTAAGTTTTTCAAATTTATGAAATAGAATAACAAAAAAAAGTTCTTCACAAAAGTTTATTTTTATGCATTCAGCCCGTAGCGTAGATCAATATTTTTCCAATAGGTGTTTCGACGTATATGGAAACTGTACATAGAAAAACACACACAGGTACCTACTACAGGTAAATGCAGTCTTCTACTAATTACCGTTTCTACGTAAACAATTTCTCGACATTGGATTTCTGTCTTAGTGCTCATACACACGAGCGACGCACGTCAACGGCATGCGGCATAGGCAAATGCAGCCGTCGACACGACACGTCGACAATTCGACATTCGTCGACGGCCGCCGGCGCCGCATCGGCGGCTGCCGTCGACAACGTACAGTGATCAAATACACGAGCGGCACGTTGCCTCTACGATTGACGCGTGCCGCTCGTGTGTATGAGCACTTATACAGTACCTGTTACTGTACCTGGTTCCAAGAAGTAATACTCAAGAATAATTGATACTTCCATTCTAGACAATATTATTTATCAGACGTCTAAGTACAATCAGGGAAATATTGTTTATCAAATTACTAATTCTGCTTTTGAAAAAGATCGATCGGCGGTTCCCAAAACGATGAAGAAAAATATCGTGAGGAAACTCTCATGACTTGGAACCAAAAATTCGAAGACATGTGACATCCAGCAACCCGCGTCGTGGATTATGTCCCAGAGATAAGAGGCCTATGGCCCAAGAGTGGGAATTACGTTATAGCCTTACCAGTGTCGAAGCTAGGGGGGGGAGCCGTTGGGGGCGATCCACACCGGATGCCACCAGATAGGGGTGACAAAATAAACATACCACCTATCACGTTTTTCAACGATAAACTACTTAGAAATTTTAACCAAGTTATCCAAACTAAATAATTAAAATGAACAAAAAAGGGAAGGAAAAAATCACGGCAGTTAGGTATAGTATAAATAACGAAGTTAAAAGGAAAACGAGTTAACCAACTTACATTTGCAGTTGGAATGTATGGGAGAACATGTTTTTCAACTACAATGTTAAGTTTGTTCTTGGGATAAATTCATCCCAACTACGGAACCCTTCATTGTGCGTGGTTCGACATGCACTTGGGCGGTTTTTATTCTTGGGTGACACAATTATGCGCACCGATGCTAGCTACGCCACTGAGCCTTACTGACTATGTGTAAAAATGAGAACAAATGTAAGTAAAATAAATAGACTAGATACTTCTTGACATTGAAAAATAAAATGGTTATAATGATTTTCCAATTTAATAATTTTGTAATATTTATTGTTATTCAGCATGGGTATTTTGATATTAGATTGTAATTTATGTGTAAATTTTGCAGTGACGGCTGAACATGGAGAACATTATCAAAACATGTATAACATATATACCCTACCCATGTTAGCAAAAATAAATGATATGATTAGATTTGATAATGAAAGGAGGAAGCACACAACTTCTAGCATACCTGACCAGGGGCCCAAGTCTGCTATTTTTATAAATTCAGTCATTCCAACACGATCCCATTGTCATGCCATTGTCATTTTGCTAAAAGTTCGTAATCTGGTAAATTCATAACGGTCGATCATTGGTCGGTCAATGTTCTCGTAATATAATTATGTTATTATAATGGCATTGTCGTATTGCCATTATTATAAAACCCATTAGTAGAAATGTCATTCATTTGTCATTATGTACGAGATTACCAATATATGCAATTTCGTTCAATGTAGTGTCATGTACTTGACCATTGGAAAGTCATAATGACGCCATTATAATAGTAGATTACCAAACTTGTCAAAATCAACAATATAATAACACAATTATATTACGAGAACATTGATCGACCAATGATCGACCATTATGAATTTACCAGATTACGAACTTTTAGCAAAATGACAATGGCATGACAATGGAATCGTGTTAGAATGACTGAATTTATAAAAATAGCAGACTTGGGCCCCTGGTCAACCGTCAACGTTACTTGCACGCGGTGCATGCCGCTAATCAACGAGGATCGGGTGAATTGATGGATAAATAATTAGAAAAGAAAAATCTATGTTATATACCACATTGTCTGATTTTGTTATCACCAACCTACGTGCCTACGTACCTTTTGTGACCACCATAACATGCAAAAACAGTCTCTTCACCGTCGCTGTCTTATCAGGGAGATGTTCAGATGCAGGTATGCGTCATCTTTTCATTTCATATTGATATCACAGCGGACTGGGGTTATACGTCGGACACTATCCGTGTACAGTCATATGAGATGATTCATACAGCTTCTGTTTGATAAAACAAGAGTTGGGCTTGGGAAGTCCCACCCCAAAATGTCCTGTTAGGTTGGTACCTAACACTAAACGTTTTATTTTAAATTGAATGTTCTGAAAACGATAGAATCACATAAAACATTGTAAATATAATAAACAAAAACTTAATTGTCGATGAAAACATTATTATAAAATTCAACAAGCATAATTTACAAATTTGAGGATTATATCCAACATAAGAATGCTTGGAAACATGCTGGTCCAGCTCCATAGGACAATCTAGAGTCTAGACAAAATCAAACTGGTTACTATTTTAATTTTATAATTTATTATTTTTATGACATTGATTTTACATTCTGTGATTACCACTCACACACTGACTTCATCATCATCATTTCAGGCGAAAGACGTCCACTGCTGGACATAAGCCTCCCGCAAATGGGGGGGCAAAGGGGGTAGCCATAATTGCCACGCTTTGCAGGCGGGTTGGCGATCGCAGCATGGTGTTAAATGCATAGAGAACGCTGCTGCCCATTCTCTAGTAAGTCCCGTAGTCACCTTTTACGACACCCACGGGAAGAAATAGGACTGATCGACCGTTATGAATTTACCAGATTACGAACTTTTAGCAAAATGACAATGGCATGACAATGGGATCGTGTTGGAATGACTGAATTTATAAAAATAGCAGACTTGGGCCCCTGGTCAGGTATGCTAGAAGTTGTGTGGCTATAATGCCTAGACCGAAAGGTGTCAGAAAGTTTTTCTAATATTTTTATTCTTAGATCATTCAAAGTCAAAGTCTATTATTTATTTCAAATAGGCACATAAAAGACACTAATGAACGTCAAAAAATCTAATAAAATTGAATTGATTCTAGTTGTTCAAAAGGTAGTTTCCAATAAATGATTGAATACATATTTCTACATAGACTACCTGTTTTACTAAAAATAATTACAGTCTACTTTAAAATTGCTGTAGTCCAATCATTGAGTAAGGTCGACGTCATTTTGTAATATTGTCAAATGACTCTTTATTTACTGGTTCATAGAGACTCGATTCGCGTGTATTTATCTAGATAGAGTTGTGGATATGTGTAAGTGTTTGTGCTACCTACTGAGCATTCTCCTTACTTCACAATGAGTCACCGGCAGACTGGTAGCCGCGAGACTGTCTCGCGGTAAACTATACGGATATAGTGAACGAGAGTAAATAAATACTTGAACTTATTTCATAAACAGCTTTTGCCCACGGCTTCGCCCGCCTGGTTATCGGAAATTATCCAATGGAAATGTACTACCGGTATAAATTTATCCTATGTCTTAACCCAGGTTATTAACAATCCATGTGTGCCGAATTTCACCCAAATCCGTTCGGCCGTTTTTCTGACGTAGTAATAACAATAGAAAATGTCATTGACTCCCGCGCCCCGTCAACCATAATTATTTTCTTACTCGTAATATTGAATCTAGGATATCTTTTAAGGTATTTACTTATATGATTATGATCTAAATTAAATGCCTAATTTAAACAACATATTAAGATAAACGAATAATATAATAAGATACAAACGGTTACTGTGGGTCATTCTTAAAAGATAGACATATACTATCCGGACTTTTTTGTTGAACTTTTTAAGATGTACAATCCTGTAGAACATAAATGTTATATATCTCGTACGGTTTACGCGGCACAGTTAAACTCCCAATCGGTATGACTTTTTCCGACATCTTCAACAGTAATCGTCATATTTCAGCCAATTTACTCAAAACTTTAATTAATCATACACTTAAACCTTCCTCATGAATCATTCCGTCCATTGGTGATAACCGTTAGAAAATCCGTTCAGCAGTTTTTGTGTTTATCGTGTTCAAACAGACAGACAGACAGACGCGGCGGGGGACTTCGTATTGTAAGGATAGGATTATGTGGATTTTAGGAACATTTGTTAGAGTGTGTGTTTATCTGTCTGCCTGTCTGTTTGTTATGACATGAAGGCAAAACAGCTGAAATGATTTCAATAGAATTTGGCAGAGAGCTGCCAAATTCAACTTTAAACCTGGAAAATACGTGCACTATACGTACCGAAAAATACAAATTAATATTATTTTGACACAGGGGACAGCATAAACGTATCTATAAAGAGATGAAAACAGGTAGGGAGTGTATAAAGCCGTTTTGTTCCTGTTAGTAAACACTGTCTGTTATCACTTTATCTGGGTCTATTCGAACGACCTCTGTCAGCTTATTTACAACTAGTAAGTACCTAGGTAACTGTACACATATCATCGGGAAATCCGAAATACTCTTTAGAAGTCTAGAATTTAGACATAATCTAATGACCGCTTTGCCAATGTAATGATTATTCTATAAAATATAAGATTCCAAGTAATAAAGGAGTCAATATCATCAGAAATCATGTGTCATGATGTTGACGTTCACTCTTGAATGGCCACCAAATGAAAAACCTTAAGGTGAATCCGCAGCTGCAGGCCGCGAAATTCAAATTTTCGTACGTTGTAGATATACATATCTGTTATAGTCTCGAATCATACTTTGATCAAGTTACAACCTGACAAGGACCTGCAAATTGAAAATTGAAAAGAACGTAAGAAAATTTGTATTTCGCGGGCTACAGCTGCGGATTCACCTTAAGGGATGTTGACATGATCACCATTCACCACGATTGTAAGCAATAAGGAAAAATATAGCTTTTCTTCTCTCTTATTGGTACGAACTATTAGGCCCTTTGTACTAACATTTTTCATGCCGTGAAAAACTACGGTTTATTGGCCGGGTGTAGGCACAGTGTCAGTGTTGTTAAAACATTATTTTCACTTTTTAGAGTATCGTAGTCAATAAGCAACACTTATAGGTTCGCCATGTCCGTCTGCCTATATGTCTGTCCCCAGCTTAGCTAAGAGAATTGGTACTAGAAAATTGTAATTTGGCGTGGGTAATACATATTAATCACGCCAACGAAGTAGTAGAATAAAATGTAAAAAAAAATATATTGGGGTACCTACCTCCATTACACGTAAAGTGGGGATGATATTTTTTTTCGCGTCTATCCCATGTTGAAGGGATAGGCCGTTCAAAAATATTGAAGGCCTGTCAAGATCATTTTTAGATCCAGGGATCCGTTTGCGTAATACTTTTAAGTGCAAATTTTTGTTAGAGTCAAGTTTTTGGATAAGTGAAAAAAATCATGGCAGTATAGATAACGAAATTCAAAGGAAAACTATCACAGCTAAGTAGGCTTTACAAGTTAACGAGTAATAGTCGGAGAATTGACCGTGACGTATCGATGTATGGGAGGACATGATTTTCAACAACAATGTTAAGTTGGTTTTTGGGATAAATTTATCCCAACTACGGAACCCTTCATTGTGCGTGGTCCGACACGCACTTTATTTTGTTTTTAGTATTTTGTGTTTCACGAACTGTGTCCAAATAAACGTTATTCTTTCTTTCTTTGTAGGGGTCACCATGGAGGCTTGTTGACGGACACGATATTTCTACGGCGCGGTTTATAGGTACGCCGTATGATACGCACGGTCGCCAGTGTTGTTTGGATCGCTATGGAAGCTTCTTGATGGGCACGTTTTTTCTACGGCGCAGTTTATACGCCGTATGATAAGCACGGTCACCAGTGCTGTATGGATCGCTATGGAAGCTTCTTGATGGACACGTTTTTTCTACGGCGCAGTTTATACGCCGTATGATACGCACGGTCACCAGTGTTGTATGGATCGCTATGGAAGCTTCTTGACGGATAAGTTTTTTCTACGGCGCGGTTTATACGCCGTATGATACGCACGGTCACCAGTGTTGTATGGATCGCTATGGAAGCTTGTTGACGGACATGTTTTTTCTACGGCGCGGCCTATAATACGCCATACCGTGTACAAAGGGCTTTAGGGCCTTAGCGCATGCTGGTGGTGAAGTGTTTGACTGCCCCGGGCTTTTTTTTTGCATTGGCATTTCACAGGTCAACCAAGGAGGTTGTCGGCTGCATAACCGGGCTTGCCTGTGCGTGCCTTAATAAATTAAAGCTTCCAGCCAGGACATATAATTTAAAAACTCGGCTTAGGGCGTCGCTGAGAGAGAGCAGCAAGGGACATGCTGGATCGGACTAAGTTTATTTGCGGACGAATTTAAAGCTACAGGCTGAGCGGCGCAAGCTGGGTAGAGCAAGGTTCGGGGCGGCGCGCGGTACCCAGGGGAGTGCAAAACGTGCATTTAAGTATCACTAATCGCATTTCATTCATTGATGATTTATACTTTAGACATGGGAAATGGATTAATGATCACAGTTACCTGAGAGGAAGACGATGAATCCCACCAACAAATGGGGAGTTGATTTTGACGAAAATGCAAAAAGTAATTAAGTTATAAATCAGGACAACAAAAATCTTTACATCTCTGATGAAATGAGAGAACGCCCACTCAGGCGCAAGAGTAAATGGCCTGGACGGCCCTTATTTAAATAGAATTATCATCCAACAAGACTGAATCCAATGACTGATGGCTTGTTGGTTGAAGCGTGAGGGCCTAGGTTCGACTCGATGGTCGGGGAAAATGTTTTCAAGCTTTTCCAATGTTTATGGAAATAGGCTCGTCCCCCATTACATGAGACTTCAACAAAACTGCTAAAATGTGTGGTATCATATGCACCTCTGCCTATTCCCTCCGAGAATACAAGCGTGATATTCTGTAACATTAAACAAGCATCACCAAGCCTATATCATTGACAGGTTAAGTACCTCCTGATCGGTCTGATGACGTCGCTCATCTCGGTGTAATGATTGAAACTATAAACTTCACGCTCTTATTGGCTTGCAAAATGAGCAGAACTCCAAACCGTGTCATCATGCATCGGCATCGCCCCCGTCGCAGTAATACACCGGTACACACAGTTCGAGAGTTTTTGTAAATGTGGGTCTTATATTTGACGATCCCTTTAATATAATGTCTTCCAATATTTGTTTTGATAAATTTTTGGCATCAATTAAGTAGTGCTAAACAGTATAGTGGTAGCAGTAGTAGCAGTGTTGAATATCACTGTCGCCACAGTATAATATTTTGATAAACTAGATGGACAAAAGTCAATTTAGGACATGTCTTAAATTATCCTTTTAACGGAATAAATTCAAAGCTAATAAGTTATACTACAATCTGGTACATTTCTTGGGAATCCACACGAAACAATAGCAGGTAAAAAAAGGTCGGGTAGGCCGGCTACCTGAGCCACACCGACCGACCGCTCGTTGCTACGTTTCATTCGTCTGAGTTCGCTCGATGAATACGCTGTGTTTCTGTGTGCTAGTGGTGATTTTGTGTTGTTATCGTTTTTGTGGGACTTTCAAGGTAAATTTCCATATATTTTATTGTTAGTATGTATATTAGTTTAATCATAAATATTAAATTAACAAAGTAAGGTTAATATTTGATCATAAACAGTACTTCCTTAGTTTCATCTAGGGTTTTAGTTAGTTTCCCTGCATTTCTCCGTGCAAAGAGTATATTTTTCTGAAAGCTATATTTATATACTACAAGAAAATTATTAATTTGCTTGCGAAAGTTTGCGACACTCATACAACAATTTCTTATTTTCAGAATGACTTCGCATATTTCTCGTCGTTCATTTTTTGACGTTTGGTTTGCTAACGCCAAAGAATCAAGACAAGCTGCTTTGTTGCATTATATTTACTTTACAAGAACTTATTAAGAAGAACAAATTTTTGTATAACTTCTTTATTGTATTTACTTTTCGATGTATACTTGTGAAATTATTTTCTAATGTTAAATTATACCTCTAAAACTATCAATTATATTTTTTTATTTATTCATTTATATTTTACCTCCTAATAACATTTAAAAATGGTACAAAATAATTTTGTCAGTGTGATATTATGAAAACCTAGCGTTTTCATAATATCACACTGTGGCGTCGTTTACGTTAGTAAAGTGTTCTTTTTTAGAACATTACAAGATAAAGGCAAAATTAGAAAGAGATGACAAACCCCGTTACGATTCCATAATACTTCAGCGCCACCTCACTCTTTATCTCATTCGCACGCTACTGGTTACGGTAACGCGAGCAAGTGAGGCAGGGCGGCAGGGAGAAGGCTCCCAAGGCACCCATAGTTTAGGTAATTTCTTTTTACGGTGATTTTTTTGAATACTAGTGGTTTATTGCTCGGTTTGGAGCTAACTCTGTAAGTTTTTTATGTCGAGAAAATTTTATGGAATAGTGTTTTCGTCAAACATCGTAACAATTATCCTCAAATTGACCATATATTTATTTCAAAATGAATGCTGCGATAGAACAGAGGATCATGCCAAGTAATTTGAGGTATTGCAGACTCTTAACCTTCCCAAGCCAAATTTGCCCAAACCCTTGAGAAGCTGAGATACTTTCACCTTTTTGGGAAACAGAAAAACTTATTTTTTTTAACATTATTGATCAACCAATCATGAGTTCCTCATATTTGTTACCTTTGGAAACAGGAACGAAATTCTACGGATTAAATTAAGCTCGAAAATAGAGGTTTTTAACTTCATCGGATTCAAACCTATACACTTTCGATTTGAAAACACTTCCACGAAAATAAATGCCTTTGTACTATGTAACCTAATAGACACGGACGTTCTTCTTCTTCATCGTATTGATGAAGAAAAGACACTGAGATGTTTTTTTTAATGTTAATACACACGAAATACAGTATGTCGTTGACTACTTATGTCTGCGCTATACGCTTATGAAATATCATTAGCCTCTAGTTATCTAACGTCTTGAACGAAGCCACAAAATATTGCCAAAATACGATGCAGCAGTTAATTACTTAGCTGGTCACAAATCAGCAAGTTTAAAAGATCGTAGAAGAGCCATACCTAAACAACCAAAAGTTACTTTTGAGCATGTGACGGATTACATTTAGAATATTGCGGGTAAAACCTGGAAGATTCGCACCAACCAGGGAAGCATGGCATACAATGGACGAGCTCTATACTCAGCTGTGGCTGGACGGAATATACTTACCTAATATTATTTCCTGTAATTGTCATAAGGACAGATTCTCAAAAAGACATATTCTCAAAAAGACAGATTCTCAAAAGGGCAAACAATCTGTACACAATAAACATTTAGTCTAATAATTGTATTCATTATTTTTAGTAGGCTACCCGGCACCGAACTAGTTAGATTAGGTTAAGTATTTTTTTTTTTAAATGGTTAGGTTAAAATTGCGAGTCCGTACGCACGAGCCGAGCGAGCGAAGCAGAATCGACTAGAATATATAGAAAAAAAATACTTTAGTGGTTGGTTGGTTGTAGGTTTTAAGTTAATGTAATTATAAAAATCAATTGTTGTATTCTATCAGTTATCCATAGTAGGTGCAAGCTGGTAGGTTAGTTTAGATTCCGATTCAGATTCAGATTCAGATTCAGATTCTTTATTTGGTTTAGGAAACGTACTTATGCATACCTACTGTGGAAACAGTGTCCGAGATATTTCCTTCTATTAATTTGTGTGTGCACCTGCACATCTGTCCTTTTGAGAATCTGTATTTTTGAGAATCTGTCCTTATGAGAATCTGTCCGTATGAGAGCAAGCGATTATTTCATAGTGTTTCGGGTACGCGCATGTTTGTCCGCTCGAAAACGCTTCATCTGGACAAGGATCTAAGTATAAGTCCCATTCATCTGGGTAGTCCGAAATGTACCTGTAGGAGAGACGACGCGAAATGTGCCGCAGGTTGGGTCACTTTCAATCATTTCATTTTACCTAATTAATATCTTCACAAATTGTATATATGTAACTGGAATATCTACGCTACTTCACAGTACCTCCATGGCGAATATCACAATTTAGGTGTTTATTTAGGCGTATCCATAATAACTTAGCAAAATTATGAAATAACTGAGAGTCTGGACCCGAAAATAAGAAGTGAACAACGCAGGTTCATTAGAAAATAAGTAATTCATTTCGAGCAAGTCTAAGTGTTATTAAAACCTTTATCACACACTACTTTAGTAGCTCTCAAAGCTATGTTATTTAAACATTTTTAACTACTCAGGGAAAAATCATGGGGCAGACTTGCTCCGCAGCGATGCCTCGAATTCTAGGAAGTGGCTTTTACATCGCGATAGTAGTACCAAAGTAACATCAAAGAAGGAAAATGCTTCCATTTCTACCTCCTTGTTGATATAGCTAGAGTAGTTTTTAATCAATTACTGCGCAAATATAGGGGAAAGTTGCGATCATTGGACTAGCTCTTTCATTGGACCACCAAGGTATTTCCAAAACTGTCCAAGTTTGCAACACCCAAACTAGTCGAAACGAGTCCGTGCCGACTCAGTTGCACCCCCCTCTTATCTCAGTGACGCTGCGGCACGTGGCGAGGAGTACTGCGTGTGGTAGTGTTTGCGGCGGTCAAAATTTTATTATTTGACTCGGAAGAATTTGATGTAAGTATCATTCTATTCATATTTGTTTGTGTGCACTGGTATGAAATATTAGATAATTTAATTGTTATTCCATGAGTGTTATTCAATTTTGTCTAATCATGTCTATGTATATTTTAGATTTTCTTTTCTTAACGAGTACCTTGTTGCCATCGATGGACCTCAAGAGAGTTCCACCGTTGAACCGGTCCAATCATAGCAACTTTTTTAGTTTTTTTTTGTCATAATTATGGGAGTACCTAGGCTCCAAGTATTTCAATAATTATGTAAAAAACTCTTGAAAAATCATTATAGATTTATAATTTCAGAATGTCGCCGAATAAAAGAAAATACTTGGAATGAAACTAGCATGAACCTCGCTCTAGAATCAGTGAGAAAACCAACAACTGGTTTAAATGAAGCTAGTAGAATTTACGGAGTCCCGAAAGCAACACTTAAACGAAGGTTAGATGGAGTAAACCAAAAAACCAAAGAACACGTCCAAATACCGGGTACTGTTTGTCTCTCCTCGTATGCCATAATTTAATCATATTGATAATTATAATAAGTTACCTTGATTGGACCTCTAGAACAAATTTCTCGAAGTCCATTGACGGCAACCTGGTGGTTCAATGAAGGTGCCCATGGTCCAAAGAAGGTAACAGCCCAGGATTTAGTTTTCTTCGTTTATACCAAAAAGTGTAAGCCCGAATTGTTTGTGCGTTTGATAATTATAAATAAAGGTCCTATGAAATAAAAATAATAAACTACTTTCATTTTGTCACTTATATTTTTTAAGATATGTTATCGTAAAGTTAAGTGGTCCATTCATAGCAACCTTCCCCTATTGGTATATATTACTTAAACAGCATGTATTAGAAAGGTATGGTTAAATTTAAGGGTGAGGTACAGACCACCAAACTGAAAAACGGCCTCCATGGGACCAACATCGTAATCGCAAAAAAATTATCAACAGTCCCATCCAAAACTTATACCTACTCGACCCAAATATTTGGGACGGCAGATTATTTTCGGATATATGCTGTATAGGTAATACAGTAGTTTCATTCCCAACTCAAATGTCCGCAGCTGAACAAGTGAACATGAGCCAGTCTGACTGCACTTGGCAGACGAAAAAGTGATTGAGAGGAATGAAGGAAGATATTTTTCAGCCGATCTATTCTGAAAAAATCTCACCGTGTAAATGTAGGTGAAGTGAGCTTGAAGTGACTTGTTAATAGTGTCAATCCCTCACTGACAGTTCACTGCACGCTCACTTCACCTAAGTTATCACAGTGAGATGGTTACAGAATAGCACTGCTGGTATCTTCTACTTACAGTCTGGCCGTTGAAAGAATGCGTTCCTAACACCTCATAGTTAGACAATTTCTAGTAACTCATCTGGCTACCCTTTTCCCAACTATTTTGAGGATGGCTTCCAGTCTAACCGGATGCAGCTGAATACCGGTATTTAGGAGTGACTGCCTATCTAACCTTCAGAACCCAGTTACTGGGTAACACGACAGCCCTTTGTAAGACTGGTTGTCAGACTATCGGGCTTCTGACAACCCGTAACAACTGTCAAAGTTCTACAAATGACAACCGGGACCAGCTTAGCGTGCTTTCCGAGGCACGGAGGGATCTTGGTATGTAAAGATGGTCACGGACCAACCGCGGCAAACGAAGCTTAACCTGATCGGTCGACCCGTGCGGCTGTTATTACTTAGCAGAAGCCCCTCCACAATCTCTAGTAACCATAAGGATCAAATTCGCAAAACACATATTCGTTAGTATGAAACTGACAGGTCTCAAGAACGCAGTCTCTCAACGGCTTGACTGTAATAAAAATCTTTAATTCACTGACAGACAACACACAGTCTGAACCACTGCACTGTATCTAGAAGCATGCACAAGAGTTCCTTATATTGGGTTCCCACCTATGAAATTGGCGTTTTATTCTCACAAATAGAGAACCTCGCCACTTCTATGATTTAAAATATTCATCAATTGCTTGGTAGGTATTATATCGAATACTGACCATCATAGACAACTACCAGTAGTAAAAAAATCTTATTACTAAAAATACCTTAAAAATGACTCCTCATCTTTTTAGCAGAAGTTACCACTATTTGTTTTAATTTAGGCAAAAGCACATGCGCTAGCGTTTAATCTAAGTGGCATAACGTTATCTTAGTTTTGAAACATTAGTGCACAAAAGTTTTAAAACATTAGTGTTTAAGGTTGTTATATAAATTAAGAAAATGTTAGTATGAATAAAAAAACTTTTTACAAAAAATAATAACCGACTTCCAAAAAAACACTACAAAGTGAAAAATAACTTTAATTTCGGAAGTCGGTGTCTTTGGATCTGTATTTTAGTTTTATGCCACCGACTTCCGAAATTAAAGTTATTTTTCACTGTGTAGTGTTTTTTTGGAAGTCGGTTATTTTTTTTTTGTTATAAGTTTTTTTATTTTTCACTTTTTAGTGCCGAAAAAGAATTTTCCAAATCGGTTCGTAAATGACGGAGTTATGCGCGAACAAAAAACGCAATGCAGAGTAAACGAAAAGATCGTTAATGTAGACAATTTAGATAAATTTTTAGATGTTTGTTGATTTATCAAAAACTGCTTGTCCGATTTCGATAAAATTTTCATGGGACCATTTGGGAAGTATACCCTTTCCAACAAAAAAGAGTTTTTCAAATCGGTTGGCAAGCGACGGAGTTATGCGCGAACAAACAAAAAAAAAAAAAAAACATACTTCCGAATTGAGAACCTCCTCCTTTTTTAGAAGTCGGTTAAAAATACAACTTCTTTAAAATTATCCATACAAAACGCTGATTTCATAGGTGGGGGGGACGGGGACCTATTACATAGAAAGAAGGTGAGCAATATGAAAGGATTTTTGTAAATACACCTAAAGGGAACCAAATAGGTTGGTAATATTTGCCGATGGGATACTCCAAAGATATAAATATATCTAGAAGGACAGCCAAAGCTGTGAACTCGTCAAAAAAAATTGCTTCCAACTGTTGGCCGCACAATGCACGCACACTAGAATAACACAATGACAGCACAATGACGTGGCGCGAGTGTAAGACGTAGCTGTCACACACCCCAGTATCACAAAGTTGGCCTGTTTTTTTTAGTTCTTTTCGCAACGCGATCTAGACAAACAAATTGGGATTCCCATCGAGCACGCTGCTTGTAATAAATAAGTTCCATATTTATGTCCAATCTACACTTATAAGAAAGGTCAGCTTATTTTTTGTCAAGACACAGTTTAAATATTTCAGGTCACCTGAAGAATGAACATTATAGAAACCTTAACTAGGATTAACATTTCTGGCTACTGCAGTATTCTGCTTATTTAAACGTTCTCTTTTTCTGTTTATCGGAAATCATGTTCGTTCATGGCTGAAAAAGAATTTTATCCTTAGCTGAGCATCACGTATCTATTCAAGCTAGATTTTTTTTGTTTTTGGAATAATGATTCCCTAGATTTCTCTTTATATCAGTGACCGTTACTAATTGGGCTATAAGATAGGCCCCTGAATCATAGCACGAATGAATAATAGAGATATAATACTCTTATCACCTACTGATATCAGAAATTGGTTTGATTACGATATCTTCGAGTCATTATACGTCGATATAAATATTTTTGTTAAAGCACGTTAATCCGTTGGTCCCGGCTGTCATTCGTCGATCTTTGGCAGTTGTTACGGGTCATCAGAAGCCCGAAATTCTCACAACCCAGTCTTACCAAGGGGTATCGTATTACCCAGTAACTGGATTGTGGAGGTCAGATAGGCAGTCGCTCAGCTGCATCCGGTTAGGCTGGAAGCCAACCCCAACATAGTTGAGAAAAGGTTAGGCAGATGCTGATAAACATTTTGGTGCTATTGCTGTGATGATTAATGAATCATCTCTGCCGCAGTGTGTCATAAGCGTGTCCTGGCTGACTTGCATCTTCGATTCTCAGTTAGGAAAAAAGCGGTGTCAAAGTCATTTATTTGCTTTAATTGCGGTATAAAATCAAAATATTTTATTTCACATAAACCTTGGCTTGGGCACTTATGAAACGTCAGCAGCTAGGTCCACGAATCCAATTGGTCGTTTCCTATGGAGAAGAGCCGGCAAGAAACTTCACGATTAAGGCTTCTACAAACTGCTGCGATATCGCGGGCGCGACAGGCAGTGCGACTCTTGTCGCGCCCGCGACATCGCACCAGTCTGTAGTAGCCTTCACTCTTTTCATAAAAAATACAAAACGTGGTACTTAAATAAATTATATTCTTGTGGGATAACACATTTCGCCATATTTAAGCATGCAAATGTTAATATCAAAGTAAGGTGCTAATTTAAATAAACCATTATGTTTATTGGTTCGATTTTTGTAGCAGCTCGACATTTTTTGTTGACAGAGAATCGGCTTATCTTCAAGTACAGCAGCCTTAGCACGAGAACCGTAGAGAAGCGTTTTGTCGACGAAAGAGTAGACAAAAGTTACGTTTCCGTGTAGCCAGTTGACAGTTTTCTACCGAGAAGCGTAGACAAGCGATTTCTATTCTACAGTAGAGTAGAAATAGAAAGCGTCATGGGCCTGCAGTAGTATTAGCACGGTCATTGCTGACTGTGGCAATGAAAACGTAAACGGCAACGAAATGTTTTAGAATCTTCAAAAGTCATTTGTCAGTGACAATACTCAATAACCAGCTTTTCCACCAATCTTACTAATTTAAAGTCAAAGTCAAAACATTTTTCAAATACTAGGCACATAAAAGGCAATTTTGAACTTCAAATTTTACCGAAAAATAGAACTGATTCTGGTTTAAAGACATTTGTGTCCAGAGTACCCAAACATGCATTACTTTATCGTAGTTCACAGCTGGGCATAATTTTACATTCACTGAAACAAACTTATGAAACATAAACAGTTGTATGAAACTTTTAAGTAGTCTAATTTTAGATCTAATTAGTTGTTTTGACAATCGTAGCCCGACACGAATCCATCTAAGTTCGCTAATTATGTTCGCGGCTAATTGCAAATGTTCCACTCAAAATACATAGCATAGCATAGAGCTTTGTAGGTAATCAATATTTATTTAATATAGGAACGTGGACATTATAGGAACTTCTATCGAACTTTAGCATAAATGTATAATTTGATAGAAAATACAAAAATATCCTTTTTAACCGACTTCCAAAAGGAGGAGGTAATTAATGTTCGTCTGTATGTAAGTTGTTTGCGTGTTTCCACCGATTTCTCCAATAATTGTGGAGTGATTTTGAAAATTCTGTTTTTGTTTGAAAGGGTATGCTCTCGAGGTGATCCCATTGTCACCAAGTCCGAATCTGATGAGAGGATCTCATGGAAATTAAGGGAAGTCCTCAAATTTTGTAGGCACACCTATAGCGATTTGGGTATTTTTAAACCTGGTGCATTTGATCTCGGAAAACAGCATTTGATGAAGTGGAACTGATGATGAAGACCACAGATGGCCACCGGAACTACTTAATAATAAGTATTTCACGGGTGCGATTCGATTAGGTACTTTAATATGGTTGCTAAGCAATTTATGCTCGTCATAATGAGTATGGTGAGTGGCAGTTCTCCTGGTTCTTACCACAAGAACTCCTTAACAATTAAACTCCCTGCATCAAGAAAAGCAATATTTTGTAAACGGTGAAGACCAATTGACATTATAGCCTATTGTAACTTAGATAAATTACAAAAAGACCCACTAAAAAGTGAAAAATTGTAAATTAGTTACCAAAATAAACAACCGACTTCCAAAAAAAAACACTACAAAAAGAAAAAAACTAAAATATGGATCCAAAGACTAGGGAACTAATTAAATAAATCGAACTGTACATGTCTCAACGTCCACTGCTGGGCAAAGGCTTTGACCAGCAGTGTCAGCTTTTGACTGATTATGATGGTGATGATTGAATTATAACAAAGAGGAATATATCCGATGTCCCCACCTGCCAAAGTATGGCGAATTTACCCTCAGAATCGTTCGATACAGCGGTCTATAACAAACCAGTATCCAGCCGTACTTCCTTCGCTAATTTCAAAACATCGCAAGTGTCTTTACATGTTCTACTATTATGAACTCTAATTCTTAGTCAATATGGTGCATATTATAAAAGAATCAATCGTCAGTGTAAAAGAAATTTCGCACAGAGTACCTACGGAGGAAAAACCGGGAAAAGTCTGGAACAAAATGAGAACTCTTCTATTTCAGGATTTCATAACTAGATATAATAGAAAATGGCTTATAAGGGAGTTCACAGTCCTACTGGTAACGAAACCATTGCAGCAACTGTGAAATGACTTTCTGCTTTCATTGTAGCGGGTTCGATTCCCGCATTCTGTTACAACACGTAGTTGTACGTTGTTGTTCTGTGCTTAGCTTATAGTAGTTCTGTATTCTAAGATTCCGGGTCTGAAAATTCATAAGAGTTTGGTATCCATTTTACATCATCAAACACTAATCAAGTATTTTTATTATCAATTTAATCACAAGTTTATTCATTTCATCTGTAAAACAGTTTCCATTCGCCCAGCCAATAAATACCCTGAAATCAGTTATGCGTCAAGCTCTCGGCGTATTTAATTTAAGATTTGGTCCATCAGCAACGCGAGTGGCCTGTGACCTTTCGACGGCGCCCCCTGGACCGGAGGCGCCGGCTTCCTGTGCCGGTCCGGCACAGCCGGCCTACCCGCTTCCGCCCGACTTCGCTCAACCTCTAAATCATTATTGATACAAAATAAATTAACTATCTCACTCACCTATGACATTTCGTCTCCATTTGTTGCTTGCTATTTATTTCATGGTCTCGTCTGGTCCGTCTATTTGGTATTAGGAATTAGTTTTCAGTAGGTAATTCCATTATTTGTTGGGTGACTACCTGACTACCTCATTTTATCATTGTGTTATTAACATTGTTAACGAATTCCTTTATTTGTACCTATTTAATATAACGAAATAATGTCATCTTTGTATAATAACTGAATTAAATTTAAACATTGCAGTTTTATTAATAACCGTAATTGGATGATTTCTGGACAAAATGCAAAAGAAAGGATAACCCTAGACAAGTGTTTTGTCGACGGAAGAGTAGACAAAAATGATGTTTCCGTGTAGACAGTTGACAGTTTTCTACCGAGAAGAGTAGACAAGCGATTTCTATTCTACAGTAGAGTTGAAATAGAAAGCGCCATGCTAGCCTGCAGGCGTCACAAAGGGATAGAAACTGATTTCAGTAATAGTTAGGGTTGATCGCACACTGCGACGAGCTAAAGTCACTGGCCTACTAACGGCCGAGCCTACTTATGGCCCCGAAAACTTCAAAAAGTCATCTATTTACCAAATTATCCCGCCAATTTTATTTCCCGCCTTAATATTGCCATATTTTACCACGGGCTTGGATCGTTCAGAATGCAATAACTTTGTCTATGACAATATTCCGGAGTGAGACCAAAATAGATAGGCCGGAGTTGTTCTTTGTAGCAGCCCCTAAATAGAGTGCGTAATAGGAAGGGGAGGCCTGGAGGGCGACCCTCGGCCCGCGCATGCGCGCACACACCTACCGCACTAATATCGGTTTTATTCCAACGGTTTTGTTGTTCTTCTCGTGTTAATTTTATTTTGCGAAATTAATTGTGAACTTAATATCAGTATATTAAAAAGACGAAATATCCTTAAATTCTTGATATTAGATACCTTTCCAGAGACTACAATGACGGAACCATTAGTTTTCTAACAGCATCTTTTGGAGTCGTAAAGAACAAAGGAAGATGCCTATTGCCTACTGAAAAGTACTTTAGTAATCAGTAAATAAAGTTTGATTAATATTGCGGGTAAATAATTGTATATAAATTAAAGAGTGAATGAGTTGGTGGGGAGCGACCTACGAGCTGTGTTTCGAGATGTAGGCAGGAGGGTGGCCGTGTCACCCGCGCGGCAGATGTGCTCTGCACGTGGCGAGCCGTCGGCCGAGCGCTGCGCACAATGGAACGCAATTCACATCCAATATGGCCGCCGCTAGGGAACTTTCCCGCTCTTTTCACTGACGTTTGTTGACGTAATAGCCGACATCATGATTTTAATTAAAAGTAAAGCAGGATTTAGCTTTTTTTATGAAAATCTTGATGCTGCTCTATGAAGATTCATTCACAGGTTTGATGATTTACATTCATATTTTTTTTTCTATAACCGAATAACTTTTACTTTTTGATCTTCTTTAAATTAATTCATTAAACCTTGCTGACCTTCTTGACAATGTATTTAGGTACCAACATTAATTTAATAAACAATTCCGGAACTGACGGAGTTGCAGATGCAGACAAAGAAACTCTGGATTAGATTTGGCTTGGACTTTAAATCTCTAGCATCTTTAGTAAGTTCTTGTTTCTGTTCTGATACTAGCTGCCCGCAAACAGTCATAAGCAGACAGTTTCTGTGGCGGTGTGCCACAGGAACTATCTGTAGATACACCTGCCTGCACACCTATGTGTCAAAACTGGTCAAACGACTAGGGAACCACTTCTGGGTGTCCAATTTGCTTTGTAATTCTGGCAGGAATCAGAGCAGGAACAAGAAGATGTGTATGGGACTGCCTTTCAACCATCACAAGTAAACACTTCATCGAACGTCAGAACTTCGTGAAGTCTCTGCAACAGAACGGAATATCCTCGATAAGACTTATAGACTGCAAAAACCCAGACAGTGTTCACGATTGGCCGAAATTCTTTAATGTGAATATTGTGAATACATGTTCGAACCTTAACCTACCGTGAGAGTTTAACATGAACATTGTCACGCTGTTGGAGGTAGTGTTACCTAGTCTAACTGCAGCCTTACATTGAGAAGACGACAGTAACACTCGTAACATCTATGACATTTTGACCACGGCCACTGAGAGAGGTGATATTATTTTTAACAGCTACCTAAACCAGCTACACACTTAGAACATCAAGGCCTATGATAATGAGACTCTGCATGAAATAATACACATCAAGTTACAAATTATTTATTGTACCTAATTTTTTTTCAACTGTTATATAAAACCGACTCATAGCAATCAAATAAATTTCGATCTTAAATCTGGAAAGTCTGGTATTAAGGCTGCGACGAAATCACTATCTTGGTGAATAAGTAGCAATTAACTATTAAAAATAAAGAAATAACTATTTCATTAATTTAAGATACTAGATCAAGCTCCAGCGAGTTAGATCCAAATTTTAGCGAAATGTCTACTATTAAAGGATAGGCAAGTACTAGGCATTTATGTATTTTATCGTATTAGTTCTAGTCTCACCAAGGGGTATCGTATAATATTACCCAGTAACTGGCTAGTGGAAGTTAGAAAAGAGCGACTGCTCCGTGGTTTGCGCTCAAAATAGTGGTATTCAGTAGCATCCGGTTAGACTGGACGCTGACCCGAACATGGTTAGGAACAGATGATGAAGATTCAATAATATAAGTTCTCCGAAACATGCAATAGGTCCCAGGACCTGTAACACAGGAAAGATCGAAGATCACAAACTTGCTGCGTCAATCAACAGTGAACTATGGACGTCACCGAGCCCCAATTCAACCATGAGTTGGGTCAAAAGAAGATTTCGGATCCCCAGCAGGTTATTATATATGAAAGCTTGTAATAGCTATAATAATTTGAATTGGATCTTCTAAAAGATCCAATTCAAATTAAACAAAAAGATCAGTTTTAATCCGAACTTAAAATTGTGACCGATAAAATTTGATGGAATAAATTAGGTTAGGTAGTGCTCATTCCTTATCATCACAAGAGACCCGGAACCAAAAAATAAGCAAGTTGTAGATACTATCTGGGCGTGGTAGCTCCTGTTCATAAGGATTTAGTCATCAGTCTTACTAAAATGTTCGTGAAAACCCAGTGTGTGATGTTCGAAAACACGCTCCTGATTAGGTAATAGGTATTGGTTCTTTTTGATGTCCATTTAGAATACTTAAAAGCCAGGTAGGTATTACAGGTTCTCTCAACGCCTAAGAACAGATCAGAACATCATCAAGAAGCATAACTGAATAACCAGTTCTGTCACTCCGTGGCTTTTGGTAACACTTAAAAATACGCTAGCTTGCCCATTGCGTAAAATACGCGGTGGTCTAGTAGAAATTATTGTGTTATTTGAAACGCTTCAACTACATTAAAAGCCTCATTAATCTATTAGTTATTTACTCAATGAAACGTAAGTATTTCAGGTTTATCCAGGATATTACAAACCTCAAAATAAACATTTATTTTGCCTCAGTATTAACTATTTCTAATAATGCAAAGTAGGTATTCATTCGATATTTACCTACACCGATTCTGTTAGTCGCTCGACCACGGCCGCTCGTCATTACGCCGACGGTCAACCGGTTTGTGATCGCATCAGAAAAACAGCTACCCCGGTACCACGAGACTCCTCAAACCAGCGATACGACACAGATGGTAAACTGTTTTGTTGGAAATTAAAAGGGATACACCTCTTGTGGTAGAGGGTGGCCGATATGCGCGATCGTCGAGAGCGCCACAATTTCGGTGTCAAAAATTTATATAACGCTGCAAATTTAAAACGCGTTCGGCCACTCCGGTATGGCACAACGAGCTGGCAGTAGTTAACCAGGACGCTTTGAGCTGCAGCAGCACCCAATGGAATGATATTATGTGCACAAGTTCGATGTTTATCCTCAAGAGTATGATCGTTAGGATTTTCCTCCTTGGCATCTTGCAGTATTCCTAACAGATAATAGTAAGATCTGGCCGCTACATAAGTAAGTCTAGTAGAAAAAGTTGGACAAATAGCAACTTTTACTCATTTTTCCAGCTCTTTATTTATTTTTAGCAATGATGGTGGCTCATTTGCATTTTTATAAAATACAACGCGAAGCTTTGATTACATTTATGATAGCGTGTTGACGTAAAACTAAAATTAAGTAAATTGTGGTGAAGATAGTTCTTTAAAGGACTAAAGAATAATTATGAAATTCGTGTCCCGAAGTTGCTCATGCAACTCAGCATATGCCAGGGAGTGTACCGACCTGACACTGGTGTTCTGTTGGAGTGAAGATCTTAGGAACCGAGCAACCAAAAAGCAAGCAAAAAAAAAGGTACAGGTGTATAAGGAAAAGGGTATTTCATAATATGAGATCATGCCCTTTACTTATCTAGCATTTCATTGACACCACTGCTTCTGAAGTCGCAAATTCTTGATTGTCAGCTTACCAGATCTGAATAGGTTTAGATTATACGACGAGCAGTTATTTGAATTGAAGAGATCAAACCATCGGTTTAGCAGAGTAAGGCAGAAAAAGTTTCCCTTCAAATACCTAAAGAAAAGCAACCGCTCGGGGGTCGTCTCATTATAACAGTTCCATTATCCTGACGACTGACCATAAACTAATCTAGAGCTGTGTTCTAATGCCCGTTTTCACTAACACTAGTAAACACCTAAATAAACGCCCTAATATTATTGCACTGCTGTGTATTTTTAACTCTCAGCCCTGGAGCCGAAAGCTGAAAATTCAACATTGCATTTTTATGTAGAAATTCATTTAGATTTCATAGTGATTGTGAATACGTTTATAAGTTCAATATTTTTTTCAGTTTTAAAAGCTGCTGTATCGTTCGGAGATTTCCTTCATAAATGATGTCATACCATGACTTTTGGTTTAACCCTAATTAGATATCTGTAGTGTGATCATTGGATCCCTATAAAAGCAGGTTTTAACAGTAGGGGGTACATACTTAGTTTACACTTTAATCTAGTGGAGAAAGTAAAATGGGTCCCAAGACAGAAGTATAAGGTGGCTTTTTTTTGAGCGAGAAACTCTTCAACAGACAGGTATGTAATTAAATATTATAAACCCTGCTTTAGATACATATATAAAGAAAAAACCGGACAAGTGCGTGTCGAATCACGCACTATGAAGGGGTCCGTAGGCTCTGGGATGAATTTATCCCAAAAACAAACTTAACATTGTAGTTGAAAAACATGTTCGATTTGAGTTGGTGTCAAGTTGGTAGATTATTACGCGTTAACTTGTAAAGCCTACTCAGCTGTGATAGTTTTCCTTTTAATTTCGTAATATGTACTACTGCTATGATTTTTTACGCAAAAAAAGGAGGGGCATTTGATTCTAACAAAAATTTGAATAGAATAGAATACTCTTTATTATGTACACCATACACTACCACTGACTTTAAAGCTTAATATTACGCAAACGGATCCCTGTATCGAAAAATGGTTGTTGCAACCCGCAATATTTTTGAACTGCCTATCCAACGATACCCCATATCATGAGATAGATGAGAAAAAAAAAACAATTATTTTTCAAGATTTTATTTTACCACTTTGTCGGCGTGATTAATATGCCAAGTTACAGCTTTCTAGTACTAAGAGTCTCTCAAAACTAAGCTGGGGACAGACAGACAGACGGACATGGCAAAACTATAAGGGTTCCTTGTGGTCTACGGAACCATAAAAAGAAAGAAAGAAAGAAAATATACTCAGGATAAAACACAATAAAAACAAACAGAAAAAACTTAGATACAACAGTATTGTGAACCACATAGAATACACCCAGTATAATGGTAATGCTGTTGTGTTCGAAAGCACCACTGCTGAGCAAACCTGCAGAACCCAGGACGGGTTCGATCCCCAGGTCGGGTTAAGTAGCCTACCCATCGGAGAATACATGCGTAACGTTATGTTCTGTATGTTACATGTTGCTGTCTCTTCGTCTACGTCACTTTTGAAGGCAGTCTGGTCACTAGCAAAACGCATAGATGCCGCTCATGTACGCTGTCCTGTGAGGATTTAATACGTACTGATTCGACTCCTACGGTTTAATGGGTGATACCCTCCTCAATAAGGTTTAGTATATTGACAATGCGGGTTGGTAGATGTCACATATCTTTGAAATTTTGGTTTTACGACCTCATGATGTTCCTCACAATGTTTTCCTTCACCGTTTTGAGAGCAGTGGTGATGAAATTATTAAAAAATAAAACACACAAAGAAAAACTCCTGCTTGAGTTCGAACCAACGACCTACAACTCGTAAGTCGGGGCCATTAGGAAAAAGAAAGAAAAATATTTATTTGGGACACGCACAAAAAATACAACAATATCATTTGAAACTAACAATATAAGGTGTATCTATTCATACACGAAATCTCTTAAGGGGACATTGTACACATCATTATGAACAACTTTTACTATGGGACCAAACCTGAAATCGCGAAAAAAAATCAGCTGTTCCCTATATTTATGTTCGCTTAACTCGTTAAAATGTAGGGAACAGCTGATTTTTTTTTCGCGATTTCAATGTTGGTTGTTGGTTGTTGGTGGGTGTTGGTGTTGGTACACGAAATCTCTAGAATAGATACACCTTATATACACAACAAAAAAAAACAATCAAGACTTGTGCGATGCCAAAAAGGCTCCTATCATCTCTCCTAACTCCTATCATATGTGTGTTAGCATTATCAGCATAATGCTGCGATATTACTACTACACATACACACTACATACACAACACACACTACACACACACACACCCCCAGACACACTACACACACACACTACACTATACTACATTACTACTGGGCCACCACTGCTCTCTACGTCACATGCTTAATTACAAGTATAATAATAATACCAGCCAGCAGCCTATTGCTTTCCCATTGCAAGGCTACTCATACAGAGAAGGCACGAGCATTGATCACCACGCTTGCTTAAGATGGGTTGGTTAATTTTTTGGTTTTTTGCCACATATGCCTGCCACTTTAACAATTTTGGAATGTTATCTTATTGCACTCGTTATCACGTTCTACCGTTTTGATTTTTAAATTTTACTGTTTATTTTTTTTAATTTAATCCCAATGTTTTAATTTTGATTCTAATAATAATTTTGATTTTAATTTTTGATCCTAATTTCGATTATGATTTTGTTTTTACTTAATGTTTCTTCTTAATCTTAAATGAATTAATAATTACTTAATTCTTTTCTTTTTATAATTAATTTTTCTATCCTCACTACGAGTAAAAAATCTTGTTAAAACGTATATTTTATCATCATCATCATCTGCCTAGCCTTTTCCCAACTATGTTGGAGTCGGCTTCCAGTCTAACCGGATGCAGCTGAATACCAGTATTTTAGCGAGCGACTGCCCATCTGACCTCCACAACCCAGTTACTGGGTAACACGATATCCCTTGGTAAGACTAGTTGTCAGACTTTTGGGACTTGACTTTTGTTAAAACTTATATTTAAGAAGCTATTTTTTTTATGTAAGTGCTGTGTACGCCTGTATGTGACTTATTCACCATAACTCAATGCATATGTTATTTTTTATTATGTTAATGTTTCTACAAAATATGTCGTTGGTGGACCTTTCATAAAGGCCAAGGTTTGTGTGTTACTTCTTCACGCTCAAACGGCTGGACCAATTTTGATAAAATTGTGTATGGAGGTAGCTGACACCCTGGATTAACATATAGGCTACTTTTTATCCAGATATTCCCACGGGATCGAGACTTACGTAGGTGAAACCGCGGGGCACAGCTAGTTAACTCTAATTCCAGGTTTCCTCACGATATTTTCCTTCACGAATGTCAGTCTCAAAGGTCTAAGATAAACTCAGAAAGTACATATAATATGTCTTTTTATGTCGTGATGGCCCAGTGGTTAAGGGTCTCGGCTCTCATACACGAGGTTCTAGGTTAAAATCCGGACCAGTTCCAACATGATGCTTAAGATAAAACAGAAATATTGGCTACATTATACGTTTTCTCTAGATAAGTTACGAGACATAAAAGGACAATAACCAATACACTATGGGAAACATTTGGTTTGTCATTTTGGTTTGATCGTTGAAACCTTAGTTGGTGTTGGAGAAACCTATCACAAAAATTTATTGATAAAAATCATAATTAATCTAAATCTTCTTTCTTCTTAATTGATTTTATTTTTTTGATTTATTGATAATTTATTCGTAAATGATTTTTTTAGAAATGCAGTCTGACATGATGTATTTGAACTTGAATTTTGATGTAAAAAATAAGCTCTAAGCTATACAACCCTGCGTTTAGATATTATATAATTTAAAAAAAAATACTATTTATTAAACAGTTAATATCATTTTTTTTTTTATACCTAAGCTAAGTCAGTATGAACCGTTATCTTATTGTTATCTATTCCTACCAGTAGTGTGAAAAATGATTAGAGTAAATAAAATAATATAATTATATAAATATTTATGATTAGTTTTTCATTTACAATATCACGTCACGTTGTATATATTGTTAACTTATAAAGCATGATAGATACAGTTAGCAAGAAAACTCGATTAATACTGAATCTTTTACATATAAATTATTAGATACATACTTTTTCTCCATTTCAAATACTCTTAAAATTTGATATATTAGAGGTATGAGGAACAGGGTGTAAAGTTCACTCATTCTCCGTAGAAAAGGGAGGATCCTCCGACCAGTTGGGTGTTGTGTCTTGTGGGCAACTGCCCGACGATTGATGTCGGGACGTTGTATATAATTATGCTGCAGGCTTAGCACGAGAACCGTAGTAAAGCGTTTTGTCGACGGAAGAGTAGACAAAAATGTCGTTTCCGTGTAGACAGTTGACAGTTTTCTACCGAGAAAGGTAGATAAGCGATTTCTATACTACAGTAGAGAAAAAATAGAAAGCGGTATGCTAAATCTGCTTAGTGCGCGGTAAACTCTGCTTGCGCGATGCAGGATTTTGCGTAACGCCAGTGTGTTACGTAGTTCGCATGTGGCGATGGAGATGCCGTCACATTATAATTTACAGATTTTTTAACCGACTTCCAAAAAGGAGGAGGTTCTCAATTCAGCGGTATGTTTTTTTTTTTGTTTGTTTGTTACTCGATTACTCCGTTAATTATGGACCGATTTTGAAAATTCTTTTTTTGTTTGAAAGGGTATACTCCCGAGGTAGTCCCATTGCTACCAAATCAGAATCAGATGAAATCGAGGGAAACCCTCAAATTTTATAGGCAAACCTATAGCGATTTGGGTATTTTTTATAGTAACTCTTGCATTTGCTCTCGGAAAGCACAATTTGGTGAAGTGGAACTGATGATGGAGACCACATATGGCCACCGGAACAATATAATAATGAGTACCCCTATTTAACGGGTTGCGATTAAGCAATTTATGCTCGTTACTATGCTTATGGTGAGTGGCAGTTCGCCTGGTCTTACCAGGAGAACTCAACAATCAACGTCCCAGCATCGGGAAAAGAAATGTGTTGTAAAAGGTGACGAGTGAAAAATAACGGAAGTCGGTGGCAAAAAACTCAAATACTGATCCAAAGACACAGACATCCGAAATTCAAGTTATTTTTCACTTTGTAGTGTTATTTTTGGTAGTCGGTTCTCATTTTTTTGTAAAAAGTTTTTTTTTATGAATATTATAAGTACTCAATTATTTAGATTCAAAGTGTTAATCGACTTTGTGCTGACCGTACCACAGCTAACCTGCAAAACGTAACCTTGTACCTAACAATCATGCCCTAAATTGAGGATTTTATCTAAAATTTTAATTTTTGTTTCCATAGTCAACAGTCTGTCTGTCTGTCCGCTTAGCTCAGAGACTCCTAGTACGAGAAAGCTGTAATTTGGCATGATTATACATATTAATCACGCTGACAAAGTGGTAAAATAAAACCTTTTTATTAGGTTACCGACACCTAAAGTGAGGGTGATATTTTTTTCTCGTCTATCGCATTATGTGGGATATCTTTGGATAGGCCGTTCAAAAATATTGAGGATCTGTCAAGACCGTTTTTCGGATCAGCGTAATATTATGCTAAAGTGCTAATTTTTGTTAGAGTCAAGTGTAAAACAGCCATTTAGCTGACAGGCTGCCAGCTAAATGGCTGTGTTTGGATATGTAAAAAAAATCAACACACACACACACAACGTACATTTATAACGTAATTAAATGGAAAACTATCATTGCTAAGTAGGCTTTATAAGTTAACGAGTAACAGTCGACCAACTTACATTTGCAGTTGAAGTACCTATTGACCGTGAGGTACCTATATATATCGATGTATCGGAGAACATGTTTTTCAACTACAATGTTAAGTTTGGTTTTACGAGTAGGATAAATTTATCCCAACTACGGAACAAAATTGTTGTGCGTGGTCCGACACGCACTTGGCCGGTTTTTTCTGATACTTGTGAGCGAAAGTTAGTTCAGACAAAGAATAGCTCCACTCTCTTCCTTTCTCTTCCTATCCTGAGAAGAAAACATTGGATGACGGCAAAATTTTAATTTTCGACAGCTAAGTAAATTTGTTTGTTTAAAATTGATCCTAAAAGTCTTGAAATGTTCACAAGCCAAAACTTCGTGTAAATAATTTAAATAGACACCAATATTTTGCGCACTGCGGAAGTAGGTATGCAAGAAACTAACTCGACTTTTTCTTTTAGATGTAGACATTCCTTTTAGGTATTTCTTAGTGTATCCCTACCCTTTCTTTCAGGCTAACTTAGATTAGGTTGGAGGAATCAAGCTTACAAGAAAAGGGAATTTAGCCTCCTCTAAGAACTTAACTGTCCATTTTCTATGACCAAGCTTTAGCAACATGCTGAAGCTTTTATCAGTAACTAATGAAACAACTATGTATCCATTATTACATCATGATGTTTTTCTGAAAATTATGATTATATGATTCCTCAGGTCAATTCTTAACCTAGAATTCTGAATGCCCTAAAATACTCACTAAACAAACACTTCCACACAATAGGCATAACGGACAGTCCACGTGCTCTTTGAATATACAGGCGTTACCCAGATCAGAACAGAAACCCTCGGGTCACCCAGATCCTTCACAGATATATATATCCTTCCAAACAGACCAGGAGACCTAATCAGCTTCTGGAGTCCCGGTGGGCTGGTTGGGATAACCAACGACGGCCGCCATGGCTCACGCACAATGTTCCACATGAAGGACTAAGTACGGAAACCAAACCCTCTAAACTTGAGACTAGAGATTGTGCATTCCACCAGCTTTTATGACAAGTCTTTGACAGTCCAAGCAGTACGGTTAAGGAGTGCCTTACCCGTGTCGATAAGGCATGCTCAATCTTTGTGCACTTTTTAAATTCTAGTAAAAAAGCACTTCCTCTCTCCTTAAACATCATCATTACATACAGTTCCTTGCTCTTGTTTCATGTTTATTATTTTATATTTATTTCTTTTCACAAAAATGTAGGCACATAACCATTAAAATGGCAAATTTATTGGCGAACAGATCGCAGTCCGGGTTGGCTATATGTATTGTATATATATTTATATAGATTTAATAGTGTATGCTTTATGTGTGTATGTATTTATTGTATGTGTAAATGGACGGACTCTCTCTTTCTCCCTTTAATCCATCCAAAGGTTGTCTGTAAAAGATTGCTTTTAGCGATAAGACTATCCAGTGTGTCCCCCTATGTAAAATTTCAGCATTTACTTATATCTGTAATTTTTATGGTGTACCTACATAATAAAGAGTATTCTAATATTCTATTCCTCTAACATAGATAGTGTGATTAGGGAATGAAAATATGTCACCCTCGACCTACATCTACTAATAATGAATCTGAAGAGCTTGTTTGTTTTTTTTTGTTTTTTTAACGCGGCAATCTCTGGAACTAATCAGTCGGATTTGAAAAAATCTTTTTGCATTTGAGGAAGGTTATAGGTGATTTAACATCATGTAGGACCCTTAGGAGCCGAGCAGAAATAACAAAAGTCAGAAGGGACGCTAAGCGAAAACTGACGGGGTGGGTCGGGGGGACAAGAAATACGCGAACAAAGTCGCGGGCAGAAGCTAGTAATATTTATCATGAGATGACTTGTTCTTTATAGGGTTCCTAAAACTACAACAACTACAAAGCTTGTAGTTTAAAATAAATAAAAAATCTCAACACAAAAATGCGACACTGAAAAACCGTGTCCAAATTATGTAACATTTGTTTTTCAATGAAAGATATTGTGTGATAATTTGTATTGAATAAATTCTCGGAGGTCGGTAGATTTTTACAAGCACGGTAAATTTTTGATGTGTTTATAATTTACATGTTTACTCTCGCTTTTTGTGGATGTGATTTCATGAAAAGGGACGGAAGTGTGTAACAAAAACTGAGAGCTTAAGCATGGAAGTACTTTTTAATAGCATGGAATTAGTAAGTATGTACTTTATAATAGCATGGAATTAGTGTACTCATGGAATTAGTAAGTACTATATGGATTGTAAGTAGAGGGGGTGGTGGTTGATGTGATTTCGTGAAAAAGGACGGAAGTGTGTAACAAAAGTGACAGCTTAAGCATGGAATAAGTAAGTACTTTATAATAGCATGGACTTAGTGTACTAATGGAATTAGTAAGTACTATATGGATTGTAAGTAGAGGGGGTCGAATTGCGACCCGTTATTTGAATTAATATTTCAGTATTTAGCTTTTTTACATTTTGAGTTTAATTTCTGTTGCTGCCTAGTTGCTTATTACCAAGGCGAGATGTCAGATGTGACTACTTAGGGCTCGCTTGTTTTTTTTGTTATGTAGATAATATAGTAAATACCTACGTAATATTGTTTATTTCGAAAATATTTATTTTACCGTTTTACTGATTTGAACCGCTAGCTAGTACTTCACAGAAAATCTCACGTGTTTCCCGGAAAATGATTCCAACCCTAAAATGTCAAAGGTCGACGTTGATGCACCTTTAAGTACGTATGATGATGATGAACCAGATTGAAAAAATAATGTCCTGTCAAATACAATTAAAAAATTGTATGTGAAAAAAAACAGCACTTATTCTGAATCAAAAATCCCATTACCTGTTCGCATTATTTAAAAAGGTGCACGTTTTTAAACTTATTTCGAGTTTCGACAATCCAATATAAGGGAACGAGCACACGAATCAACTTAATTGCGTTGCAATGACGAAAATGAATCCGACTTTCATGATGAACGTCAAACTTGTAATCCTTGAAGGGGTGGGCAGTAGTAGTGATGGACATTGATATACATCTGGGACATCCGACAACTGTATCTACCGTAAAGGTTAGTTAGTACTTCGTCAGGCAGGTCTTCTGTCATTTTTGCTGAACTGGGACTTTTTGGCGCAGCCGTGAGGCTCACTTTTCTGCTATATTTCTTTCATCGCACTTTACACTTTTTACTTGTTTTATTTTTATTTTATCTGGTGTATATTTGTGTGCCCTTTAGTCTGTGCTAAATAAATGTATTTTCTTTCTTTACTTTGTATTAGAAACACTGAAAAACAAAGATGCAAGGTGCAAGTGCAAACATGAGGGTGAGGCTTAAGAAAAAGTAGGTACGTAGGGACAAAAGTAGGTACCTACGTAGGGACACTTTACCAAATAATCATCATCAGCATCATCATTTCAGCCAAAAGACGTCCACTGCTGGACATTGGCCTCCTCCAAAGCGAGGTTGCCATAATCGCCACCCTTGGCAGACGGGTTGGCGATCGCAGTATGGTGTTAAAATGCATAGAGAACGCTGCTACCCATTCTCTAGTAAGACCCTTAGTCACCTTTTACGACACCCACGGGAAGAAATACCAAATAATACATAAATGTAAATATGTAACTAGCTTTTGCCCGCGGCTTCGCCCTCGTGGATGTCGGAGATTATCCAACGGAAATGTACTACAGGGATAAATTTATCCAATGTTAACACATTGGATAAATTTATCCAGGTAATTAACTACCTGTGTGCCAAATTTCACCTAAATCTGTTCAGCCGTTTTTCTGTCGTAATAATAGCCGAGGAAAAGGTCATTGACTGCAGCGCCCGCCACCGTCAACGATTATTATTTTGCTACGCATAATTTTAATTCCGTGATATCTTTTAAAGTCTTCATTTATATGATGTAAAGGCATATTTTAATCTAATTTAAATGCCCAATTTAATTAACACATCTTATTGAATAAGTATTAATAAAATACTGTTAAAATAGGTTCGGAAATAACAATGAATTTTTTATCAAATGCTGAGAGATAATAACGGTTACTTTGGGTCATCCTGGGCGAATTTCACCAATGAAACTGAACGCGATCAGCACATCTAAACCGAGTTCAAGAGCTGTCAGTGTCAATTTTCCAAAGAAAATAATGACACTGACAGCTCTTAAACGTGGTTTATGTGCTGATCGTGTTCAGTTTCATTGGTGAAATTGGCACTGATAGATAAATGCTATTGCGTTTATTTTTGTTGAACTTTTTAAGATGCACAATCCTGTAGAACACAAATTTTATGTATCTTATGTATCTCGTTATACGGTTCACGCGGCTCACGCCATTAAAGCTCCCAGTTGGCGTGATTTTTTCAGACAGTTTCAACAATAATCGTCATATTTAAGCCGATTTACACAAAACCTTAACAAATTATACACCTCATGAATCACCTCTTCTATTGGTGAAAACCGTTTTAAAATCCGTTCAGTAGTTTTTGAGTTTATCGCGTTCAAACAGACAGACGGACAGACACGGCGGGTGACTTTGTTTTATAATATGTAAAGACTTCTAAGTATCCAAGTTAAAGACTATTGGGTAACAAAACAAGCGTCAATCTTTTGTAGTGTGAATAAAATTAATTCGTAAACGTTATGTTACGCATCGCGATTTAATTATCTCGTCAAACAAATTTTAACAACAATCAACTCATAGTGATTTGCATTTTCCGGAGCGAGTGCGAAAACTGATAGCCACGTTTTCATCGATGAATTTAATGATAGCGTTTCTTTGCCAAATACAATATTATTGTTATATCTAGTCATGTTTAGTGACCTTAGTACCTGTAGCATTCAGGGCTATAAACCCTTATTTGTAAGTAATAACAGCCGCACCGGTTGATTGATCAGGTTAAGATACGCTTGCCACGGTTGGTCCGTGGTTGGGTGACCATCTTTACATACCAAGATCTCTCCGTGCCTCGGAAAGCACGTTAAGCCGTTACTGCCATCATTTGTGGATCTTTGGCAGTTGTTACGGGTCGTCAGAAGCCCGAAAGACTAACAACCAGTCTTACCAAAGGGTATCGTGTTACCCAGTCCTAACTGGGTTGTGGAGGTCAGATAGGCAGTCGCTCCATGTAAAATACTGGTACTCAGCTGCATTCGGCTAGACTGGCAGCTGACCCTAACATAGTTGGAAAAAGGCTAGACAGCTGATGATGACACCCTTATTTGGTTGATTCTCCTCTTGGATGCTTTCCACCTGTAGAAAAAAAGAAGGAAAGAAAGAAAAATTGTTTATTCTTCAGGTACACAAACAAAACGCACATTACAACAAAATAACATAATTAAAATACATACATACAAAGTAGCCAAAAGCCTCGTATCCAATAGATTAAACATTTTGACAATCTTGTCCATTGGTGGATGTCAGGATGTCAGGGCCAGGGACCAAAGACAAGTTACATTGTGTTTACTAGAACTAGATTAAATTGTCTACGTATTTAATCTGTTGTTGTGGTACTGGCAAATGACAACCTGTGATGACATCAAATGATGTGATATAGCTCCTGCTCCTGCTCCTGCTGTACTCCTGTACGTAAGGCTCCGATTGATTAGAACCACATGCATGGTAACTGTCTTCAAGACAGTCGTCTGTGCTACTCTCTATATTACGCACCATTAACGGATCCAAATTCAGCGGGGTATTTGCGTAACACTGATACAATGGCAATCGATCGCAATACCTTTCATTTTGACAGTTCAGCTTCGTTCATTGCGTTATTTACGTTGTTGAGCAGACGAACATTTCGAAACCAATGAAGCAATGAACCCGGATCGGATTGTGTTGCAGTTTCAATTAGGTAGAATCGAACTAATTTAATTTCCTTTCCATTTGCTCGATAGTCATTCTGTAAAACACCGCTAGTATACAAATATTTAATAATAATAATAACCCCACCGCCGTATCTCTACGTTGGGGTCGTAGTGGGGCTTGCACGCTCCGAACTCTAGGTCTGTGCCGGTAGAGTTTACTTTGCCGAAGCAAGTCTAAGGGAGGAGCCAGACTAAGAAAGATACATAAACCCGCAGGGCAGCATGTAGCGAGCTGTTGGGGCGACCCCACGGACACTATCTCCCGGAAGAAGTCTTGTTCCTCATTGACTTGCCTTCATTGACTGGCTGTAGTGAACACTGACGTGGAACAGAGCTCCCACCTCATTTTTGCCTTTTTGGACGGCTTGAGTGGAGATTTGGCAAGAGCAAACGTGCTCGGAGAAAGGAAGTATCCAATAAGTGTTGGTAGGGATCTTGACCATCTTCCTGGCTCTGGGATTCTCCTGATACCCGTGAAATGCCTCTCTAATCCTCAAGCACCTCAGAATATGTTGCCCCCTTGTCGCCACGTCACTATGTGCTAGCCATCGTTTCCGGGAGCCTATTATTGAGTATGCAGGTCACCCCTGCCATTTTATCGGTGTAAGTATTGTAATAAAAAAATCGGTTGTCTGTAAAGTCGGTTTACTGACGATAGGTGAACGTGACAACGTCATAAGCCTTAAATAGAACGCCTCAGAGCGAGGTAACGCCGCATGAGTCATGTTTTTTCGTGCGTGCAGCCGGCTCCATCGAATTATAAGACGTTGTCACGTCAAAAATTGGTCAAGCATAGGGGGGCCATAGTCCTTCCACCAGTCCATCTTAGCCACCCAAACCCATAGTCCATTAATTATTTTTTGTTTCCATATCCTGCAATAGTCCTACACCTACCGGAGGTTGTCCTTGGGTGCACAGTGCATCAGCAGTGCATACAGGGATAATCGTCGGTTGGTACTTCATTTCCTTTACTTACAGAGACTAATTGGGTCTCTGCGAGTTGGCTTCGGCCCCTAGTATGCCTTACAAAGGCCCGGGACTCCTGGGTCCCGAGATGTGTCAAAAATAATATCAATAATGATACTTATTTGCATAAAAACACGATATAAAAAGAGGGTATACGTACAATTTAGAATAAAACATGCTTTACCAATATGTATTAATAATAAGCATGCAATTTTTTCTGAAACTAGCTGAAATTTACATTTTTGTCAATGAAATCCGCAGCTATCCATTCGTAAACTGTATTTTTAGATAACCTAGTGTTATAACCTAGATCATTTGGTAACTTACTATATAAACGTATACACATTGCAAGGCAGCATACATGATTAAATTTAGTCTTGGAATCTCGCTTAGTGCAGGCCTGTTGTTGGGGTCTCGTCGGTTTCGGACATCAATGTCTTCAATTTAAGAAATAAATCCTGATGCCTGATGCTTTCTAACAAAAAAACCTATCTCATATATATAAAGAGACGGTAGCGGTAACAAACCAAGTTTTTTTTTAATACAGGTCTACACCAAAGATCTTTGTCGCCATCCAATCGAACCTGCGATCCTTCGCGCAGAAAGCGGACCGCACTAGGAATTTCTCCTGTATCGTGGGTGCGTTTACAAGCATTTAAACTCACATACACAAACAGCCAGACCCGGAACAACTACTTATAGGTCATACAAATACTTGTTCCGTGCGTGAATCGAACCCGCGACACGCAGCGCAACAGTCAATCGCTTAACCACTGCGCCAACCGTGCCGTCAAACGTCAAACTTTACTTTGAGTTTCAATCCAAAATATCTGTATTATCTGGTTGTTTTTTATTTTCGATTACTCAACAAATGTTTGAGTAAATAGATAATTGCTTCATATTTTGCAATAAATTACAAGCGTTGTGTCATCGCGCTTCTCTTTCTTTTGTATGCAGTTTGACAGTGACCGCGGTTTAGCTGTTGTCAGCGTTTTAAGGAACAATTCATATACATGACACTCATCTGCCCCCATTCAGTAAGTATCGTAACTTTGGAAGTGGCGTAGGTACCTACTCAAAACCATAGAATTAAAAAAAAAAAAAAAAAAAGTTTTTCAGATGTGAGACCTACTTTTACCAAGTTGTATTGAGTCTAAATCTTGTATCATCAACATAAAATCATATAATTTCACATTTCCAGTATGAGCTGATCTCGCATTGTATAGGATCCGTACTACGAGAGGTCAGCTTATACTGGAAATGTATAGCATGATATCTAGCCGTCTGTGCATGTACTTTTTGTCCCCCCCTTAAAAACTAAAGCAGTCAACGAAATTAGAATGTATGTAACTTATTGTACTTTCATGTGTACTATTTGGACCAAAATTAACCATCACTAAAAGGGGCCCCGAAACTATCAAGTGCAATTGATCAATTGCCACCAATTTGTGTTGTGGTAATATTGTCAATCGCATCAATTGCATTCGGTAAACGATCAACTTGTGCAACAATGTGTATCAATCACGTAAAAATTGACAATTGCGATTGGTCGTTTCGGGGACCCTGAAGTCAACCTTCTGACAAAAAGCTGTACCATCAAATTGGTCCCAGTCTTCCGTAGGTAAACTACAATTATTTCAATTTCAGAGCGGAACACTCGTTGACATTACAATTTTACAACGTAAAGTTCCAAGCACCACGAATACTTACATACGTGAAATCCAACACAAATCTATGAAGTGAAATCAAATGAAATCGTTTATTCTGTAAATAGAAAATCGGAATCACTTTTACGTCACATTAAAAAAAAAAAAAAACTAGATGGAGTCGACATTTCCTATCCTGAGAAGAAATGGCGACACAAACTCAAGGGTCAAAGTCTCTTTTTCCAGACATAATCTTAGTCAGATCATGTGAGGACCATGTAGATCCGTGTCTGAAATGGTCTTTTGAGGAAAGAACTACAAAATCTGAGTGGACCTGTCCAATCAGTGCAAGCATTTGTCAGTAATCGTGCAGCTCAAGGGACTAACCTACCTTCTACTTGCTTAATATAAATCACTAGCTGCTTAGACACAAATTTTTCGTTACTGAAAAAGAAAATGTTGGATCTGCAACGTTTAAGAGTAAATTGTGAGCGAAAGTAGCGTCGCAATAGAAATGAACGCATAGAGGGTGTGCAAGGACGCGGGGGCACCCGAGGGCGCAGGGTCGTCGGCGTCGAGGGCGAAGGGCCACGGGCGGCCAAGGGTACCGGGGACACGCGGCGCATCGGGCCCTAAGCCGTTAAGAGGCATTGCATTTGTACTGCTTATTATGCTACCCCCGTTATGAGCCGTGGCATTACATTTCATGACGTACCTACAAAAAATTTCTCAAGATTTCTGTACGTTTTCTTACCTAGTGTATTTTAAAGTCAGAGACATTCATTGTTAGCAAATTGACTACCAATTAAAATTGTCCGTATATTCAAATCCATTCTTTGACAGTATGAAATTTGCTTAATAATACATTTTCCTGACTATACTGCGATGAAGTTTATTTGTCTGTGTTACAAACATTATCACGGAAAACATCGGGATTTTTATGAGATATGTATGGACCGAAAACTTAATGAAATGTCGGTAAAGTACGCCGGTTACTGCTGCGATCAACGTGCCGTGGGAAAATGTCGTGTACCTACGCTACGTCTACTTTTTACTATAGGTTTTTTTTTTGTAAAGGCTCGTGCAGAATGGCGCGATTTCACGCCATTCTGCATGAGCCTTAACATCATTCCTCTCGTTTTCTGTTGCAGTGATTTCATGAAAAGGGACGGAAGTGTGTAACAGGAAGTGACAGCTTGAGCTTGGAATAAGTACTTTTTAATAGCATGGAATTAGTAAGTAAAGTCGCGTCAGGTTATACCAAACTGTCAAATTTCTCCAAATGATTTGAAACCTTAAAACATAGTTGGTTTAGTTCAAAATCCAATGAGATAATTTGACAGTATGTGCTGGTGTACTTTATAATTGCATGGAATGAGTGTACTCATGGAATTAGTAAAAGTATCTACTACATAGATCGTAAGTAGAGGGGGCTAATTTGGACCAGTGGGCGACCTCTAGTAATGAATTCAAATAAGTATATCACTATTTAGCTTTTTTAAATTTTGTAGTTATTTTCTGACGCTGCTCAGTTGTATATTACCTAGGTGACATATCAGATGTTACACATCTTATGCGACTACTGTAAGGCTCGCTCGTTTTTAGGGTTCCGTACCTCAAAGGAAAAAACGGAACCCTTATAGGATCACTTCGTTGTCTGCCTGTCAGTCTGTCAAGACCCTTTTTCTCAGGAACGCGGTGTGGTATCAAGTTGAAATTAATATCAAATACGTAGGTCTACGGAACCCTAAAAAATCAAGATTCTAAGTCAAAGCAATAAAAAAATACGGCGATCTAACCGTACATAACGTCACATAACTAAAATCATATAATTAATGTACTCAAAAAAAATATTGTAAAACATTTTTAAAAGAGTAACGGTGGAGTTTCTTGCCCATTCTTCTCCATACGAAACTACCTTTTGGAAGGGGCAACTAGAATCAATTCTAGTTTTTGTAAGTTTGACGTTCAAAAGTGCCTCTTATGTGCCTATTTGAAAAAAAAAAATAACCTATAGGGTACTTCCCGTTGACCTAGAATCATGAAATTTGGCAAGATGCAAGGTCACACAGCACAAGTAAAGTAAAAAGTCCGAAAAGCGTTAATTAGTAATTTTATTACATTTTTTTTTTCGATTACTATCTTACATTTGCAGTTAGAAAATTTACCGTGGCGTATATGGATGTATGGGAGAACATCTTTTCCAACTACAATGTTAAATTTGTTTTTGGGATAAATTCATCCTAACTGCGGAACCCTTGATTGTGCGTGGGCCGACATGCACTTGGCCGGTTTTTTAATTATACTCGTACGAGTGATTCAATACTTTATTTCGGTTTTAACAATTTCATAATAGGGCGATACCCTTTCTTGTTTGTGTTTCTGGCGCGTTTTATGAATAGAGCCACGAGTTATTTTTTTATATTTCTTTGTATATTTCATAGGGTCATACATTAGTTGAAACTGTAAACTTGCGAATACTGAACTTGTAGATCTGATGCCGTAATAATTATAGTAGTCATTAACTTACGTAACTTTGTCATTTAGTGCGTTGTCCGCAAATGGGAATGTGAAACGTGGCGTCTAAGGTTCAATCACCGGGTTGAGTAAAGAGCAATATTAGACTTTGAGGGTTGACTCTGCATTGGAAAAAGCCCTTGAGGTGTTGTAGATGTCTAAATATGGGCCGCAGGTATGTTAGTCTAAAGTTTATATGAACGTTGGCGACTAAAGTTAGCAAATGCAAGAAAGAAGAGAAGACCTAAACAAACAAAACCACCAGAGTTGCAGCAACGTACTTACAAACAAAACCATCATAGTTGCAACAACGTAAGTAGGTACTTACAAACAAACCGACAAAAATATTAACAGGATTCGCATTGGTTTTGGCTCGTTAAATGCAGTAGACAAATATGCATACAGACGAGTATATAAATAGATTATTTCAATAAACGCTCCAGAGGATGTCAAAGAGTGGACTGTGGGCTCATAAACATGTTTACGCGCAGCAATCGAGCTCACAGCGAGGGAATTTGTTTCCCGCAGCCAATCGAAAACATTACTCTTTTATTTATTTACAACAGGATATTTTGATAAATTAAATAGGTAGTCGCTAGCACATCAAGTTACCGCGATCTGTCAATTTTTTGTCATTCGATTTAGAAACTTAACCATCAACATTTGTCGTTTTAAAATCATTTGGAAAAATTTGACAGTTTGGTATAACCTGCGGACTAATTGCGTAACACACTATCAGTAACAATCGGTTTCAATTTGACAGTTCAACAACATTCATTGCGTTATTTACGTTGTTGAGCAGAATATCTGAAGCAATGGATTTGGAATATACTTCAATACGATTCCGATTGTGATACAAACTGTACTACCTACGCAACTAGAGTACTGATGTGCTGGCGACTGTACCTAAACTACCTAAGTTGTCTTAGTACCTAACTACTTTATTTTTTAAAGGTTTTGGTATTGGAATTGCGTAGACATCAGATTACGAAATAGACAAATATAAATGGCTTACATAATACTTTAGATCTAGGTGAGTTTTCCAGCCCTCTTTCTGTTTCTTTTTAATAAATATTATACTAAAAACATAGTATACTCAATTATGGTAAAAACAGACTATCTCTCTCCTTAAACATAATTTATGTTTTTGTTATTTGCACTTGTTTCATATATTTATTTATATAAGTTTAATATGTGTTATGTATGTATGTATTTATTGTAAATGGTAAACCACAGACATACCTGCAGTATTGTCTCTCCTTCCCCTTAATCCATCCAAAGGTTGTCTTTAAAAGATCGCTTTTAGCGATAAGACCGCCCATTGTGGCACCCTATGTAAAATTCTTCTACATTGATATCTGTAATTTTTATGGTGTACATAATAAAGAGTTACATAATATTCTATTCTATTATAAATAACATACATACATAATCAGCCTATAATATTCCCACTGCTGGGACTGTTTTTCTCCACCGTATTAAGAGCAGTGGTGATGAAATTATTTACACAAAGTAAAGCGCCTGCCTGGGTTCGAACCCACGACCTACAATTACTCGTAAAGGCTCGTACAGACTAGTGCGATATCGCGGGCGGGACGCGACACTAGTAGCACAATTTCTTTGTCGGTGCCTGTCGCTCCCGCGATATCGCACGAGTCTGTACGAGCCTTAAGTCGGGGTCGTTACCACATGGGCCACCACTGCTATATATTATACTGAAATACAATAGGATTTTTTTATGTATCACGCATCGATTACAGATAGGTAATAATCTAAAAAACAAAACACCTGATTATCTGCCTAGCTATCCCCCAACTATGTTGAGGTCGGCTTCCAGCCTAACCGGATGCAGCTTAAGAGCACGCAGTCTAAATCAAATTTCGAACGCAAGCTCTGCCCCTCGCTCGCCGCCACTCCATTATGTGCTAAACGCTAATTCATCAGTAATAAAGTTGAATATCGCGTGCGCTCTTTGATCGTGTTCGAGCACAAAACTAAATAGCGTAAGTCTCAATTCTTATTTCGTTTATAACTAAAGTAATAATCGATCTAGAGAAAAAATATCTTGCGTCCGGATAATAAACTATATTTTCTTGCTGTGAATATTTATTTTAGACATAAAAGCTACACAATCTAGTTTGTTTTTTAGAATTATCCTTAAAAAAGACATGATTTTCGAATAAAAATTTTATTGAGAGAAAATATTACAATTACGTAACTGTCTTCAACCAGGAAAGAAAAAGATCCAAGAAATCATAAACTAAAGTTTAATTTTGCTTGTATGTGTGAATGTTTCAGAATGTTGATGCAAATTAACCTAAAAATAGGGAGCCTCCTCTTAATACCAGTATTTTACATTACATGGAGCGACTGCCTATCTGTTACTGGGTAATACGATACCCCTTGGTAAGACTGGTTGTCAGACTTTCGGGCTTCTGACGACCTGTAACAACTGTCAAAGATTTACAAATAACAGCCGGGACCAGCTTTTCGAGGCACGGATGGGTCTTAGTATGTAAAGATGGATACCCATCCACGGACTAACCGCGGCAACCATAGCTTAACCTGACTGAATGACCCGTGCGGCTGATATTACTTAGCCAGTAGCTACAAGCCTCTCTCTATTGACAAAACTCGTAACAACAATAATCATTTCTTAGGCGAGAATCGAACCCGCGAGTGTCGCGACCTGTGGTGCAAAAGCATATTCGTTCCGAGGCCTTCTATTTATATCTTAAAACATATCTATCATCTAGAAAGAAAGGTCTGTGTAAGTACATTTTTGACGTAGGTACCTATGTAGCTCTTAATAGTAATTATCACACCCCTACTATGTGCTTCGTACCTATGTTCGTTATTTTTATTATAAAGTGTGTCATTGTCGTAGTGTCACTTAATTTTTTTCAAATCAGGTTTTTATCCATCATTTCGTCCTTCATTTATCCAATTCCTTCTATGATTTTGTTGCTAAACGCATAAACACAGCAAATGAATGAAGTTCTAATAAAATCTGTTTCCAGCGAGTGTTCTAAACGGTTATACGCAGCAAATGAATGAAGTTCTAATAAAATCTGTTTCCAGCGAGTGTTGCAGCGAGCGATGTGATCGGCAACGTTCTCTATCGTAGCCCAGTTTCCCTCAAATTCATTCGCCACAGCAGCGAGTCGGCCGGCTGGCGACACGGATCCGACGCGAGCGGCGAGCGGAGCGTGGCGCAACGACCACTGCTTGCTACCTAACAACTAGTTACATAAAAATACAAGTCGGCGGGCACAGAGCGGCCCCGCCAGACCACGGCTACGTACCGGTTGCTCCACACTGACACGCTACTTGTTGTCCACACATTTTTATTCACGATGCAAGACGCTTTTTAATTTACAGAACTTTATATTCATAGTAAATTCCATTGTGTTGTACTGTACGATCCAACTCGTGTCCAGAAGTAAATTATCCATGGTAATAGCCTAATTGAACTTGTAGGAAAATGCGTACATTTGGTACATACATGATAAAACCTTTTTTTTTTACTTGTAAAGTTTTTATTACCTATTCACTTTTTAGTTTTGGTACCTACCCCCACAATTCAAATAAATAACAGTGACAGTAACTTATAACATCATCCACATAGACTTAGTGGGAAAAATACGTATTCTGTGGGTCGATTTGTACCGTACCAGTTACATAGCCTAATGTCAACTGGTCATCACCTTTTACAAAATATTGCTTTTCCCGATGCAGGGACGTTAAGTTGAGGAGTTCTCCTGGTACTTCACCATCAGATCCACTTCAACATATGCATTGTGACGAGCATTAATTGCTTAGCAACCATTGACTTATACAGTATTAAAGTAATCGAATTGCAACCCGTGAAATACTTATTTTTGAGTAATTCCGGTGGCCACCTGAGGTCTTCATCATCAGATCCACTTCACCAAATGGCGCTTTCCGAGAGCAAATGCACGAGTCACTATGAAAAAATCCCAAATCGCTATGCCTATAATATTTGAAGAATACCCTCGACTTTTCCAAGATCCCATCATCAGATCCTGACCATCAGATCAACGAGACCAATTAGGAAAAATACCGGTTCAAAAAAAAAATGGATTTTACAAATCGCTCCAGCCGTCTTTGAGTAAACGGGGAACATACATAAAACTATTTTTTTTAAAGATTCCGGCGCACTGAGAACCTCCTTCCTTTTTTTGAAGTCGGTTAAAAAGCAAGTTACACTAGTCAGCTTCCTTGAAGTTAGATTTTTTGTGCGCTCGAAGCAAATAAAAATATATTACAAGTTGGATTATCACATAATGTCGTAACCATCTACCCTCATTCTACCAGACGTCCCTACGCAGGCTACCCTTAACACCATACGGACCTACCTACGTAGGAACTTAGACAAATGCCTGTTTTCACTAACACTTACTTAGGTGACGTCTAAAAGAATGCCTATATATGCGTACTGTTGGATTTTCAACGCTCGGCTCAGCGTTGAGAGTTAAAAATCCAACAGTGCAATAATATTTAAGCGTTCATTTTGGGTTTTCCTAGTGTTAAAGCGGCAATGAGTAGAACTTATGATAAAACACATTAATTAAGTACCTACTTACCTACCGACCTAAAAACATTTTTGGAACGCTTTACAGCACAGCGTAAACCAATATTATCAATTTCTTTTCCTACCCGCATTCGTTTGACGTTTAGTTCGAGTAGTGTCCTAGTCCTCGAAGTGAATTTGTTCCAAGTACAGTACATTGATTATAAAATGCTGTATGGTCGCTGTGAGCTCGGTGTCGGCGGTGACACATCGGCGCGTGATTCAGAGCCGACTGCGCGTGCACAAGCATCCCTGACGTCAGCGCGCGTCCGGCGGCGGCTATTATCAACACTGCGTGGAAAAATATCGCGCAAGCGATTGAAAAATGTTCGAATGGATTTAACTTTTTGCCTAGTGATACGTTTTACGTAGCTGTCGAACTATATAGTCTAATGAACTAACTTCGGTGGCTTCAGTTGAGCCTCGATGCAAATTAACACATTACAATTACCTACATAATAACAGGCCGGTTTTTCCCGGTGGGGAGGGTTAGGAAAAGGGTTATCTCTATAGGTACCCCTTGCGCGTCCTTGTACGTTTTACCAGTTCTGTTTAGGGGCGAGTACGCACTACGACTTTTTTAGCGCGATCGATTATGTTGTGATTTATCACAATTAGGCGCCACAACTCGCGACGCGATTGTCGCATAAGTCAATTTGCGACAATTATGCAAAAATTGCAGCATTTATGAAGTTGTATGGCCCTGCGCGCGCTGCGATAGTAAAACCACGCCCCGCGCCCGCGGCGGATTCACAATTCAAAAACCGTGTACTGCTTGTCGCAAAAAATAAAATCGTAGTGCGGGCTAGGCCCAAGTTCTATGTAACACGGGGCGAGCCTATTGCCAACAACCGGGCATAAATCCAGACTCTGGGCCGCTACGGAGAATTTCCTAACAGAAACCCAGTAGACCGTATCACTATGCCCAACCTGGGAAAGTGGGAATCGAACTCAGGCTGCAGTTTCTGTTTTTACTCTTTTGTATTTTGCGGTCGTTGATTAGTTTTAAGTATATTTTTTCTAGGCTGCAAGGTTGTGTCTATGTAAGTCCAGCATCTTAAGAACCACTAACTCCCAAAATACAAGCTTGACTTACCGTTTGGGAGTTTCTAGATCATCTATTATGTGCTGCTGAACAACCATCAAACATCATAATACATTGTTCTTTGTAGATTAAGGTTTTGTTGTATTTTGAGAGCAAAATAAAAAAATGATTATATTATTATTCAATCCATTATACAGACGATCATTTTTGGTGCGGGTTTGGTGCTGTGATGTTAATGCATCAAAACTGTCGCTGGACTGCGCAGTCCACTTGCAGTCGGTTACGAAAATAACGACGCAGCTAAGTTACCTACGACTATGCCCACTAAGTTAAAATTATGTGAATGTGTTTCATAACAGCTAACTCTGATTCATTGTATTACCTACTTCATGGGTTTTAAGAGTTGTAATGAAAGCAAACTATTATAACATTCCTTCCCTTTCTATCTAAAGTGCTCGAGGCTAGTGTTCACAAACAATTCTCCCACTTTATTCATCACAACTCCCTTATCAGTCCATTTCAATCCGGATTGAGGCCCGGGCACAGTACCGTTTCAGCTCTCCTTAAAGTGACCGACGATATAAGGCGGGGTATGGAAGACACTAAAGTTACGGTCTTAGTGTTAATTGACTATTCCAATGCTTTTAATACCGTCAGTCATGAAGTCCTTTTATCCATCCTTTCCTATCTTATGGTCTCTCCGGGCGAATGGTTTTCATCGTATCTTCAGGGGCGACAGCAGTCTGTTTATGCTGGAGACTCTCCGTCGAGTTAGTGTGATCTTGCAGCTGGCGTCCCTCAAGGCGGTATATTATCTTCTTCTTCTTTCTTATTGTCGGGCAAGTGTTGACAACATATCCGATGCGATTGAGGAGCTAAACCGGGATTTAGATGTCGTTAAAAACTGGTCTGATCGATTTGGGGTAGCGGTTAACCCAACCAAGTGTCAGACTATCATAGTATAGCCCCTACAGTATGAGGAAGCTGAATGGCTTAACTGTGCCACCTCTGATCTTCGACAATTCAGTCATCCCGTTTAGCTCCGATGTTAAGAATATTGGTCTGCATGTCGACAATTGTTTTGACTGGCGAAAGCAGGTCACGACTGTAAGTCAAAAAGTCACCGGAACGTTGTGGTCGCTCTATCGGTTTAAAAATCTTCTTCCATCACACATAAAGGCAATGCTTGTACAGTCCCTAATATTTCCCATGATTGACTATGGTGATGTGTGTTACTATGACCTGAATGCAGATCTCCTCAATAAACTTGACCGCCTTCTCAATAACTGTATTCGATTCGTTTTCAATCTTCGTAAGTAAGACCATGTATCCGCGCACCGACTGTTTTTGAAATGGTTACCTATTCGTCAGCGCAGAGAGTTGAGGGCTCTGTCTATGTTGTTCTCTATTCTCGACAAACCCACTTCTCCTTCTTATCTGACTTCCCAAATTAAATACTTTTGCTCTGCCCATAGTAAAAATCTTCGTTCCACCAACAATCGTCTTCTACGATGTCCCTCGCACCGTTCTGGCTTCATTCATTCTTCTTTCTTTGTCCAGGCGGTCTTTCTTTGGAATGCGCTCCCTCTGAACATCAGGACGGCAACCAGCCGGTTATTATTTAAAGTGAAGGCACGTGAACATATTCGTCAGAAGTTGGCCGAAACATCTCAGCGGTGATTTGCTGGAGTCGTTTTCTTCGCTACCGTTCGTTATTTCTCCTGACAAAGTTTATTTTGGTATATTATGTATGTATGTATGTATCTATTTATCTATGTGTTTGTATTTATGCCTGTATTTTATAGTTATTTCCGAGCTATCTATCCCGTACGTTGCACCTGCCATGTTTTGTCTCTGCATCACCCTAAGGTTGACTGGTAGAAAATGGCTGAGGCATTAAGTCCGCCTTTGTACAGTGTAGCTTTTACTTGTGCATAAAGTATGAATAAATAAATAAATAACATTCTGGGGGCCTAAAACGGACGCTTTGGCAGAATCATAATATGATCTGCGTACAATTCATCTGTTTGACAGTTTTGTATGGGGTTTGGTAAAATGGTCCACAAATTATTAATTGCTTTAGTGAAGTCTAATGTCAAATAGTAGCTGTCAAACAGATTAATTGCGGGATGTATGAATTGTACGCAGATCATATTATGATTCTGCCAAAGCGTCCATTTTAGGCCCCCTGTACGTTAGTTTTCTTGTGAAAGGAATAATTGCCGAAACGTCTGTAAGTACCTATTAAGGTTGCTTTAAGAATAGGACCCCGGTGTTCGGGCGGCGGTTAGTCCGTCGCGTTCCGTTCCTCGACCGCAATGCTGCGCGTTTCTATACCTTTTGTATTCATAACCTCCACATCACCTCGCCCGGCGCCCGCTCGCTTCCACTCCTCGTTTGTGCCGAATTTGCTTCACTGATTACGACCTTCTGTTATACTAAGAGTGGAGAATTTTCTCTGCTTGGTTAAGGAAAATATTGTCGTCACTCCTGTTGGTCCTAATTTGGTAAAAAATTAGGAAAATTGAAGTTTTTGAGAACCTATTTTGAGTAGGTATGTAATGCCACTTGACTACATAATTTACAATAAATTAAAAATAAGGGAATCAAAATTTAAAAAGAAGCGGATTAAAATAGGAATAAAATACCTAGATAACTTTTACCTTTTGCGTCATGTCCGTCTGTATGTCTGTCCAGTGACCACGGCTTAGCTCGGAGGCTCGAAGTACTAAACAGCTGTAATTTGGCATGGGTATACCTACATATTAATCACGCCGACAAGGTGGTAAAATAACATCTCAAAAATACATTTTTGTAATAACAGCCGCACGGGTCGATCGATCAGGTTATGCTACGCTTTCCACGGTTGGTCCATTGATGGATGACCATCTTTACCATGATGAAAAATATCATGTTTATAACTCAATCACAACGTTTCCTATCAACTGTTAAAGAAAGACCTTGCACTCGGCTACGTACTTTAGCAGGTAGAACCTTTATTTTTTTCCGTCGATAAAATTAAGGTGTTTCCCTCATTTCGATATGTGCACATTATGAAGACTCAAACTGTATAGTAGGTACGCATAAACTTGATGGCGGCTCTGAAGTGCGCATTCGCTGCGCAGTACTCTGACACATGAATTTGTGACTGCGCGCAGTGACTCGCCTCATGTTCCGAGCTGTCATAAAGTTTGCATCGGACTGTACCTCAAATTATGTTGTGAGGAAGCTAGTTCGTTACCCGTGGTCCCTCCCGTAGTCCCTGGAAGGGACCACGAGTATTTTTTTACCCCCATGGTCCCTTCGAGAAATACAATGCTGCCAAATTAAAACCATCTACTGTTATTGAATCATTTAGGTTAGGTTAGAACAGTGCCGCGTCAGCGGCCGCCGAGCGCCAGATTCCCTCTCTATTTTTTGGTGAATCATTTTGAATTGTCATTTTGAATGTTTCAAGTAACTAAGAGCTAAAACTAACGGTCTACCATTTTAATTTGGCAGCATTGTATTTCTCGAAGGGACCACGGGTAACAAATGGAAGTTACATGTGTCTTTGCAAAGTACCAGAGAAAGTCTGATTTATTCGACAAAATGTACTTTATTGAAAAATTATGTTGTTATTCTGTACTTTATTGAAAAATGATATTGTGTGATCAAATTCAGTACGTCTACAGTAATGCGTTAGTTGCGTACAGTCAACCGCACCTCCGTGATAACAATTTGACAGGGCTTTATTTCGTAGCAGTAAGGGCGATTTTCGAAGTATAAGTATTGATGTGCGGTTGACCCGTACACGTGCTCAGCACAGAACTGCAACCGTGTTGTTGAAACACCTCGTATACAAATCTATACATTATAAAGTTGCGACATGTACACAACCCCGAAGATCCCTTCAGTGTAGGTCTATTTGGCTACAAGCATACCTTCAGTGTGGGTCTATTTGGCTACAAGCATACCTTCAGTGTAGGTCTATTTGGCTACAAGCATAAACTAAAATAAAAAACCAATAAAAAATTCTACATCCATTATATTTTAACGTCATTAGTGGTGACAATTAAAATTAATACATTTCAATTGCGTTTGAGATTTCATATTTACTTTTTTTTTACAATAAAATGTACGAACTCAAATATGTTTCCTTATTTGTTAAGACATTCTATGCTCATCCATTATCTAAAATATAAAAAGCTATTCTTACGTATTCGGCTTCAACTTGTAGATAATGATTGAACATCGAAGTTAGTAAAAAATCAGTCTAAACGAAGATGCCTGCGCAATCGTTTGCCGTTGGTCCACAAGCTACTTCAATACTGTACTATCATCAGTTTCGGTCTTAAATAACTAACACAGGAACAAAAATATAACTTATAAATAAAGAGTAGTACCTACAGATGTTTAATAAATTCAGTCAAATTTGTAAAATTAGTCAAACCTATACAGAGATTCCAAATAAGATAAGACTAGTTCTGTATTTATATTTCTCAGTCAATTTCGTTTGGCATTCTCCCTTGAAAAATTGCAATTAAAGCTTATTCGAAATGATAAAGATCGTCGCAGTAAAGCAAAAACAAACACAACCTTAAGATATTCGCACCATCAAACACCACAAATAGTAACCATAAGCATACATGCTTTGTTCTAGTCGGCCCTTTCAAAAGGCGTCAAGCAAAAAAATAAGCGCCTAATAATTTAAACATATAACCCAAGACAATTAAAAATATTGAGAAGACATTTGATCATGAATACATATACGTTATATACAGCAAGTTTTGCAATGCCTAAATAAATAATATAACCAACTCTACATAAGCGTTCGTTACGCACCCGACCCAATAAATACTTAACACAGCCCGTCGAACAATCGCTACAGTCTTCTTGTCATGTTCAATATCACAATAACACCAGTAGCTCATGGACCAACGACAAACAGGGCTGCACAGGTTTGGCAGTGGGTTTTCGAAAAATTGAGTAATACATATACGATAATTAAGAATCACAATACAGTTAATACTTATGAATAGAACTTACTTAAGTCAAATATGATAAGCGGTGACGGACGATGCGCACTGCTAGGCCGGTGGCGGGCCTTATCTCGCGGGAATTACTACACGACGCGAACTTTACTCTCTCCCACGACACATATACACAAATGCTCCTACAAAGGGCGCGGCGCAGCTTACTAAAGTGTTTACATCTAAAACCGCCGCGCTGTGCCTGTATCAAACTGCATGTGTACGCAAAAGAGCGCAACATCAACGAGTCTATGGACCTTACTAGATCCCTAAAAAATCGAATAGATAATACAGAAATAATGGAATAAGCATAACGTGCGTGGTCTGGCAACTCGTATAAAGCACCATGATTTGGCCCATAAGTACCAAAACAAAGAAATTATGCAAAGTTCAATAAAATACTACCACATAATATGTTGTACGCTTACAGGAATGTCTAATAATAAAAGTTTCGCTCTTATATCTATGTGACTTACATTCAATAACTTTACTTATAGCAAAATTAAACTTACGTAAACACATTGCCACTACACATTGCATCTTATAGTAGCAGGCTTTTCTTGGGATGATGCTCTCTAATACAATTTTATAAAAGATCCAGTACTATAATTTTTATTTAGTTGTATCAAGTTACAGACCTGATACAGTGAGACGCAATGGTAATGGTTTAGCAATAAAAACCTACACAAGAGATTTGCCAAGGTCAATATTGTAGAGTAGTTAAGTAGTTAAACCTTGGGGCATTTGTTAAACCTATTGATACTAAGTTACCTAAGTACAATTTAAGGTAATACGTTGAATATGGTTCTCCTGAGTCCTGACAAGTCGTGGTGTACGTTAGTAACGTATGCTTCGCGTCAGTAGTGCGCACCGACCGTCAACGCGTGGTACACAGTGAAATTTCAATACACGTATAAACTAGGAAGTGATGTCAATTAGCGTGGAAGCAACCTCAGTCTTGTCAATCTTCCGATGTGAACCAACAACGCTACGACGCCCTGCAGTTCCACTCGTCCGATCCTGGAAACAATGTTCAAATGCAGTATTTACTGGTCAAGTTTTCCTTACAAAAAAAAATGTAGCTTACAGAAAAAATATATCAAAGTTCAAAACTTTTCAATTACAGCACAATTTCAAGATTATAATTGAGATAATAATTAAGTTAAAATTACAATTATAAAACTATTTAGATAATAACACTCCAGGAATAACTAGTTGAGTGATCAGCTGAGAATAATTTATCTATTAGAATAAATAAAATTAAGAATGAAAAGATACGACTCGAAAAGAGGAGCAAGTTAGGTTAGTTAAGACTGACCGACACGAGCAGCGAGAATAAAGAATAAACAAAATGTTTGACTAGCATTTATTGCAGAGCTGTTGTTCAGAAAAATTGAGAAATGGCCTTTGAAGGTTTGGCTTCAGGGGTCTAAGTCTACCGATTTACAATTGCAATGGTCTCGCCATTGTGGGTTTTGCCATACAAAATCTGTCAAAACCTTACAATGGCGAGACCATTGCAATGTTTGTAATCTAGTAGAGTTGGCCCTGAGCTACGCCACGGGCTGGGTACTACTCGCTCGATTGGCGTATAGCGATAACCTTACCCGCTCATCTTTGCTTTGTCGTCGACTGGAAATACTTTTACGTCGTTTGGACGTACTTATTCTTATAAATTAATATAGGTCACGTGACACTCACCGTACTATCTTATGCTTCCGTGGGCTGCTCTATCGGATCGTTGCGCGGCTCGTCAACGGCTACTGTCTTCACTTTGATGTCAGCTACATCTACTTCGGTACTCTTATCGGTTTTGCCCTGATCATTTTTAGCTGTGTCACCGTTTGCGCCATTCACGACCTCTTTCCCGTTTTCCATTGACAGTCGGGCACTTAATTCTTCCTCTTTGCTGGCATCACCGTTTTGAGACGCAATTTCAGTATCGCCGTTGGTAGCTTTGCCGTTTACCTGTGCTTCTTTCGTTTCTTTTTCTTTTGGCTCACTCTCAGACCTAGCTTCTTCAGGAACTTTTGGACTCTCCTTAGAATCTACAGGGGTTTCAACTTTTTCCTTAATAGTTTCAGCCGGGGTCTCTTTCTGTTCTGTTATTGTTTCAGCAGGGGTGTCTTTCTGTTCTGGTTTTTTATCTTCGCCTTTCTTTTCTTCTGTGTCATTTTTTTTATCTGGCACTTCTTTCTCTGTGACAACTTCAGACACTTTAGTTTTACTGGCATCTGTTTCAGGTGTGCTGCTAACTTCTGTTTCGATTTCCTTTTCAATTTTATCTGTTTCCGGTTTTGCTTCTTTCTCATTAGAGGCTACTTTGTTTTCTTCGCCATCTGTAATCTTAAGGCTATTACTGTCGACATTTTCCTTCGTTGCTTTAACTTCTGCAACTTTTTCTGTGGGTTTCTCTTCTGGTGCAACTTTCGTTGTCTCGTTATTGGCAACTTCCTGCTTTTCGATTTTATCTCCTCCCGCTACAGCCTTGCCCTCTGACGCTTGTTCTGCAGCTTTTAAAGCTTTCTCCTTCTCCTCACACTCCTTCATTTCCATTTCCATTTCCGAATCTAATATTCTCTCAACAATATCATTTGTATCCAAATTTTCAGTCTCCATGGATTCTTCAGAAATAGTGTGTAATGTTTTAACTGGTATGTTATCCAAGTTAGTGACATCCTGTACCTTGGACAATATTTCGTCACATTCCTTCTCCAACACCTCTCCTACATTCTGCAGTTCTTCCATTTCATTAGAAGAGGGTTCCTCGACGACGGGTTCGAGATCTTCGATCATTTCCGCTACTTCGTTCAGTCCCTCTTTGTCATTAGTCACATTTTTTATTTCTGTGATTACCGTAGCAAGAGTTTCTGCGGAAACAGGTGCATCTTTGTCACCATTTTTCAGTTCGGCACTCTCTTCTGGCTCAGGAACAATTTCTGAAGACTCTGTCTCCATTTTTTCAGTCTCTGGTTTTTCAGTCTTATCACTACTCTCCTCAATAATGGGTTCAATGTCACAGACTGGGGTATCGGCTATTTCATTTGAGTCTGTGACTTCTTCGACAATTGTTTCGACTTTTTCTGTTACTACATCTATCTTAGCTTGAACAGCTTTATCTTCTTTGCCGACAGCTACTTCTTCCTCCACGTCCATTTTTTCTGGCTCATCGGCTGCTTCTGGAGCGGGTTTTTCAGGTTCAGCCGCAATCGTTTCAGGTGTAGCTTTCTTTTCAATGCTCTCTTTTGCCACGGGCGTAGCTTCGGCTTTAGCAGGCGCAACAGTTTCAGCAGGCGCTTTGTCTTCAACGGGTGCTTTCGCTTCAGCTGGCGATTTAGCTTCAGACGCTTTCTCTTCAGATGTCGCTTTAGCTTGAGCGGTAACTTCTTTTTCAGGAGCTGTTTTAACATCTGCATCCACATCGGTTTTCAGAACTTTAGCAGGTTGTTCATCCTGTAATGACATAATTTCAATTATTAGCGTTTGCTCAAACCAGGATATGTTTCAATGTGCCTCTTTAAAACTCTTTTTTTTTTTATTAATTAGGCATAACTGTTTTTCGTAAAGTAGATTTTTTATCAAACAGTAAAACAGCCCTTTTACATTCAGATTTTTTAAATTCTTCTTTGAATGTTAAATTAACACTATACTTAGCAAACGCATTGTTATAGAATACATATTTACAGATGGGGTAATGTAGCACAGCCCATTCCTATGGTACACTCCCGTACTCCTAAATCGAGCCACCGCCATTTTTATGTATACATAAAACATCAAAATAATGATTAATCAGAGAAAAAAAAAAACTATTTTGAGTCTGACATACTGATCATCATTTCGATATCAGCATTGTTCCAAATTTGATTTCACAAATATGAAAAAGCGAAGAAAATTAGAGTTTAGTCACTCTTAAAGAATCAACAGCCTTTGATTGGGTATCTTTATGTCAATAGTTATTTTGATACTATTTTAAGCATGTAGGTGCAACACATTCATACAAATGCGTGCACTGACTGGACAGGTCCCCTCAATCTGTGAGAAAAAAAGAGAGCCCCCCTCCAACATCTGAGTTTGTTTCGGCCTTTCTTCTCAGAGTAGTCAGATTTGAAACGCCGACCTCATCTAGTTTTTCAAACATGATTGACGTGACAAAAATAAATCATTTATCATTATCATAGTCATTAATTGGTAAGGGATTCTAGTGGAATACTGCAGACCCAGGCACGCGCACATGATGTATGATTGTGTTGCAGCTACATGCATAAAAAGAGTATGGGAATTGATTTTCCTTATTTTTTAATCCATTCTGACGTTCAAATTATGGCTACTGAACCTGAAGTAGCACACACAAGCTTCTACAGTCTGGGCTTAATCTACGAAACTTCATGTAAGTCGTTCTGCCGGTCAAAGAATAGACCAAAACCTAGAGACTGGCGGGCGCCGTCCAGGAGGACCACAAAACTGGGTCACTACGACAAGATCGGTTTATCATTACCACCAGCCTGTGTAATCGCTACCTGAACTGAGTACAGGTCCAAGAACAGCTTCGACACTTTCATGGACTGACTGTTTGCGGTCGAACTGTTAGAAGGACACTCGAAGAAAGTGGCCTGGAACTTCATAATCCAGCTAATGGTCCCAAACTGACACGAGCTTACAGAATGGCACGCCTACAGTTTGCACGCAAACATAAGCATTCCACTCAACGTCAATGGAGCCAGAGTTTTTTTACGGATGAAACAAAGATTATGTTGTATAGCAATGGTTCACGTAGGAAAGTCTACCGAACACAGGGAGAACGTTTTCAGCAATGTTACACTGAAGAGAAGGTGAGTTATCTCGGTTGGACATGGACAGTCTGGAGCGGAATTTCCACAGGATTAAAAACTGGCCTGAGGTTATGAGGTTTTTGGGCCAAGATTTCATTTTTATGCATGATAATGTAAGCCGCACACTGCAAGAATTGTTCGAAAATACCTGCATGACGTTAGTATCGCTGTAATGGAATGGCCAGCAAGAAGCCCTGATATGAATCTGATAGAGTACTTATGGGATGAGCTGAAGAGGTTCGAACTAACCAACCAGCTCCAGAAACTGCAGGAGCTCAAAACTGCAATTTTGGAAGCATGGGAGAAAATTCCACAGCATGTCATAGTTGCATTAATTAATCCCATCCCAAACCGCATGACGGCCGTCGTAAACTCTCTTGAAGGTAACACAAGTTACTAAATATAACCGTTTTCTCATGTAAACCATTATTTTCTTAAAAATTCCATGCCAATGTTTCCCTTGAGAAACGCGAAGACGAAATATTGCAATAAACTGTTATTTTTTAGTATTCCGATTTCAAATTCAAACAATGAAAAACGAAAACGATAGTGAGTGACTGGCTTCAAAACCAAAAATTCCATGCCAATGTTTCCCTTGAGAAACGCGAAGACGAAATATTGCAATAAACTGTTATTTTTTAGTATTCCGATTTCAAATTCAAACAATGAAAAACGAAAACGATAGTGAGTGACTGGCTTCAAAACCAAAAATTCCATGCCAATGTTTCCCTTGAGAAACGCGAAGACGAAATATTGCAATAAACTGTTATTTTTTAGTATTCCGATTTCAAATTCAAACAATGAAAAACGAAAACGATAGTGAGTGACTGGCTTCAAAACCACTTGTTAGGCTCCGCCGTCTGTCTGTCTGTCCGTCTGTCACCAGGCTGTATCTCATGAACCGTGATAGTTAGACAGTTGAAATTTTCACAGATGATGTATTTCTGTTGCCGCTATAACAACAAATACTAAAAACAGAATAAAATAAATATTTAAGGGAGCTCCCATACAACAAAAGTGATTATTTTGCTCGTTTTGGCTCGATATTGATAACGGCAACAGGTAGACGCTTGAAATATTAACAGAATATTTAGTTACATATTCACTTTAAAAATAAATAATCAAAACAAAATCAAAACATACAACAAACGTGATTTTTTTTGCCGTTTTTATAGATAATGGTACGGAACCCTTCGTGCGCGAGTCCGACTCGTACTTGGCCGGTTTTTTTTTTCTTGTCCTAATATTATAATTTAAAAATACCTTTAAACAAAAATATGCAGGGTGGCTCGATTCAGGTGTCCGAGAGAGTATTACCCATTTCAATACTTTCACCTTATAGATCGTACACAAAAAAGTGTACAGAGTGTGTAAAGAGTTAAGCCGAAGAATAAAAAAATATTACTTGCAGCACATACTCGATCATACCTAAACTTGTTAAAAAAATTTAACTAATTACAGAATTAATAAACAAATCGTCCAACAAATACATACATGTTTAATGTATAAATAATCCACACCAATAAAATACTTATTGTACAAAAACCATCACCAAAACCCCAAAAAAAAACATGAGAATAATACAAATAAACAACTTCTCTTGCAATATGGACCAAGATTATTTGGTTTTTATTTTAAAGTCATTAGATATTTCCTAAGCAATGCATTTTTCCTCTTTTAATTCATCTGAAACTTTTAATTTAGGCACTATTTTTTTATCTTCTGATGTTTAGTTTATCTGATCCATTGTTTTACATTTTATTTGACAAACTCACCTGAACTAACAGCTATGCAGGATTGTAGGGATTATAAAATATATAAAAACGTAATTTGGTTTAAGGAACTATACTGAATGTGAATAATTTGAAACTGCATTATTTTTCTTAATAATTTATTTTATACATAAAATTAAATGTCAAGTATCCACTAATAGTAACTATTTAACACAGCTGCCTGAAGCATAATAAAGCGTAAAGCCTCTCAGTTCCACGATGCAAGTTTCTTACCTGTGGCATACAATAAAATTAAAGCAACAAACAACTTGCTAAACACTGTTTAGATGGTGCAACTTTTAGTGCGAATTTCACCAACGAAAGTGAACGCTATCAGCACATAAACCGCGTTTAAGAGCTGTCAGTGTCATTATTTTCTTTGGATTATTGACACTGACAGCTTTTGAACTCGGTTTAATGTGGTGATCGTGTTCAGTTTCGTTGGTGAAATTCGCCCTTATTGTTGCTTCAATTTATAAATTCTAATAATTTATATTCTCTTCACAAACAATGACATGCAAAATATTTAAAACAAGCTTAAAACCTATCTGACAAAGTTTGTGAGAGACTGGTGGCTGCACTAGGAAAACCTGTATAGCAGATCACCAGGCTCCCACCAGACGGAGTGTAAACTTAATTAGTTATACAGTAAAAGTTATAGAGCTGAGCATAACAATATAAATCAAATGTAAATCAATGGTTAAAACCAAATTAAAGTAAAAAAAATACAACAATAGAAAAATGCGTGAAATATTATGAATGGGGAAATTTATTGGGGGGTTAATTTATTTATTTTTTTGGGGGGTTAGTAATTCCTCAGTTGCTTTAAAGTTAAGAAGTCTTTTTTTTTTAAACGTTTATACGTTTTTTTTATTCAACTGTGTACGTACTCTTACATGCCTTTTTTATTAGGTGTTACATTGTGGTAATACGATTAATTTTATTATACATGATGTTACATAAATAACCCAAAACCTCATTAAGGGGTCATAGTACTCATCAATATGAACAATGCTATAGGACAAAACATGAAATCGCGAAAAAAATCAGCTGTTCACTACATTTTGACGAGTTACGAGAACAAAAATGTAGGGAACAGCTGATAATTTTTTCGCGATTTTAGGTTTGGTCCCATAGTAAAATTTGTTCATAATGATGACACAATGACCCCTTAAGAGGTTGTGCGTTATTTATGTTATATCTTGTATAAGTGGGAACCTAGAAATGTGTAAAATCTTAGAGAAAAGCACATTCTTAAACCCTTAGGCCCGGCGCCCATTGGCGGCACGGCATGGGCAAGCTATTTTAGGCGACGAATAAAAATATAACTTAACAGTATGGAAATAAATTTGAAATTTCGATGTTAACGGTCGGTAAGTACAAAAACAATACCGCGGTATGTTAACATTGAAATTTCAAATTTATTTTCATACTATTAAGTTATATTTTCATTCGATGGGCGCCTTGGCTATATTGCAAACAGAGTATTTTCTGCGTTTTCTCGAGATAGAGAGCGGATCAAATATTAAGGAGGAGTGTTTCTTGAGCAAAGCATAGAACAAAAAGTTGCCTCACTTACAAGACTATCAACATTAGGATACAAGTATGGGAAAAAACAGGCCACCTTCAGTACCACCCGCTGGGCTCTTTCCAATTTTAAAATGTTATGGTATGATACAGGCAAATAAATGTAACCGTGTAAACGAGGCTTAATGGTTCCTGTATACAATAACCTGCCAGATTCAAAACTGTTGAGTCAGCGACTTTCTGTAGTAGCAATAAGCTTCGACTGAGGGTTTATAGTTATGAAAAATTATGTGTTTTAGAAAAAAAGAAGTTGAACGATATAAAAATTAGTACCTTGTATCCATTATGTACAGGAACCATTACAATAACTAATCACTAATTAAATTACACATGTACTCACCTGCAGGTAGGCCGGCGAGTCTATTCGTCTACACAGATATAACTACAAGTGCATGCATTAGGCGTGCTTTGGCAAGTATCGGGTATCAGCGGAGGGGCACCTGGGCGTCGGGCTTGCGCTTGTTGGGGTTGGCGAGGGTCGCCAGGCTGTACAGCACGGGGAACGAAGATACAGCGTCGGCTGGAAGCGCCGCGTTACCCTCGCGGCTCACCAGCGCGGTCTGCATGCCTGATGTGCGCGCAGCTTCCGCCTCTGATGATCAACACGACGCTTCAATTTTAACAATATCTTTAAAACATTTTTTTTTTACCAGGCTTATACAAAAGTATTTTTTTGCTACTAACCTACAGATAGCAGTGTTCGGAGAATTAGTGCAGGGTTAACATGGTGAACTTATATTATGAATGCAGTATGATGTCTTTGCAGATATTTAGTTACTCGCTACTTTATAGAACTCCTTTAGTCTTAAGAGCGTATACGACGTACGGCATTTCATACAAACTTTCAAGCCCTTGTTTTTCGAATTGACTGTACCGATTTTAATGAAACTTCATACGCATAAGCAGCATACAAAGGTCTGAAAAGTTAGTTAAGCATTTTCTAAACATAGTGTTACAGCTAAATTTTAAATTTTCCATAGAAACAAGAGATTTCCAGTTATCTGTTTTTAAATAAGACAGTTCGAAACTGTTCTTAACTAACTTTTTAGACCTTTGTATCCTGCTTATGCGTATGAAGTTTCATTACAAATCAGTTCATTGATTTCGAAAAACAAGGGCTTGAAAGTTTGTATGAAATGCCGTACGTCGTATACGCTCTTAAGAGACCTTCAAGTTGTAATGATAGCTAGTAATTCAGGCGCAATAAAAAGGAAAAAAAAAAATCGATAATTAAGCACACAACAACACAACACATAAGTAGTATGTTGTGTACAACATTAAGTTGCTATGTATAATAATAATACTAAAAACAAACATACCTTTAACGATGTCAGTTAAGAACAGTATTGCTTCAGGCTTGCAGCCAATCTTCTCAGCGATGGCGGTGTAGCTGGCAGCCTCCTGTTTGGCACCGACGGCGGTGTCGAAGTGTCCGTCGATCGATTTCAGCATATCTCCGGCTAGGGATTGACCGAAGAGAAGCTTCTGCGCCTGGACGGAACCAGAGGAGTAGATGTACACCTTCTGGTCTTCCACGGAGCGCCACTGGTTAAGAGCGGTTGAAACATCGTCGTACACACTGGAATATTGAAGAGAAATATTCAGAGCTGAAGAATATAATATGGTTACACGTGGCTGGCAACAACCAACATTCAATAGAAAAAACCATTTTTATTGTGAAGTTTTGTCTCAAAATAATGTCTTTGTAATAAATAACTTACTCTTGTGAGGTGTACACATCATTCCCAATATAATACATAGCTGCTATTTAATAAATTGGACATTTTCAGTGGCGTGCACAGAGATTTCAGACGGGGTATGGCTAAGCAATGCAAGGGAAACAATACAATGTGTTTGTATGTACACAACTAACAACCTGTTAACCAGTAATCGTAATCATAAACTTATGGAAATAACGAGAAGCATTACCTTTGTTTTGAGTTAAATCCAACCCGTGTACACACCTTCCCTTTGCAATCAATTTAACTTTTTCCTCAAATGATTACGTCGAAAAAGCGGCAGACTTAAAACACACTTCGCCAGCACAGGTCTCACTGTGAGACCTGTGCTGTCAATAAAAATGGAAAATTATACCATACCATATAATTTTCCATTTTTTACAATAAACTTACTAAACAGTCAATCACTTGTATCTGTAAATTACACCACTACGGAATTCGTGGACAAGCTGCTGATCTTGTTTTTTCCTATCTATCAAACAGGCAGCAAAAAGTAAACGTTAACGGGGCAACGTCCTTGGGGTCTCTAGTAAAGATGGGCGTCCCTCAAGGTTCAATTCTTGGCCCTTTCTTATTTCTAGTTTATATTAATGATCTGCCTTACATGATGGCTAACTTATCGAATATAATTCTATTCGCTGATGACACTTCCCTTATTTTTAAAATAGATAGAAAAGATACGGATGTCTTACATGTCAACGATAGTCTGGCTGTTCTTTCAAAATGGTTCGCAGCTAATAATCTTTTACTTAATGCGAACAAAACAAAATGTCTTAAGTTTTCATTACCAAATGTACCCCAAGTGAGTCTAAATTTAAAACTTGACGGCAAGAAACTAGATGCTATTACGGAAACTGTATTTCTAGGAATTACTTTAGATTCAAAATTACAATGGGGTCCCCACATTAGAGCTCTTTCAAGTAGATTAAGTTCAGCTGCATATGCAGTAAGAAAAATAAGGCAGTTAACTGATATAGCCACAGCTAGGTTAGTGTACTTTGCTTATTTCCACAGTATTATGTCATATGGCATTCTGCTGTGGGGATCGGCTGCTGACGTAGATTCAATTTTCATTTTACAAAAGAGGGCAATCCGCGCGATCTATGGAATGGGTCCTCGTGAGTCCCTTAGAAACAAATTCAAAGAAATTGATAAACCAACTCTGCCTTCCCTTTATATCTTAGAAAGTATTTTATATGTTCGCAAAAACTTAGGACTTTTCAAAATAAGAAGCGATTTCCATAATATAAATACACGTAGTAAACATGAAATTGTGATACCCAAATTTAGATTAACTAAAACAAGCAAGTCGTTTCTTATAAACAGTATCCGCTTCTATAACAAGTTGCCAAAGTCGGTTATAGAACTTAGCGATGGAAAGTTCAAAACCCACATCAAACGTGTCCTAATCAAAAAAGCATACTATAAGATTAAGGACTACGTTGAAGACAAGGAAGTTTGGCAATAATTCCTTCTGCACATGTGGCTTCCCTGGTACCTCATTATCGGCATAACTATGTGAACGTCTATTAACTGCTCCTAAATTACGATTTTTATTTCTGTTTTTTACATACTTTGACATAACCTACAAATTTTAATTTAAAATATATATTAGTGACTTGTGGACAGAATATCTATTCAGTTTTTTTTTTACAGTTGTAATGACAATGTTGTCATTTGGTTTAAATATGTAGGTTTTTATTTTTATTACTTTAGTAATATTTTATATAGTTTCTTTTTTAATTTGTGAATGTGAGAACGTTGTAGGCTTAATAGACTGTAGCTTTGTAAACTAACTTTTATTTTGTTAAGTACTTGGTACTTGTTGACGGGCCTACACTGTCCTCCCATACCTATTAACACTAACTTATAACATTGTTAAAGCCCACTTTTTTTTAAAAGAGTGGACCATGGATTTTCTTGCCGGCTCTTCTCCATAGGAAACGACCAATTGGAACCGTGCACCTAGCTTCTGACGTTTCATAAGTGCCCATGTAGGTTTATGTGAAATAAAAAAAAAATGATTTTGATTTTGATTGACTTGCGCCAAGAAAAACAATCGAATCAGTATGGGTAAAAACTGAAAAAACGAACTAATACGAACGAATGAATTAGTCGGTCATTTGGTTAATCCGACTAAAAAAGTCGAACCTCTGCAATTAAAAATTAAGCGGTGCTCTTACGGCTTCTCAATTAAGACGAGTTGCAATGAATACAAGCTATGCTTCCAAAACTCAAACAGGCGCACACATTTTCACGCACACAGTCACACTTTTGCTGTGTATTACACGATTTACACGAGATGCGCTGTATGAAGAATAAGCAAGGCGTGGTATTGCTTTTGCTCAAGGGAGCGCTGCCTGCGTGGTGAATTGGCGGCGCGCGGCGGCGGGTGTTCTTCCAAAAAAACTAATAGATGGCGCGTAAATCGCGTTAGATTAATTTAATACCACGTTTTTTTTTAGTTATAGTTATCATTTAGAGAGGCATGTATGTATGGGACTACAGGGTATGCAGAGCTTATTTGCATGTATGGAGTGCACGCCACTGGACATTTGACATCCTTTATTTCATTAAAATAAACTTTTTAAAGAGTCAAAGTTCAATAACACCACATGCAGATATTTTCACAATAGCTATTGAGTAATGAAAGGACACATACTTAAAACGCTTTCTTTTGAACTGTGGTACATGGGTAAAGTAAGGTTATACCAATTTTAAATTTTGAACACACATTATAAAAATATTAAGACAAACAGGTAATAGAGAAATCCCGAAACAGACAAAGGAAGACTGGCACTCACCAGAAAGTATAACACAAAAGAAAATAAAAGCATTTGGAAGTAAAATTAAATAATTGACTAGCGCCACAGGTCGTTGACTTGTCAAGGAAAACTTGTTGGGAAATATTGATAAATTGATTAATTACTCAGAAATAGACCATTATTTGTATTGATATTTAAGTTCGCACGAAACGAATCGACATGAAATGCGTCATTAAGATCTCAAAACAATAATTTTATTCTTCGAAATGCGTCACATTTACCAGTTCGGAGGTTTACTTATCATTCCGGTAAACACACAGGACCTCAAGGTTGAATGGTGAACCAGAAATGTACTACCTTTATGAAAGGCAAAAACTGACAAATGTAATAAAAAAATAAAACATCAGATGAACGCCACGACTGCGATGTATTGAATAATTATACCGAGTTCTCAATAATAGTGGGGGTAGATGTAAAAAGAGCTTATAATGTAACTCACTGTCCCTTGATGTCTCCCTTATCGTATCCTTGCTTCCAGATGAGACCTTGCAGTTGCTTGAGCGCGCCTTGCTTGCGGTCGGATGACATCTGCCACTTCACGCTTTTCACCAGACCCTCGATCTGATCCTCCTTGGACGCGTCCTGAAATACAACAGTTTTAATAAGAAATATGACCAGCTGATCAATGTCTAGTGATAAGTGTGCAATGGTTTGTTTCTAAAGGTAATGTGATGCAATCATGCAACGACACAGAGACGGCCACTTTTTGTCAGTGATCATCAGACACCCCGGCCGACTTATGTCTATCGTCTGCAATAGTGCGTGTCATTACAGTTGTATCCATGTCTCTGACATACCGTAGATGAAACCGTTTTTTTTGGGGTCGTCTGCATTCACGAACCGATTAAAATACTGTTGATCGTCTGCGGGGTACCTCTTCGGCTCGTCGCCATTTCCGCCTATTCGAGGAAAAAAACAAGGTCAGCCCTTCAACTCTTGACCGGAACATCGCTGAAATGAAGTAACATGACCCCAAGAGTGACCGGTGAATTCATGCTTTTCTTATTAATACAAAAGTAACTCTTGTCTATTACCTTTTCACGCCTAAACTACTGAACCGATCGCTATGAAAATTAACAGATAGGTTACGATAGGTAGTCTTGGAACTCTTGGACATGCGAGAAGGACATAGGCTATTTTTCGTCCTCTGGATATTTGTTTAAAAATATAATGAAATACAACTTACACGCAGACGAAGTCGCTGGCAACAGCTAGTTATTTCATGAGATTTCATCTAAAAGAGATGCGATACGCTTCGCATATTCTCAAAACATACCACGCGGGAATCCTTTTTAAATACTATTCCATGAAAAGCAACATTGCGGGGGTGAAAAGGTTTTCTACAAAATAGTTTATCAATTCACAAGTAAAATTGTTTTATCCACTGCTTTTATAAATAACGTATTGGTTCTTGAAAGTATTCCAGAGTATTCAAGTTCCTTGTTACAATCGTTTGTCTAGAAACGTTGGAATCGGACCGCGCACCACGCCCTAAATGGCGAAGGCGACTCGGTCGCCAGACTGAATTAAAACTTATGTTATTAGAGTCTAAATTATTCAAAGATTTCACTCTTTTTGTATCGCTGGACGCATTCTTTAGTCTGCCTCATAGAGCACAAACAAGGGCGACTCTCGAACGTGAGTTTACTATTTAACTTATGTCAGTAAAACTTTTTTCCGAACAATGTATTCCCATTCTGGCCTTTTAACCGAAAATGTAGCTCAAAATCATTGATTTCTTTCCGATTATGAATCCATCTTAATTGTGTAGACGCAATCCTTATAAAGTTCGTAAAACAAACAGTATTATTATTATAGATATTAAAGTCTCTTGACCTCACTCTGATAAACGTGGAATTGTAATGTCAATGCCACGCCAAAACAAACACGTTTCCGATTTGTAAAAGACGACAAATGAGTATTGCCGGTTTTAATGTATTCTTATGCAAATAAGGTACCTAATTGAATACACAAAAATTGAAAATCCACGACTGGCGACCCGACTGGCGCGATTTTTCGTTGTTGGATGGACTTTCGGTACCTAAGTATTCCTAGTTACCTACAACTCTTCATAATTATGCTGAAATTTTCAAAATATTCAGACATAGGGAATGCAATACCAGGATACCGCGATCCTGAAATATCGGATAGAGTAATCTCGCTGCTGCCTGCAGCAATTATAGTCAAGAACAACATGTCCATGTATTATTTGGTACCAGACTACCAAGATGGCACACACAATGGCAATATGATGGATAAAAGTGACGTACCTCTCCTGGAATAGCGACAACTCCATCGACGCTATTCTCCTTGTCTTCTAGCGCCAGTTTCCTGAGCGCTGCGACAGCCTCCTTCACATCCTCGACCTCCCATTGGTTGGTCAGGAAATCCTTCACATTTTCTTCAGCGTACGGAAATAGCTTGTCCTGTAACAAAGAAGTTTAAAACTTTAAGACATGATACTGGCTGATGGACTTGCTATCAATGTTCGAGAAATAAATGTTTCACAATTTGGGACGGGGCACATTAAACGCTGCGCAACATTGAATGTAAATCGTGTCGAGAACATTGTGACATAAATCAACTTGGATTGAGAGAACTCTCATAAAATAGCAATAACTATCAGTCTATTATTTTGTGTCCACTTTCACAGTATCTTGGATGTAAAAATACTTTATAGTTAACTACTGTTTCTTGGAAATAAAAGAAAAACCTAGTGGATTTTCTTTGAGAAATCAAAATCATCGAAATAGGTTACCAAAGCTCTGAACATAAAGGGTTACCAGTTACCCTATCGGTAATTAGCTTGTTGAAGTCTTGGAAGTAGCCCATTGACTCACTACAGCTTGTTCCATGCAGCTGCCATTACATAATTGTGTTGACATAACTTGTTCTTTAAAACTTTAAAGTAATCTTATCAACAGTATCACGTAGTCTTGATAATAGAACACTAGCTTTTGCCCGCGGCTTAGCCCGCGTGGATGTCTGAACTCATCACACAGGAACGTACTGTCGGGATAAAAGAATATGTCCTTCCCAGCAGGCCTTGAAACCGGTTAATTTTTATTTCCGAAGATACAAAATATTTTTGATACAATTGATATTAGCTTCAAAGATTGCTTCATCACATTAAGTTCAGCATTGATTTTGTAACAAAATATTAAATACTTAACGAAATATGTTCGAAAACCTTTATAATACCGGTTTAGGTTACATAGAAAATTAACCGGTTTCCGAGCCCTGCTTCCCAGGATGCCATCTATCTCCTTGACAAATTTAATCGAAAACCGTCCAGTGGTTTATGAAAAGCTTGAAATAATTGAAACATTATGTCTGTGTAACAATAAAAGTAGTTTTCGTGGTGATAAACCATTCGTGTCAGTCTCAGCACCTGTTGATAGTTTCATCACTTTTGCGCTCCCGAAAATATAGCTTATTTCGCCTTTCATTTACTTAATGAAGATATCGTATAATCATAAACTATTTTTTTTATTTTATCACTTTTTAAATTTCTTGATATGGTTTGTTAAATAATAGAAAAAAACATTACCATTTTTTTTTTTTAAATATAGGTTTTTTCAACATTATTTTCTGAGACTATTTGTAACATTTTGACCGTTCTTTTTGCTACCTTTTTTTGAGTTGAACATGTCTGCTTACATAAAATATTTTTAATAACTAAATTTATGTTATTATATTGAAGAAAAATGTTCCTAAACTCAACACGATATCGTCAATGTTGTGTGAAGAGGCAACGGAAATTATTTTTTACAATATAATAAACCAACATTTTCGAATAGAAAAATTGCTACCAATGGAGATGAAGGAGTAATCTATCTGTGGTAATTATTAGTTAAATTTTTCCGCAAATTTTTTTCTGTCAGATTTTGTGATAGCGTCCTTAAGAGGGGCCTTCCCGGTCCGTCTATCGTCGACGCGAGGATGGTCGAAAAGTTTGTTGTTTCATCCAGCGCAAGTGAAAATTATTAACAAACGAGTGAGAACGCGATAACATTGAACGAAAAATAATGTGCGGAAATTTCATAAAACTTGTTCCAGGAAATACGTGTTTTTGAGTAAGCCTTACTTACCAGTTTGTGAAATAAATGTTGGCTATGTAGAATCTCCATTAAAGGACATGTCCAAAAATGGCTTTTTATTATTCAATAATTCTAACCAGGATCAGTTAAATATATTTGGATAGACAACCCAAAACCTAGTTGTTCTAACTATAACATACATTTTTAAAGGCTTCCATTTTTGAGAAAACCGTTTATTTTTTTATTTCAGTGTGAATTTACTCCTAAAACGAACAAACCTTTCTAACTAACTAGTATATTAAAGTGAACACACCCTAAACAAAAAGAAAACTTGTGAAAATTGATACATGGCACTCTGTTATTATTGTCTTTAAATATTTGATCGATGATTAAGACTATGTAAACAATAAGAAATATGATGAAATGGGATATTTTCAGTCAAAAATCTTTAGTCTAACCTTTTAGAATTGAAAGGGATTATATTTTAGATTTTATTTGGGTTGCCATCAACAAATAAAATATATGAAAAACATGAAATATTTTATAATTTTTCTCTTAAATGGAGGGGGGTCTAAAAATATTATTTCAGTGGTTACAAATTCCATATTTTTGTCGCTTTTATTTAGGTGTAGTTTGACGCTGGTTAGATTTTTCTCGGAATAAAAAACCAACGCCCATACAAAAAGCGGATATCTCCTTTGCAAGGTTTCTATCGTAACGTTTTCTTAACATTTACAATTTATGAGTACATTATGAATGGCCAAAGTTCAGGTAAAATTTGTGCAAAAAATCAGATTTTTGCAGGCTTATACTGAATTTGTTTTTAATTTTTTTTATTTTCAAAAATTTCAAAGAAAGATGTGTTACAACGCCATAATCACGTACGAGCGTTTGTATGAAAAGTATGTCGGGTTGGCCGCCCTTAAACGTGAAAAGTTAACGTACAGGCAGAGTTACTTTCGAATTAATAATATTAGTATGGAAGTATGGGTAGTGTGTAAATACAGGTATTCAGCTGCATCCGGTTAGACTGGAAGCTGACCCCAACTTATTTGGGAAAAGACTAGGCAGTTTGAAGTATGGATAGTGTAGCTGTGTTTGTCTCTTTATCCCCAAGCTATCATGCCGATTCCTATATGGTAGAAAGAAAACGAGATATTAACATCAAGCTGTCTGATTTCTATACCTACTTGTTCAATAGCAATCGCAATTTCGATTAAACGGTGGATCCATTTATGTCAATGTCAAGCGGCAATGACACGTCGCAATAATTACTGTTTCTGCACTAATTGAAATTAGTTAATTATTAACAATTATACCTATCAGGGGCGAAAGCACCGTATAACTCGACTCCTATCGGCTTCCCTCTGGAAATTCGGAACACAACCACTCTATTGGCACAGCCAGTAGTGTTTAATAATGCTAAACAATATAATCACACAAGCTTCTACATACTGGCGCGACTTGTCGCGCGACACGACACTGGTAGAACAATTTCTATGAAAAATTCAAGGAAATTGTCCTACCGGTGTCGCGTCGCGCTAGTATGTAGAAGCCTTAAAATTAAAACATTACAAAATGCCTACATTATATTTTTTGTCTTTATATCGTCTACTTCATGACGAGCTTATTTTGAATAGAAACGAATTTTTTTGCTCCGGTTTACCTCTCTCATAAAATCACCCTTCGCCACTGATAAAAATATAAATACATAAAATATATTATGACTGTACAGGATGTATTTAAGGGTTAAATACATAATGAAACTGAAATTACAATAGTGTTTTGGAAACCCCGAGAAATGAATTAGTTGTACGATTAATGCAGCCATACTCAGTGTGTTCCGCGGAACCCTAGGGTTCCGCAAAGCCTCTGTGGGGGTTCCGCAAAAATACTGGTCAGAATAAAAAAATAATACTAAAGGAGTCTACCTACTATATTTTATTTTACTCTGGTACCTGAGTAACATAATATCAATCTAAATATTTCAACAAAAGTAAAAAAATATGTAAATTTTAATGTCAAGTAATATGATTATTAATGAAGAATACACATAAAACCATTTTTGATTACTTTAGGGCTCCGTCAAATATTTCGTATTCGAAAAGGGTTCCTTCTCCAAAAAAGTTTGAGAACCACTGGATTAATGTAACTCGCGAAAAATCATGGAACTCGCGTCATCGTCACCGAACGCTAGTTTTCACTTCTATCGGCAGTCCCTAAAGACTGCCCCGCATGTTTTTAGGGTTCCGTACCAAAATGGTAAAAAGGAACCCTTATGGTGACACTAAGTCTGTCTGTCTGTCACAGCTGGATATCTCAAGAACTACTAATTTTATCAACTTGAAATTTCGAATAGTTTTAGATGACGTTTACCCAACTATTTTGCAAATAAGAAAGAAATTTAAATAAATATATCTTTTTTGCAACAGGGCCTGAAAGGGGGTCTTAAAAATTCGAGTAGTCTACTAGGGCATGTGGGGTATCATATGAACATGAAACATTTTTTTTTTTAGGCGTCAGTTTTCGAGTTTTGATGAAAAATGTAAAAATAAATACCCCCCCCCCCCCTTATCTCCGAAGTTTGCATATAGAAAAATCTGAAATTATTCTATGTGATAGAAGTTTATGTAAAGTTTACAGGAAAAATAAAACGATGTCTCTAATAGCACAGTTTTTCAGAAATCATCAACATCATACGTACGGAACCCTTGGTGCGCGAGTCCGACTTGCTCTTAACCGGTTTTATTTTACATGTGCCAAACTTGGTCTTTCGCCCGCATACGGATGCCTATGTAGGTAATTCAAGCAAGCGACCAGACTTCGGATAGTGTCTCTTCCAGCTTCTTCGAGTATTTACCAAATATTCAAATTCGTAGTCCCGACTTCAGCTTTCCATGGTGCACATCGACCAATGCTCCGCTAATCGTCACCAAGACCGAATTTCGTATGACACTCATTTTGTCAAGGATGTGTGTAAATGGCTGAACTAACGTATTGCGAGTCAGAATTCGGGTCAATTCATTCAGAATCTACCTAAATGCGGGCTAACGACGCAAGTCAAATGGCGTCATAAGTCGTCACTTCTGATGATTAAGCACTAAACCCGTTTTATGCTTAAAGGCTCCAGACTGGTGCAACATCGCGGGCGCGACGCGACACTAGTAGCATAATTTCTATGTCGGTGCCTGTCGCGCCCGCGATATCGCGTTAGTTTGTAAGAGCCTTAACACGTATTGTGTACCTAATACGTATGACTATTTACTACACGTCTTGAGCTTCGACACTACGTTTAAGGGCATGGCACAAATGAACCATGTAGAATAGATAGACCAGTTCACGGTAGCGGAGCCAGCATAGCTCTACATTAGCATAGTACGAATAGACAAGACACTTGTTTCTGTGTCAACTACCTGGTGACATTCCCTTATCCACGACCCACGTATAGGTATGCTGGTTTACTACCTAAGCCTAGACACGACACACGTATAGGTTTGCTGGTTTACTACCTAAGCCTAGATTTATGATAACTATCTATGTTTTCTTACATGTGATTAGAGCATGGATACCGGTATTAGGTATTAACCGCACATCCGTGGTCAGAAAAATTCAGATGTGTAAGTAACATAAATAAATGAATTTTCATTATGGGGTCACTTTTGGGAGAAAAATAAAGTCTCATTTTTTATCATTTTAAAATACATAGTTTTAAAGCTATTTAAGAAAACAGATTGAGATAGTTATAAACTTATAGATTACAGGAAAACCTTTAAGAAGTCTGTGATCTTAAAATAACATGGTAAATCACTCAATATTGTGCGTACAAACTTACATTTGTAGTTGGAATGTACGGGGCATCATCTTTTTCAACTAAAATGTTAAGTTTGTTCTTGAGATAAATTCATCACAACTACGGAACCCTTCATTGTGCGTGGTCCGACACTCACTTGGCCGGTTTTTTTAATTGAAAAATACTTTTGAGTAAAAATATGGTTTACATTAAAAATAGGCCATAAGTCAAGATAACTTAATATCTTGTAATTATAGGTATCAGTGCCCACTCGTTATAATTATAGCTGATGTTATTGTGCCTAGCTTGTAGTATAATTTAAAACGAATGAGAAAAACATCTTGCAGCACTAACATAAGTGAACAGTAAGGTCTAAAATATGTATTTTAATTAAAGGAATAAAATAAGTTGAATTTTAGATTGGGACAAAAATAAGGGACTGGGGATTTTAATATTTATTCTTATTTTTAATACAAATAAATTATGCAAGTACGCTAAACAGCTTTTCAGCTTCATAGGTATCGGTTTCAACCTAGGGTTGGCGGTTTCAACCTATCAATTTATTTTTTCTAGTTCATATAACTGGACATCATTTTTTTATTTATTCCTGATTTAACTAGGCTGTCAACTGTTTATAAAAAACTTAATTTGCAGAAAAATGGTAATTTAACCCAGTTGATTTTATAATTTGGACTTTTAATTTTAAATCGAGCCGTGAATTGTTTTGATTATACTTTGCCTTGATTCCTAATCAAGTTTCAAGTTAATAAGTTCTGATAACTACATTAAACCAAGTTATATTGTAGAGTTTTGCACAAATGGTGTAAGATATTCTTCGAATTTGGTGTAGAACTAGTTAAAAAAGGGCTTTTTTTTTTGGGTGGGAAGTCATCAAATAACTTCTCCCGCTCTGGGCGGAGCGGGAGGGCGTGTCAGACTTTTACTGACTAAAACCCACCCGTGTTCCTTCCGTTGCCTGTGTGCCAGGGCCGCGATGCCCTTTCGGACAAACTCGCAACCCCGGCAGGCATTGGTCCTAACGGACCCCGTCAGTTTGTGCTGACATCTCTTTGAGGCGCGCGTGGAACACAACGCGCCGTCGACCCGGGCCTGGTCCTTATCGGACGGCGAGCTACCCATCGCTCACCGTCCGCAGGCCCGCGCCTACGGTGGCCGGAAATCGGCTTGCGACTCCCGACGCCCGGGGCGTCTCCTGCGGCGACTAAGGGCGCGAGGGCGCGAACCTTGTCTCACCCTCACGCGTTCCGCCTCCTCCTTCGCTAGCATAACTGCTTCGCAGAAGGAGGTGACGGCCTCCCATGCAATCTCGCTCCGAACCATGGCCTGAACCAGGGCCGGACGCGAGATATCGCCGCCGCCGATCGCCTCCGTGAGGACACGGCGGTGCTCCGCCCAAGCTGGGCAGACCTCCACCGTATGCTCCACCGTGTCCTCCGGGCGATCCACACAGTGGTGACACCCGGGCGTTTCCTCCCGCTTAATCCTAAACAGGAACCTCCCGAAACATCCATGTCCGGTGAGGACCTGCGTCAGGCGGAAGGTGAGGACGCCGTGGCGCCTCTCCAGCCACTCCTCAAAGAGGGGACTTATCGCCACAATTGTGGCGTGCCCAGCGCTGGGTTGCGACAATCGCACTCTCCATGTCGCCATGAGATCCCTCCGGAGCTCCGTACGCTGTGCCGCGATTTCTTGCGGCAGCGGAGTTATGCCCCGCAGTTTCGCCTCTTCGCGCCACACCCAAATGTGCGCGAGGACTTTCGCCTCCAGATCCCATGGCGGCAGTCCGGCAAGGAGGCTACGACTCGTCAGTTTGTTGTGTCTGTCTCAACCGGCTACACGGTTTAGTTGTTACGATGTCAACGAGACGAAGAAAAATCATAATTGCTGGTGCCGCAATAATACTCTTAGATGAAAAGAAAAAAGAATTTGGTGCAAAGAATGGTTTAAAAAAATAAATCAATAAAGCCATATTAATTTGCTCCAAGAATTAGAAATTGATGAACCAGGAGACGTATACTATTTGCTTTTTATCTTCTCAAAACTCATTTTATTTTAATACCTACTCCACAGTTCGATACATAAATCATAAAAAACGTCTGTACTGGTTCCTGTCGCTCTCAGGTCTGAGAGCAGGCGGCCTGAGGCGGACCGCGATGAGCATTCACGTACGGACATATCTGTACCTACATATGCCCTCGCAGACAAAATGAAATCGCGCGGACGAGCAACGGGCAAGTCAGCTGCCAGACTGACTGTGACGGTCCTACACTAGTAAATATTGCACAGACCTATAGTAGCGAGGTCCGGCGAGTATGTCTGCAGTTGCCCGCGGGCATGTCCGTCTAGTGAATTCCGCAAACGTACCTTCGAACGCCGATGTCCGTGCCTACCGCAGGACCACGAACGCCAATCGCTTCCATATTTGGCAAATAATTAGTGCTCAATTGGTGCTAATTACTGCTCGAACAACAGAATTGGTGCTTTAGTAGTTTTCGAGAAAATCGACTTTGAAGGTGGTCCTGCGGTAGTCACGCTCTCTTCAGCAGGACCACCATGAGCACCGAAAAAGGGGGCATGCTACAGCTATTCTAAGTATACAAATAATTAGTGCCCTTAAATGTGATTCATTTCGTAACAAAAAAAGAACTGAAACGTTTGTATTTACCGAGAAATCAACGATAATAACTTTCGCACGCTCGTTCAGCAGGACCACGACTTTGAATGTTGATTCCAAGTTTCAGGAGCTAGTCGCTTTCCTCAAACTTACATAGAAAATTAGTGCTCTGCGAGATAAAATTGATCCCAAAATTCAAAATTACTACTCTAGTAGTTTACCGAGATATACCATACCATTGGTGGGGTGGCAGTAGTCACGGTGTTAAATTTTCATTTGAAGATTTCCCTATTAAAAACTCAGTGATTTCTTCCCAAATTTATACAAAAATTAGTGCTCCTAAAGAAGTTATAGTGAACAAAAATTCAGATTCCCAAGTGTTGTATTATAAGAGAAATTAGCTTTCATTACTTTTCCATACTAAATCTCCGCGTATAACCCGACCAAATTAAGTTGTCAATGGTATTGAGTTGTATATGAGATATACACTCGTGCACATAAATTGATGGATGTCGGAATAGTAATAAGAACAGTTCCATATCCATATTTTTTATAAAAACTGTGTATCTAGGTACATATTAAGAAAAAAAAAAACCTATCGTTACCCATGGCCTGTGATACCTTTGTTAATGACGTGGGTAGGTAGGTACGCGAATAATTATTTTTCTGTATTGTAAGTACCTACCTTGTGTGTTGTTCTATGAATATCATTAAAGAGCGATAGATATTTCTTATTTATTTCTTTCCTACTCATTATTCACCGTTGCTGCAAGCAGTACCTAAGTATTCAAAACCTAATTTATTGCATTAACAATATGTTGCTAATAACGTAAGTATAAAAGGATTGCATAAGTAATAGTTATGTATTTTTTCCAGCTTCAGTACCTGAAGTCGATTTTATCAAATTTCCACTGACATATCTGTGGACCTCGGGTGTATTTTTAGTTACCAATTCAATACCTATTTTGTCAAAGCTGGGTTATGAATTAGTATCTATTTTTAATGGAAAACACATTTATAAATCGAATAAGTTTTATTATCGAACTGTGATCTATAATTAATAAAAATACTAAAAAACAGATTAAAATAAATATTTAAGGGGCTCCCATACAACAAACATGAATTTTTTGCTCGTTTTTGCTCGATATTGATAGCGGTAACAGGTAGACGCTTGAAATGTCCACAGAATATTTAGTTATATATTCTCTTTCAAAATAAATAGTTAAATTAAAATAACACAAATATTTAAGGCTCCCATACAACAAACGTGATTTTTTTTGCCATTTTTATAGATAATGGTACGGAACCCTTCGTGCGCGAGTCCGACTCGCACTTGGCCAGTTTTTTTCTTAATATGTACCTAGGTACACAGTTTGTATAAAAATTATGGATATTGAACTGTTCTTATTACTATTCCGACATCCATCAATTTATGTGCACGAGTGTACATCTCATATCGCGGGTCTCAAACCATAGGGGCCTATCCACAAAACCCCTACTTTTCAGGAGAGACAAAAAACTTAATAACTTTTCTTGTGACTGAGCCAGATTGTTGTGTTTTTGCATATAACTATATATTTACACTGCAGTTAATATGGAATGCTTGATTTTAAGTTATTCCCTCTATAACACTAGTTTTTAGCGAATACGTCTATTTGCCATGACGAATATACGGTAAAACTCCGTCAAAGTTCCCCCAAAATGCATGGAATTAATATTTAAACCTATATTTATTTTTACCTAGTTGGTGACTCAAAATATTGCAATTTAGGAATGAGAACCCATCAAAATTAACGTTATTTGTGCGATTTTTAAAATTCATACGCCTGTCTGGCTTGTCATTTATATTGAGAGGAGTTTGAATTCAAAGTAGAGGTATAAACCAGTTTTATTCTACAATCTAGACAAACAAAAACCAAACGGTAGTAATTACACAATGTTTTCTGTGTGAAAAGAAAAATAAGCATAATAATATATAAAAAATAAAATTTATTCATAAATCTGAACATAATTATTTTAAATGACTTAAAATCACATAAATTGAGCTCAAGGTCAATAAACAAAATAAAACAAATCTAAAAAAAAAAAAATCTTATGAACATAATTATTTGAAACTTAAAAAGGCTTTTGAATGAATGAATGGATGAAATGCACCGACCCCAGCATGGTTAAACCAGACTCGATTGCTCGAATGAACCCAGAGATTCACCCTAGCCCCTGAAGCCTCGATGTTTCATGAGACTACAACAGAAATATAAAATTTTATAAAGAATAAAATCTTTTTTTTTAAAGAAACTTAGTCATAAAAACGAAGGAGAATAAATTCTCTAAAATAATAAAAAACAAAATAAAAGATATAAAAAAATAAGAGCAGAGGAAACATTGCACAAGTGATGTATAAAGTGTGTATTAGAAAGCACACCTTTCTGATACATGCTGTAGATATTTAAGCTTTCTTTAATTACTTTTTGTTCCTAGGTCGACGTCGTATATAAGATGCTCTTGTTGCAGCAAGGGTTAAGTCGTCGTCGTCATTTGTAGCTCTTGTCTCTGAATTTTCGTTTTCTACTAAAGGCAAATTTTCGTAATGTCTGTGGTAATTCTTTGGATTAGTTCCATCCTTACACATAGCCATGAGGTCTTTATATTTAACTTGTTTTAGTGGAAGTGGTTCTGAGTACAGATTTGTATCCATAGAAGAGGAAATGTCCGACCGCGTTACTTTTCTGGTAAACCTTACCTCCTTAAATTCTTCCCAGTAATCGAATTTGAAGAAAAGCGAATTGGGAACATCTTTCCTCACCTGTATCCATCTAACGTTAGACCATTTTAAAATTGTTCCATCCGTGGCTTTTATTGTGTTAGCAATAGAGATACCTCGCATTGCCTTAAAGTCTTTAAATTTTGAATGGTTTAACACCTCAACAATGTATGGATTGTCTTTCCGTGCCAATCGTATCACATTTAGCCAGTCTTCGGGAATATAGATTTTGGCGTATTCCGAAGCCCGTTCTATTGTAGAATGCACGTTGTCACATTCCATGTGGGTGTGCCCTGGTTCAAAAAACTTGTAATCAATTATTTTTACATTATTTTCTGGAGACATCATTACATATCTTAGCATTGTAGCAACCAATGAATTTCAGTAATGTTTCATTATTGATGTTAGATGTATTGGTTGGTGTTTCTAATAATATACTGCACAGATTGGATTGGAGTAAAAAGTGGTGTAAGCTCTTGTTTACTTTGAACTGAAGAATATTCTGGCTCTTCAATAGGTATTTCGTTGGGTATACATACTGACATTGGTGACAAATGTGAAGCTAATGAAATATATTTGGTACTATTGTCGCAGAAACTGTCAGTAAAGCCTAAGTTTTCCATTTCAACTATTACCACTTGTTGTTCAACTGTTAGTGGTGAATCCCTGGATGTATTCACTGACCATGAATGTAAAATTCGAATTGGTTCTTCGACTGGAAGTGGTAACTCCTCGTAGTTGTCCATAGTCCGAGACCCTGTAATTTATAAAGCATAAGAGAAAGGAAAATTCAAATATTATACAGATCATACCCTATTTCCATTTTTTGCTGGCCAGTCATATAGAACGTGAAAGTTTGTACGGATGGATGGATTTTTTATCCCAATATTCCCACGGGATCGAAACTTATGCGGGTGATACCGCGGGGCGCAGCTAAGTTATTGTTAGAACTAGCTGTTATTATTCTATATGTTAATCCAGGTTATAAACCATCTGTGTGCCAAATTTTATCCAAATCAGTTCAGTAGTTTTTGCTTGAAAGAGTAATAAACATCCATTCATCCATCCATCCATTCATCCATCCATCCATCCATCCATCCATCCATACAAACTCTCACGTTTATAATATTAGTAGGATTATAAACAAAAACATACACGCAGTCAGTATTTATACGTAACCTACACTAATTCAATATAACATTTTACAAATACCATACCATGTACCATACCTACTAACTCGCGCTAAGGATACCTACCTGTTTAACACACACGATCGCAAAACTACCTACATCAGTATAATTTACGTTATTGTTGTATTAATAACAAAAAATCATCATTATAAACAAGAAACAACATCCTAATTAGTCAAACGAACAGTACCTATACTTTAAAACAGACATTTCAATAAGATTATTTTAAACAAATAAGGTATAATCAAAATTACTTACCATTATTGATAAACACATTGACACTGTTTAGTGCTAAACGCAGGATATTGTCTCTACGCTTCATTATTCACAGTAAATTCACAAAGTTATTCCACGCATTAAAATTACATCTACTCGATATGGCAGCTCACTGCAGAATGACTGTTTCCGTGTTGTTGACGTGCCGATACGTCCGCGTAATGACGAAATCTTGAGACAGCAATACTAAAATATGTAGACGTATGCGCATTCGCCCGCAGTGATGACTAAATATCCCCAGGATCTTGTTGACATTGATGGTCGTATGCGCATACGTCTATATGGCTCGACACAATGATTTCAGGTTAAAATAAAACAAACAGTCGTATGTGCATACGTCTCTATGGCCCGACTGGATTTACTTGGACCATAATAAAATTGAAAGTCGTAAGTGCATACGTCTATAAGGCACGTCAAAACTGCCTCAATAAGCAATAATATTGCTCTTACGTCTATCATACGGCTATATGGCCTAAAAATAATTGTAGACTGTCTAGCTTACGGCAAATAATATTTCGCACTTTTTACAAAAAGTAATTAGTATTAAATTATAAGAAAAATTGAGGTTATGTATTCATAATAGTAGAATCCAACTGCATTAAAAACGAAAAATCGCATTTTTGCATATACGCCCCTATGGTTTGAGACCCGCGATATACAACTCAATACCATTGACAACTTAATTTGGTCGGGTTATACGCGGAGATTTAGTATGGAAAAGTAATGAAAGCTAATTTCTCTTATAATACAACACTTGGGAATCTTAATTTTTGGTCACTATAACTTCTTTAGGAGCACTAATTTTTGTATAAATTTGGGAAGAAATCACTGAGTTTTTAATAGGGAAATCTTCAAATGAAAATTTAACACCGTGACTACCGCCACCCCACCAATGCACAGTGGTCCCGTTAGTAGGTCATAGGCTTCCAATGGCAATGACTGAGCTAAGCCATTATATCTGGTTCAGTTACCCACTAGTTGTCATACTACCTGAGGGTATAAAAGGTTTTGCAATCTATTGTTCGCAACATTCCTTTTTGGCATCGGAAGTAAACACATGTAATTAGTCATCAACCGTGTTATCACCAAGCGCTAATTACCCTAAGACGCGACGCGTGTTTTCAAGATCGAACTTGTTTGTGACCTGTTATTTTGCAATGGACATTCAAGTTACAGGTATGTATTATTAATTTACTTTACTATTTTGCATTTTTAATACACCATTTTTTTTTAAATAGAGTGCTACGCCGCAGCATTTCTTGCGTATTTATTTCTGTATTTTTTTTATATTGAAGCTTTTACTTATGTTTGTATCTACATGTGCCATTGAATTAGGTATAAAAATGTCGCTTAAAATCTCTACTAGAATTTAAAAAAAGTACTTGCGGCATGCTGCATCTGTAAGGTGCAGCCAGGGTCTACGCCGAGCGGCTGGGCGCGTAGCACTTGCTACGAAATATGTATTGTTTTTGATCCGCATTTAACTGTTTGTTGTTTTGTTTTAGGTACTAGTATTGAGTGTTCTTTTAAAAGACTGCTTGTACTAGATGATGGCTGGCTATGGCTTCATGGCTGTCCATGAAGGACAGCAATTCCGAACTGCAACGGTGGCGTCGAGTTTTTCAAGCCCTGATACAGTTACTGCCTGACGTTGAGAATTTGGTTGCTGATGACTTAGAAAAAAGAGTTGCTAATCTTTGTACTAGATTTGTAGCTATTTGGAAGCAAGTCTCTCGCAATCAATCTCGCATGGTATCTAAGTACGGAGACTGGCTGAACGAAATTGAAGTTTGCGTTCTGTCAAATTGTGCAGCAGCAGGGAGCCACGACACTCAACGGCCAGCAGCAGAGGCTTCGACGAGCACTCAACAGCATCAGCACAGGAAGGACTTCGAAGAGTGTAGCAAGAGATCAAAACGCCGCAGGCTTGCAGAGTTAAGTAAAGTAGACAGTTCCGCGATAAATTATTTTGTTGGATGATTCAAGTCGATCGGACGCCGCTTACGCTTCTTTAAATTTCAACACTGATGAAGTCTTGTCTCTCATAACTGAGACTAAACTGACTAAACATCAGTATTTTATGATGAAAGAGTTCATTAATGCAAAATCACCGAATGCATTACCATCTTATCCAAAAGTATTGGAAGCTAAGAAGCGGTGTTATCCATCGCAAGAGTTTATCACGGAATCATCGGCTGAAGTAGAATTACAATCATTGTTAGACCATACTGCATGCCGGATACTAGAATCCCAAAAACACGTTTTAAATAATATTGACCTTAATAAAGAATTTGTTTTAATTGGAAAATGGGGTTTCGATGGGAGTACGGGGCAGAGCGAATATAAACAGTGTTTTGGTGATTCTGGTATCGAGGATGATGGCAGTATGTTTCTTACTTCATATTGTCCTCTCCAATTAGTTTGTAAGTCAAATACTTCCGACCCAGACCAAATAGTTTGGAAAAACCCGCGCCCTTCCTCCACCAGGTATTGTAGGCCTATTCGATTCCAATTTGCCAAAGAATCGAAAGACCTTTCCGTGCAAGAAGAAGCTTATTTCAAGACTAAAATTGACCGTTTACAGCCATCATCTTTCACTCACAATGGATGTGAAATAAAGATGCGGCATTCTTTACAATTAACCATGGTTGATGGTAAAGTGTGCAGTACTCTGAGTGATACATCTTGTAGTAGGTGCTATATTTGTGGTTTAACTCCAAAAGACATGAATGATATAGATAAATCATGTAGCAAAACTGTAGACAGTAGTAAATATATTTGGACTATCTCCTCTTCACTCGCATATCCGATTCTTTGAATATTTTATTCACGTTACCTATAGATTAGATTTCAAAAAATGGCAGGCGCGTTCTTCAGATGATAAAGCTCTTCTTGCACAGAAAAAACAACATGTCCAGCAACAGTTTAGGCAACGACTTGGTCTAATAGTCGACGAACCGCGAAGTGGAGGAAGTGGCACATCCAACGATGGAAACACTGCCACAAGGTTTTTTTTCTAATTCAGCTATTTCAGCGGAAATTACTGGATTAGACAAAGACCTTATTGACAGATGTCATAATCTGCTGCAGTGTCTTTCGTCGGGATACAAAATTAATAACGTGGCTTTTAAAGAGTATGCTCTAGACACAGCACGTAAGCTTGTTGCTACCCATCCATGGTACAACCTGCCCTCGTCTGTACATAAGGTCCTCATTCATGGTTCGGAAGTAATTGACCACGCATTATTGTCAATAGGTGAGCTTTCGGAAGAGGCCGCCGAATCTTGCAATAAGTTAGTTAAACAGTTTAGGCGTGACAACACGAGGAAAATGTCCCGGGTTGTCACAAACACCGACTTGATACATAGACTTCTTCTTAATTCGGATCCTTATATTTCTGGTTTGAGAAGGTTACCACGGAAGAAGAAGTCTATTCTATCTAAAGAGGTGTTGAATTTGTTGTCGGTATAGAATAAAATGTATATAGTTATATAATAAACACTAGATTTACATTATTTTAGATACAGCTCCTATTATGTAACTATTAACATGTAAATAATATATTTTTTATATTTACTTTATTTTTATTATAAAAATGTATATATTTAAGTTTATTAGTTATTAAGTTCCAATTCCTTTATTGTATTTTAGTAAGTATTTCGTCAAGTACAATAAATGCATTATTTATTCTAATAAAATAAGTTTTTTAACATTAATTCAGTTTTTTCATTTTATTATAACATGAAGTATTACAAAAAAGCATAATGATAATATTTAGTATTGATAACGACAGTCATTACCTTCGCGAAACCCTATGACCGCCTCTCTTAGGGCGCGGAACCACTGTGCAATGGTATGGTATATCTCGTAAACTACTAGAGTAGTAATTTTGAATTTTGGGTATCAATTTTATCTCGCAGAGCACTAATTTTCTATGTAAGTTTGAGGAAAGCGACTAGCTCCTGAAACTTGGAATCAACATTCAAACTCGTGGTCCTGCTGAACGAGCGCGCGAAAGTTATTATCGTTGATTTCTCGGTAAATACAAACGTTTCAGTTATTTTTTTGTTACGAAATGAATCACATTTAAGAGCACTAATTATTTGTATACTTAGAATAGCTGTAGCATGCCCCCTTTTTCGGTGCTCATGGTGGTCCTGCTGAAAAGGGCGTGACTACCGCAGGACCACCTTCAAAGTCGATTTTCTCGAAAACTACTAAAGCACCAATTCTGTTGTTCGAGCAGTAATTAGCACCAATTGAGCACTAATTATTTGCCAAATATGGAAGCGATTGGCGTTCGTGGTCCTGCGGTAGTCACGGACATCGAACGCCGCGCGCCTTGCGATTTTTTTGCAATTGCGCAGCACATCCACACACCACTGAGTCAAGACGTGAGCTTCACGTCCTTTTGCTTTGCTTTGGGTCAAGCGGTTGGTATAAAATTTTGTAAATTCTTATTACGTGACTATTTTGTTGTGGATTACAGGAAATATGGTCTTAAAATAACATGGTAAATCTCCCAATATTGTGCGTACAAACTTACATTTGCAGTTGGAATGACCCATACATTCCAACTGCAAATAAGAACATGTTGTTCAATTACAATGTTAAATTTGTTCTTGTGATAAATTTATTACAACTACGGAAACCTTCATTGTGCGTGGTTCGACACTCACTTGGCCGGTTTTTGAAAGTGATGACGAAAAACCGATCTTGGCTCATCCCAGCCCAAAACAACTCAATAGGGCTCGCACGTCAATAACAACAATAAAGTTTGGGAACCTTTGTGTAAACATAGCCTGACAACAATAGTTTGCCCAACTTCAATTCATTATTTTCAAGCCATGGTTATTTTACTCGACTTATTCCCACGCCAGAATAAGATGGCTTATTCTCGGTCTTAATTTAAAACTCTCGCCTCTAAAAAGTAACCACCATGCCTTGAATTTAGCATAACATGACGCCCTGGTGAAACTGCATCGTCTACGATGCGGCAAGTCGGTGGGTGAACGAACTGCGCGACTTGCCGCCGGTGTCCAAACCGGATAGCAAGCCTACCTAGCCAAGCGACCCAGCCCGCGGCTCCCGTGGTAGGGACGCACCAAGATAATACCCAACATTGTTGTACTAAATCATGCTCTAATTATTCCACTGGGCAGTGACGACGAACTTCTAGATGAAAAACAAAGCCAATGTCTGCCAGAGTTCTAATGAAAGTGCTCTCGCTCGCAGACTGACACTAAGCTCTAACTTCTTTTACTGGCATCTATGTAGGTATATACAGCGTTTATTTTTTAGGTTTTGTGAGTCGAAATTTAATACGATGTCTCAATACGTGTCCCTAGAAATAGAGACCAACGCGTTTTCGTTGTCTAGCTAGTAAAACCAGATGAATTTGTGTTGTTTTAACTTAGAAGGGCTAGGTAGGTAGCTACCTATTTGATCATCAATAAGATACAGAGGTAAACAATACGCAAGTCGGTTTGACGAATAAATTACCCGGCATGTATAAAGGTAAGAGCTCAAATGATTTGATCTAGTAAACCCAAATGAATGAAAAACTCGTGAATCAGCTGTACTGTAAACAGCTGACGTGCCGAATCGCACGAGCGTCGAAAGAGATGCTTCATTGTGTAATATGTAATCAAAGAATAATAGATTTCAGAGGTTTTAATGAAACCCTGATTAGTTAGATCGTGTTTGAATACCAAGCTTATTTTTGTTACAACCCTAACTTTAATTAACATCACGACACCGCAAGAGTTAACCTCATTTAGTGAGGAGAAAAGGGGCGAGATATAGATGTAGGTAGGGGCGAGATATAGATGTAGGTAGGTACGTTACCTACCAAGAAATATTTATCCCATACCACCAAAACAACATGGTTATCATGTATTTATAGTATACCTATTCCGTATAAAAATACAGGGGCGATAACATTTCGTTATTTAACTCTTCAATATTTTAATTTGTCATTTGAGTGTTTTTCTAGCTATTCTGATTACGTAGTGGTGTTGGTCAAAAAAAAAATACATCCCACTGTACTGCTACACTTTACATTCCCACTCAGACAGACCAGATAAAATCGCGGAATCATCGACACGACGCGACAGTCCTGACAAACGAAACACCACTCGGTTTTATCTTTTTTTTTATCTCTGTCGTATTTTGTATTCCTCACGCGAGTGCGACAAGGCCAACATATGTGGGCTCAGCGCAGCGCTATTGAAAGAGGACAGTTAATTGTTCCACATTTTTTTACCAGCCAGCTGCTCGGAACAGCTGTTCAAGCCGGTAGGTGTGATGATAGCACGTAACTACACACCATACATGAAATAGTACTGATAGTTTTCATTTCGGTGGACATAATTATAATTTCCTGATAAAAAATTCAACCTGAACTGCAGGATCTCGGTCCATTTTAGCTGTTTCGCTAAAATAAATCAATAAATGCTCAAACAATTTCTCGATAAAAACATTGCCAAATTGCTCCGTTTAATAAGATGAGAAAAGCTGTATTAATTGCAGTAAATACGATTAGAACACGTGGATAAATCAGACAATGAAAGGAACATGAAACGGGGTACCATTTTGATTTCGTCCTCCATGTTGCGAATCTGAAAACGCGACCATTTTGCATGTTGAATCGAGTCTTTAGAGATGTAAGCAAGATAATGATTCCTAAAAAATATATGAAACAAATAATGGTTATACAAAAACACATGTTGAGACAAAACACCGGCCGGTCAATCGTTAGACCTACCTTAACAAAGCTGATCGATGTTGTGGTTCCTTCAATATCCAACAAAAGAATTTTGCATTTCTTAACGATGTCGCTGATATCATTATTCTCATTCGCCATTTCTACGTTATTTGTGTTTTTATTTGGAGCACTTATATTTTTCTGATTTATTTGACTAGAATTCTTCCACGCTACACAACTACACCACACCGCCACAGAAAAAAAGCATTGATTGAGCCGGCTGTGAGCGAACGAAACGCCACACAGTGCCCGGCGAATACGCGACCAGCTGACAGAGATAGCTGCGTATTGAGGTTGCTGATTGGTTGAAGAGTGACAAAGACAAATTCATTAAACAAGAGAAGAAGCGAGATGACAAACGGAAGGATATGCTTGTGTCAATGCATCCAACATTGTAAAACGCAGTTTTTGTTACCAGATGTTCTCAATTTTGCAAGAGCAAAAAATTTTCGCTATCACAAATATTCTGAATTGTTGAAGAAATGATTTAGTCCTGGCTAAAAGTATAGTATATTTGTATTTAATGGTGTTATTGTTTTAACTACTTTGGATGCAATTTTATTTCCATCCCGGATGCATTTCTTTTAGGCTGGTTTTCCACCACGACCTCCACCAGTCTGTAGCTCCTGGGTAAATATGCGATGCGAAAAACGTAGCTGAGCTATCTATGAAATGATAAATATTGTATTTGTAGCGAAGCAAGGAAAATATGGAAAAGTGTTTAGACTTCTCAGATTTGCTTCGCTTCTCGAAGACTCACAGAGCTTGCACAGAACTCATCACCTCCACTAGGAGTAGGTATCCTGCGATTACCACTAGGAAATATGAAAAATATTACGCTTAGTTTAAAGCTTCAGAGCAGGCACTGAACGAGGATAAGTTTATAGGGTTCCGTAGCCAATTGGCAAAAATGGAACGCTTATAATTTCGTCATATCCGTCTATCGGTCCGTCCGTTCAGATGTTACACAGCCATTTAGCTCGTAGGCTATTAAAATTTGCACTATAAAATATGGAACCTAATCTACCACGCGGGCCCAGTGCGGGTTGGTAGATGTCATTTCTTCGAAATTTTGGTTCTAGGACATGCCGGTTTCCTCACGATGTTTTCCTTCACCGTATATTGAGAGCAGAGCAGTGGTGATAATGAAATTATTTATAAAAAGTAAAGTGCCTGCCTAGGTTCGAACCCACGACCTACAAAATCGTAAGTCGGGGCAGTTACTAATGGGTCAATACCGCACTTTAAAAAATGGAATGGTGTAGTAAAATTACGAAAAAACAATTAGGGGTGGCTCTCTCCATACGTGTAACAGACAGATAAAAACAAACCTATTGCTGCGGTCGATAAAATGGATGCTCTGCGTGCGTAAGTATATGTCCCAACTACGGAACCCTTTCCGCCCGACACGTACTTGCGCTTTGTTCCCCTGCATCGGCAAAACTAGCCAAAACCAACGATATTTCAACCCATGTCAGTCTGAATGGCGTTATATTTTGTTCAGTTTTAAATTCTAGAATGTAGAATATATGCACTGTAGCCTGTGACTATCTATCGATTACAAAGAGTCGGCATAAATTAGATGGACAACTTCTTCTACCTACAGTAATTTTGTCAGCCTCTCAGATTCCAAATATTACCTCGGGCTCGGTCGGGCTCTGTAAGTACTACGAGTATTTATTCATTTGGCAAGATTAGTACGTGTCTTAGGTCTTGTAGGTATATTTAGGCAGCAAGCATGGAAATAGTATGTACTATATAAACTATATAGTATAACTAGAATGCTTACTAGCACCGAAAAGTCGGTCTTGCTTGAACGAGAAAACTGGGTATAGTGTATCCGTTTCTAATAAAAGGGGAATTGGGGACCATACTCGTACATTTAATTGCAAAGTAGGACACGATGAAAACGTTAAGAATATTACGTTATTGACGGAATGTATGCACGAGTAGATACGAAGTGAAAAAAAAACCGGCCAAGTGCGAGTCGGACTCGCGCACGAAGGGTTCCGTACCATTATCTACAAAATGGCAAAAAAATCACGTTTGTTGTATGGGAGCCCCCCTTAAATATTTGTTTTATTTTAATTTAATCATTTATTTTTTGGAGTGAATATATAACTAAATATTATGTGAATATTTCAAGTCTACCTGTTTCCGTTATCAATATCGAGCAAAAACGTGCAAAAAAAACACTTTTGTTATATGGGGCTCCCTTAAATATTTATTTTACTGTTTTTTAGTATTTGTTGTTATAGCGGCAATAGAAATACATCATCTGTGAAAATTTCCCGTCACCAGGCTGTATCTCATGAGATACGTCCTGGTGACGGACGGACAGATAGACAGACACTGCGGAGCCTTAGTAATAGGGTTCCCATTTTACCCTTTGGGTACGGAACCCTAAAAAACATTTACCGAGCAAGTAAACAGGAACTACAGTTATAGGTAACAACGCGGTAACGGATAGAATCGATACATTGCTGAATCTTAACAGAAGTCTATCTCGTGAAAATTACAGATAGAATATGATCGATTGTAAGTTACGGCTTTTATGAAATAAAACAAACACAAAACCACTTTTTGCGGTGGAATGCTAGTTTCGCAGCGCAGTTCTCGTTGCGAAACTTGCACTTTGTACATGTTATTATGTTTCTGTGCGTTACGTCAGCGGAATGTTGTCGCTTTTCAGGATTTCGGCTTGACATATAATTAGTACCCCATCTCGTGAGAAATGAGATCCCATCAAACAAATTCTAAATTTCAGGCACATTTAGCCTGAAATTTAGAATTTGTTTGATGGGATCACATTTCTTTTTGAAGGTCGATACCGATACTGACACTGAACTTACGTGTATATCTGCGGCATCGTAGGTAGATCTAAAAGGTTGTTAGGTATCTAATTATATTGCTTCTTCATTCAATTTTAATACAGTCAGTACAGAACAGATTTATTTTATTCCATTGGCTATATTACAAGTAGGTAATCTTCGAAGAGACTGATTGTACCTACCTTTATATTCCATTAGTTACGTACCTAGGGACAAGTAGATTAAATGAAAGTAGCATAAGTTACTCTATACATCATCAGCTATCTGCCAGTGACAGTCCCGTCAAATCGGTCCAGCCGTTTCGGACATTAGCGGAACAGACCGAAAGACAAAGTTTTTTTTTATTTATATAAGTACCTACCTTAAAGTAGGGACAAGTGGGGATCTATGAAACAATCAAAATAAAATCTTGAGGTTTTCAAATTTCTGTTGTTCAAGTTAGTTGCATTGAGGAACTTTTTTCCCCCGATTGTCAACAGTGTTAACGACACTTTTTTTTTTCCCGATCGTCAACAGTGTTAACGAACGGAACTTTTTATTCCCGATTGTCAAGTGTTCACGAAACTTTATTACTGATTGAGAATAGTCGAAAAATAATCCAGTTCGTCAACGCTGAACGAATGAGACTTTTTTCCGATCGTCAACAGTGTTGACGACTTACTGATCGGGAATATTCGACTGAAATTGCGGCATGTGCTAGTTTTTCCTTGCTTTAAAGGCTAAACACTAATTGTGTTCAATATTTGAAGCTTGTGTGTCTGCTAGAGTACCTTAAAATTTTGATGATTGGTGGGTCAGTGACAAAACTTTGACTGGACAGGTTCAAATTGAATGTAATTTGGGAATATACATAGATATTTTATGCCCTCTTGGTCACTGAAAATTCAGGCTGCTAGCTTTATCCACAATGAAGTTACAGGGGGGTCGAAAATGTCCTGAATGGCTTCGAGAAAAGGATGGTACGGCTGTGCCTTTGTTTGTTGTGCTCGACTTGGCGGGGTTACTACTGTGCCCCCAGATTAATGAGTGTTCTTGGAAAAGACGTTCACTAGGTGGCAGCACTGAGACGTCTGAACGTCATCATATATTTTTAAGACCTCTTGTCAAAGTAGCCTGAACTCGTGACGGAAGTTTCATGAAAACCCTCATTGCCATTGTAAAATATTATTCAAAGAGCAATTTGAACTTTTACAGCTTTTTTTATACATTTACTCTTTCACGTCTTAAACCAGTGCCAAATCCAGTTTTAAAATTGCCATACTTACTCATTAAACATTACTTTTTATATTACAGAAGAATATTATAATACAGAAGGTAACTAAACTAAACTAACCGCTACACAAGAAACTATGGGCCGAATGATTTGCGGGCTGGATCATAGAAGTTGGGAGGTGTAATAATAACAAGTACACAAAAATAATATTAAATAATTCATTTCATGTTTTCTAAATAAAATTACAAATATGTCACAAGTACCTACATAAATAACACTTAAAAAATATGAAGGTTTTTTATCCTCTAATGTTCTTAAAAATTATTTTATTTACATTTTTTAAACCCTACGTTTATATGTATGTATGTATGTTATGATAGTCATCAATTGAACTTAATATTCGGTTGCATTTAGTTTGAGTGATGAACTAATCTTCACTATTAAATAACAGGATTGATGTACAGACCTACATATAACAAAGGCACATTACAGTCTTGAACAATATTTAAAAGTATCTATTACGATGTATTTGTAGACACAATCAGCAAATACACCGTAATTTGAGGAGCATCCTAAGAGTAGTGATATAAGATAATTTGAATCTATAGATTAAAATGATCTAATAAACTGCTCTTGGGACGGACCAGTTTTTCTTCAATTTTCATTTTCTTCACTAGTTTTGGTGTTCCTAAATTAACGTCCGCTTTTCGTTTTATTGTCACCTGAAAATATAAAAGCGTGAGTTAAATCATATTTTCGGAAATCGCCGTAGAGTTTGACCGGCAAAGGAGTGAATATCCCTTGGTAAGACTGGTTGTCAGACTTTCGGGCTTCTGATCACCCGCAACCACTGTCAAAGATCTACAAATACCGGGACCAACGGCTTAACCTGCTTTCCGAAGTACGGAGGGGTCTTGGTATGAAAAAAATGGTCACCCATCCACGGACCAACCGCGGCAATCGTAGCTTAACCCGTGACCCGATCGACCCGTGCGGCTGTTATTATTTAGCAACAACTTAGGGTTATAAAAAATTGAGAATTGCATTGCAATGCATTTTAACACCATACTGCGATCGGCAACGCGCCTGCCAAGCGTGGCGATTATCCCCCCCTCCTTTGGGGGAGGCCTATGTCTGCCTTTGGGGCAGCAGTGGATCTATATGACACTATTATTGTAGTAAATTGACTATTTACCTTTGGTACATCGTCTTCATCTTGTGTTAGGGCAGTAAAGACAAAGTTTCGCTTGTGTGAAGCCAATGAGCCAATTTTTGGAGCATCGTCGTCAGCTGCTAGCGGTGTTGCCAATGCTGCTAGCCGCGCAAGAGCACCTCGACCGCGCGTTAGCAAGGAACCGTGGTAATTCTGCTGAAATAACAATATTATTTTGAAAACCTTTCTGTTCATTGACCAAGTATATACTTTAAAAGGGAGTTAGAAGTCCCGAAGAATTGCCAATCTTAAGTGGCAGTGGGCAGGGCACATTGCTCGCAGACCAGATGGCCGATAGGTTCTGGACCGTGCACCGGAAGACGTAGCGTTGGAAGGCCTCCCACAAGGTGGACCGATGACCTTGTGAGGCCGCAGGAAGCACAGAACCGGTCGAAGTGGCAGTGCTTGCGGGAGGCCTTTGTCCAGCAGTGGACGTCTTTCGGCTGAAATGATGACGATGATGACATTTAAATCATTAAGGTGAAGAACACGAACACTGCAAAGAATAAGGTAAAGTACTACATACACTTCTGGTGTATGAAAATAAACAATGTGTGTGTGTGTGCGTGTGTGTATTGTCTCTCCTTCTCCCTTTAATCCATCCAAAGATTGTCTGTAAAAGATCGCTTTTAGCGATAAGACCGCCCATTGTGTCACCCTATGTAAAATTTCAACATTTATATCTGTAATTTTTATGGTGTACATATCAAAGAGTATTCTAGTCTATTCTATTCTAATGTGATAAATACCTGAAAGATAGAGAACGACTTTTGCGGGCTAGGTATATCTTTAGCAGCCTTTTTCTCTTGGACAACAGGACTCTCGGCGTTTTCCGTTTTCGATTGATTTATTTCTTGCAGCAGGGTGGACATCGACTTTGAAGAGAGGTTCGCCTTTATTATTGTGGTTCGGTTTACACTAACGTTAACGCCTTCATCTTCATCTTGGTGCTGAAATGTTAATGAATTAACACTTTATTTATGTTCCACATGACTATAATAAAAGCGCGTTCCGCAGTTGGGATGAATTTATCCTAATAACAAACTTAATATTGTAGTTGAAAAACATGTTCTCCCATATACTCCAAATGTAAGTTGGTCGACTTTAACTTGTAAAGCCTACTTAGCTGCGACGGCGACGCTTAGAATTTTTTCACATAACCAAAAACAACCATTTAGGTGGCAGGGGGCCCCGGACACCTGACTCTAACAAAAATGAGCACTTTAAAGCGGATCCCTGAATCTAAACACGGTTTCCACACACTCGCTATACTATTGAACAAACTTTCCAACGACACCCCACACAATGGAATAGACAAGAAAAAAAAAACGTAAGGGTGTAACCTCACAATTTATTTTTCTTTTTTAATATTTTATTTTACCACTTTGTCGGCGTGATTAATATATATAGTATTCCCATGCCAAATTACAACTTTCTAGTACTAAGAGTCTCTGAACTAAGCCGCGGACAGACGGACATGGCGAAACTATAACGGTTTCTTGTTAACTACGGAACCCTAGTAAGTTAGTTTTAAATTATAGTTTTGTAACAGCATACAGCTTAGTACTCTAATTTTTAGTGGTTAAATTCCATGAATATTTCTATTTATATAGTTTAAATAAAACTTTACATTTTCACTGTAAAAATAAAATATACATATTTTTTTAAAACGAGCGGCACGCGATAAACTTATCGGCAGAGGCAACTACAGCCGTCAACGAGTGTCGACGTGTGTATATGAGAACTTAAGGCTGTTAGAGACGATCGGTTTTTTTTTGTCAAGTTGGCCTACTTCTGACCTCGATCTCGCCTGACGGAAAGCACTGGATGAGGTCTATAATAGAACGAGCGTGCCCAGAAGATGCCTGTTCGCTCTCAGTCGACAACAGGGGTAACTGCTGTCGTAAACGCAGTCAACAGTCGACATGCCAGCATCGAAGATCCGTGTCTCGGACGTGTCGACGGCAATTGCCGACAAGTGACGACGGCGAGATGCCGCTCGAAGTAAGAGTAGTAATAACAATAATAATAGTCCTCCAAACCGACTTTTGGCCATGGCAACCAATCTCAGCGGAGACTAGTCGTCGGCGCAGGAGACATCATAGTTCACAAGTGTGTGCGCAGACCCAGGTGCACTCACTCTCGTAGTCCGATGGGTCGGCAATCCGACATGACTGGAGAGAGATCAGGTGCAGCCGATCTATTCTGAAAAAATCTCACCGTATAAACGTAGGTAAAGTAAGCTTGAAGTTAGTTGTTAATAGTGTCAATCCCTCACTGACAGTTCACTCCACGCTCACTTCACCTAAGTTTTCACGGTGAGATAGTTACAGAATAGCACTGCAGGACCAACGACTTAACGTGCGCACCGAGGCAAGGGGGTATCACACCGCCAACTTTCAAACTCCGGGGCTGTTACTGAGAAATTCCTTATAGAAAAACCCAATAACACTTTGCCCGACCTGAGAATCGAACCCAAAACCCCACGCTCTGCAGTCGCGCTGTGCGACCATTAGACTAACGGAGTAGTTAGTTGTAGTAGTAATGATACTAACCATTGACCTCAAAAATACTTCTCGTTCATGCCTCTGTTTTCTCCATTGTTCTTCTGATTCAAATTCTTCTTCCTGAGTATCGGCAAATTCGTCAGGCACTGTACCAGTCTCATCGTCTCCATCTGCGAAAGAAATACAGTTATAGAAATAAATTATATTATGAAAAAAAAATGAGAGACATAGAGCAAAGCGAAGTATTAAGATATTATAATGGCTTCTGCAACTACTACGCACGAAATAACGGGACATCTATTAAAAACTTTGACCCACAACAAAAATAACTCTATCTTGCCACAATTAAAAAAGCATTCTAAAGTCTTAACTTATATGTAGAACACTGAAGACATATGAGGGATTTCCGTTAAGGTTCTTGGAGATATCGTTGACACAATAGCCCCCTGTCCTAACAGGCATATTTAATCAATGTTTAGACAGCGGTACGTTTCCAGATTTAATGAAACATAGTAAAATATTACCAATTTTAAAATTGGGTAAGTAAGAAAGAGTGATCCCTCTAATTATAGACCTATATCTGTGCTACCAGCATTGAGTAAAATATATGAAAAAATAATGCTAGACCAGATGTTGTCACATTTTAATTCAAATGGGATTTGACCTAGTTGCCAGTTTGATTTCACGAAAAAGGTCGACGACTAACACAGGAGTAAAACTCATCAGTCACAATCCTGGGAGAAATACCAGGATGCAATTGGCACTTTCTGTGACCTCTCAAAAGCGTTTGACTTCTTTGACTACAATACACGGATCTGTTAATTACATCATTACGGAATTCTTGCACAAGCTGATCTTGTTCTTTCTTATCTATCAAACAGGCAGAAAAGTAAACGTCAACGGGGCGACGTAGTAGTAGGGCGCTCTAGTAAAGATGGGCGTGCCTCAAAGCTCAATTATTGGCTCTTTCCTATTTCTAGTTTATATTAATGATCTTCCTTACATGATGGCTAACTTATCGGATACAATTCTATTCGCTGAAGACACTTCTCTTATTTTTTTAATAGATAGAAAAGATACGGATATCTTACATGTGAACGACAGTCTGGTTGTTCTTTCGAAATGGTTCGCAGTTAATAATCTTTTACAGAACAAAATGTCTTAAGTTCTCATTACCAAATGTAACCCAAGTGGGTCTCAATTTAAAACTTGATGGCAAGAAACCAGAGGCTATTACGGAGACTGTATTTCTAGGAATTACTCTTGATTCGAAATTGCAATGGGGGTCCCACATTAGAGCTCTTTCAGGTAGATTAATAATAATAATATAATATATGTATAATAAGTTACCCATTGATGTTAAGATTGTTAAGAACCTACATTCTAAAGAGATTTCAGATAGATACTATATCAATCAATCATTTATTATTTGTAAAACATAGGTAACAAAAAAAATACAGATCTTAAAAGTAAATACAGTGCGCTATGTTTTGTCTATGGTAGGTAAGACATACAAATATGGGTAGTTTTAAAGTTTACAGTAAAAAAATAAATATATATATATTCAAAAAATGTCAAAAGTTCAGTAGGTAAATGTCAAAGTAAGAGAAAAAAAAAATTAGAAAATGTTGTTGTTACAAACTTAATCATCCAGGAACTCGTCAACCGTAAATAACATTTGCCAATTAATTTTTTTTGCAAAGTTTTCTTGAACTTGTGAACAGGTAATTTTTTTATCTGATCTGGTATTTTATTATAAATTCTTGGAGCGATGCCAAAGAAGCTTTTACACATTAGAGCCGTTTTACATTTTGTGTGACATAATTGATTTAAGTATTTAGTACGCATAGGAGTTTTTCTAACATCTGATAATTTAACAAATAAGTTTAAATTAGTCTTCACAAATAATGCTGTTTCCAAAATGTACAATGATGGCAGTGTAAGTAGTTTTAAAGATTTGAAAAAAGGTACACAACTATCTGTTACTTTAATATTACACATTACCATTTTGCATTTTGAAAACCAGATCTCTGGACTGCCCCCAAAAAACAAGCCCATATCGTAAAACTGAACCGGCTAGTCCATGATATGCTGTTAATAAGGTATAGAGAGGCTATCAAAAGTAATGTCATAAGAAAATGTTCTTAACAAACTTTTTAGACTTGTATCCTGCTTATGCGTATGAAGGTTCATTAAAATCGGTTCAGTCATTTCGAAAAACAAGGGCTTGAAAGTTTGTATGAAATGCCGTACGTCGCATACGCTCTTAACAAAAACAATCAAATCATTTCTTATCAACAGTATCCGCTTTTATAACAAATTGTCAAAGCCTTTTAAAACTCTATTAAAAGTACTTACACTTTGTAAACAAGACATTCATTTTACATTCTGTGACTGTGTACTTCACCTCACACACTGACTTATTACTTGTTTTAAATGTACAATGTTTGTAAATATGTGAGCACCATGTATCTATCACATAATTAATTTATCTGTCATTGCTTAATTTTTAATTCTTTTTAACTATTGTTATGTAGTAATTTTGTTGTAGGCGCATTGTCTTCACATACAATTATATAAATAATGTATACAAAATATTGTGAAACATTTTAAAGGCGTAAGTAACGGTGGAGTTTCTTGCCTATTCTTCTCCATACGCAACTATCTTTTGGAAGGGGCAACTAGAAAAACATCCTGTTTTCTGTAAATTTTGACGTTCAAAAGTGCCTTTTATATGCCTATTTGAAATAAATGATTTGACTTTGAATGTCTATTAGCTGCTCTTAATTTTTTTTTTTTTTTTTACATTCTAATCATTTTCATAATCTTTTCATTATTTGGCATTATATACCTACCACTTTAACTTCAACTATTTATTAGTGGCTTTTGTGGACAGAATATTAATTTAGATTTGTTACAGTTTTAGTGGTAATCATGTAATTTGGTTTAAATAGATTTTTATTATTTTAACAATATTTTATAAAGATTCTTTTATATTTTGTGAATGTGAGACTTGTTGGCAGGCCTACACTGTCCTCCCATACCTATTACGCCTGTAATTTGAAGACATTGCAAAAACCAATAATTTTTTAAAAGAGTAACCATAGAGTTTCTTGCTGGCTCTTCTCCATAAGAAACGGTTTATTCGAACCGTGAACCTAGCTTCTGACGTTTCGTAAGTGCCCATGTAGGTTTAGATGAAATATTATGATTTTGATTTTTTGATCTTAAATACCTGCGTTCCTCCATCGGAATTTTCGCTGTCGATGCCCGTCGCCGAGGTCACCGTCTTCGAATAATAGTTCTTGTATTATTCTCACTTCTCGTTTATCTTGGTCCAGCACATCTCGCCTAGGATTAGAAAAGACGAGATTTGAGAAAATATTTATTACTAACTGGTTGTTGCCCGCGACTTCGTCTGCGATCCAGGATGCAAAGTAATCCATGTCCTTCTCCAAATCATGGTCTACCACCCATGTGCCAAATTTCATCCAAATCGGTTTAACCGTTTTAGCGTGAAACCGTAACAAACAACCTCACCTTTGCATTTATAATATTAGTTACGAGTAGGATAACTTTGATATCTGACATGTGTAAAAAAAACGCTTAAACGGCGAGTCTGCTGCGCCATATTTGCGTGTTGCAAACAGTTAAGAACATGTTTCAAACACGATTTGGGGGCGATGGCATATGGTGGCCACGCCTCCAAATCTTGTTTGAAACACGCAAATATGGCGCAGCAGACCTGGCTTAACGAAGCCTAGGGTCCCTTGTAGTCGCCGTCATTTCGATATTTTGTTAAATATTGATAAATTATTCTTGTTCCGGAGATATTGAAGGCCTAAGTTCCAACTTTTTTTCACGAAATTAGGTTTAAAATGTTATAACTTTTTTTGCATAATGTGACTTAATTTGGTGTAAGGTGCGTTCGGCTAAGTTCGGACGGATTTTCGATGAGTTGAAAGGATGTTCTAAATTTCTAAAATATTTTTTTTACAAATTAAAAGCATTGAAAAGACCAGACATGCGAAGGCTAAGTTCGGACTATGTTTTAATAAGGTTTATATTGCTAGTATGATATGATAACGTTCACAACACAAGCAAATAATCCGGAATTTTCTGTTAAGACGATAGTAGTCGAATTACGTAGATTATTACTAAGTAGCATTGAAACTTGAATAGTTTGATGCAATCCCAATATTTTTTTGGGTATTCCGATCTTACCCTACACAATAAAATAAATAAAGAAATTATGTTGCTCAAACTTGTGCTGATATTCCTCGGCCTCATAAATTAAAAACTGAAAGGATATCTTTAATGCCCAAAAATTATTAGATAAGTATGTATCTAAATTTAATTTATTTTTAATTGATAGTTTTCATTGCAACATTTTCTTCATTGTTTTTATCATAAAAATTAAATGAAAGTCGATAATATTCAAAGCTTATAATTTGTGAGATCTTGTAAGGGGGCGTTTATTAATTACATGAGGCGTTTAGGGGGGAAAAATTTCGCCAAAATTTCCTCATGTAATGGACGCCCCCTAAGTTTATAGTTAGGTACTTAACTAGGTATCAAATAATGTAATGTAATATTAGCTGTGCAAGTTTATCGTCGATAGGATCCGGCAATTGGGACTCGAAGTGGCATTGAACAAGTCCGAGGCCATGTGTTTTTATGGTCCTCGGAACGCGCCTCTGTTGGGATCCCAGACAACGGTGGGAGGGGTTCACATCGGCGTCGAGTCGACGATGAAGTACCTGGGACTCGTCCTCGACAGCCGGTGGAACTTCGTGAAGCTTTTTCGACATTTGGCTCCCAGACTGGAGCGGGCCGGGGCTGCCTTGAAGCGGCTCCTGCCCAACCTAGGGGGTCCAAACGCCTCCTGCCGGAGGCTCTATGCGGGCGGTCCATGGCCCTTTACGGGGCACCGGTGTGGGCGCGTTCCTTAAGGCTGCGACCAGCCCAGCGATTGAACGCGTCCCAAAGGGTCATGGCCATCAGGCTGGTACGGGGTTACCGTACGGTCTCCCGTGAGGCGGCGAGCCTCCTTGCCGGACTGCCGCCATGGGATCTGGAGGCAAAGGTCCTCGCGCACATTTGGGAGTGGCGCGAGGAGGCGAAACGCCGGGGTGAAACTCCGCTGCCGCGAAAAATCACGGCACAGCGGACAGAGCTCCGGCGGGATCTCATGGCGTCATGGAGACTGCGATTGTCGCAACCCAGCGCTGGGCACGCCACGATTGTGGCGATAAGTCCCCTCTTTGAGGAGTGGCTAGAGAGGCGCCACGGCGTCCTCACCTTCCGCCTGACGCAGGTCCTCACCGGACACGGTTGTTTCGGGAGGTTCCTGTTCAGGATAAAGCGGGAGGAAACGCCCGGGAGTCACCACTGTGTGGATCGCCCGGAGGACACGGTGGAGCATACGGTGGAGGTCTGCCCTGCTTGGGCGGAGCACCGCCGTGTCCTCACGGAGGCGATCAGCGGCGGCGATCTCTCGCGTCCGGCCCTGGTTCGGAGCGAGAGTGCATGGGAGGCCGTCACCTACTTCTGCGAAGCAGTAATGCTCGCGAAGGAGGAGGCGGAACGCGTGAGGGTGAGGCAAGGCTTGCGCCCTCGCGCCCTTAGTCGCCGCAGGAGACGCCCCGGGTGTCGGGAGTCACAAGCCGATTTCAGGCCACCGTAGGCGCGGGCCTGCGGACGGTGAGCGATGGGTAGCTCGCCGTCCGATAAGGACCAGGCCCGGGTCGACGGCGCGTTGTGTTCCACGCGCGCCTCAAAGAGATGTCAGCACCAACTGACGGGGTCCGGTAGGACCAATGCCTGCCAGGATTGCGAGTTTGTCCGAAAGGGATATCGTGGCCCTGGCACACAGGCAACGGAAGGAACACGGGTGGGTTTTAGTCAGTAAAAGTCTGACACGCCCTCTCGCTCCGCCCAGAGCGGGAGAAGTTATTTAATAATTTCCCACCCAAAAAAAAAAAAAAAGCTGTGCAAGTTTCAATAAAATTAATAAGTCTTTCATAATTTTATCGTTTTCCAAATATCTGAGGTTATTGTGTGTTGTAGGTAATCATAAACCTGAAAATACGTTTTTAGATCAAGACTACCAATTAACAGTTGATGCTTACATGCGAACATAGGGAATAGTATGAGATGCTTTGAAACATGCAAATAATATTAAATATTATTTAAAAAAATAGACCATGACTTATTTTTAATTTCTGTTCACATAACAGTCTAAACATTAATAGACACCTTTTATCCTTACGTACCTAAAGTTTACCTTGCCTTAAAGTAATTAAATCAGTTCTTGTAGAGTGGAAAACCAAGTGGTTTTCTAGATAACTACTGCTGTGAGCCGGTGACAAGCATTGAAGATTCATCAATTTTCCTTTTACCAATTTTGTATGGATACTCAACTACCTACATCACATATTTATTTTCAAGAAATAAAAATGTTTAAAACCGGTACCATTTTTTTACGGGATAAGATCGGACGTTTTTTATCCGATCTTTTCCGACTGAGGGAAGGACCGGATCTAAGCTTACAGCTATATCCTAAGTCAATTTTAATCAATTCTACCGAGACAGCACTTGCTAAAACTAGTAATTACTTTACAAAATTATTAAAATAAAATTTCACAAAAAATAAACCAAGTAGAAGTCCGGATCAGTATTAAAACGCGCGAAATTGTGTCACTGCACATAGCACACATGTTATTAGGTGAAGCGTCAGACACAGTTTTAACGAGTGGGCAAAATAAAATGGACTTCTATGTTGCTAACACTAAAAAATAACTCATTTCGCGTTATTTTTGCGTGATACGATGTTAGCCTTATCCGAACTTAGCCAAATGCACCTTACAGAATGCGTAAATAACGGCAATATGATGGGTCATTTAACATAATTATTACCTATACTCGTCACGTCTGTGAAGTTTCTCCAGTTAGTTTAATCTGACCCCGTCTACGTACATATGTATCTGTCCCAGCTCCTTTCTGAGTTGCCCCTGGTGGAAGACGTCGTCGTCTCCTTCTTCGCGTTCCATCCTGTCCAAGCCCTTCTCATCTTCATCTCCAGACCCCACCCATTCGTCCTCACTCGTCAGTTCCGCCTCTTGCTCGAAGAAATCAACCATTTTGCGTTTCTTTTTCGGTTTATCGGATTTTACTTCAATCTGGGAATGTGAAATGTAGGAAATTATGCTAAAGCACAGATATCGTAATACTAGCCAAGGAGTTCATGTTGTGGCTGCCGTATTTTAGAATCTATCTACCTATATCAACAAATAAAATAGTAAAGTGGATCGACGAAAGGGATTCGATCAAGCAATGACTGATTGTTAGAACATGCCTAAGTCCGCTCTGTACATTTCACAATGAAGAGTTCCGTAGTTGGGATGAATTTATCCCAAGAACAAACTTAATGTTGTAGTTGAGAGACATGTTCCCTCATTCCAACTCCAAAATGTAAGTTTGAACACACAATATAGAGTGATTTACCATGTTATTTTAAGACCATAGACTCTTATAGGTTTTCCTGTAATCTAAAAGTAAAGAACTATTTTGTATATATATATACTATTCTGTATTTTTTCTGTAGTGTCGGAGATAAGGGGGTACATTTTCATCTATTTTCTTTAATAAATTTAATTTAAATTATTAAAAAAAAATCAAATCCTCGTAACAAGTCCTTTCATTTGAGTCACACGGTACAGTTAGCAATTTTATTTTAAATTTTCTCATTTTTTCCCCAAAAGTGAACCCCATATTCACAATTCGTTTATTTCGCTCGCGCGCGTCGATTTCGTTCGCGTTTGGGTCACAGAAATTCATATGTGAACCAAAATTTCAACTTAATCGGTCCATTAGTAGATTCGGAGCAAAATTCGACAGACACACAAGTGACCCTATAACGGTGCCCGCCTACGAGCGTTTTAACCAAATCTATTGATTGTATACGAAACGATAAGACTAAAATTTTGGTCATGGGATCTCGTACCAAATTTTGTCGTCATTGCGACAAAACTACGTTGAGGTCTAATTTCCTAACAAAACAACTATCCATCGATGATACCGTACTTTACCAATTCATAATCAGCCTATTTTCCCACTGGTGGGACTCAGGCCTCCTCTCTTCGAGAGGGAGTGGGCTGTATGCTACCACGCGGGCCCAGGGCGGGTTAGTAGATGTCACATGTCTTCGAACTTTTGGTTCTAGGACATGCCGGTTTCCTCACGATGTTTTCCTTCACCGTTTTGAGAATTGGTGTTTTTTTTTTTAATTTATCTTCAGTGGTGATGAAATTATTTAAACAAAGTAAAGCGCCTGCCTGGGTTCCAACCACGACTCGTAAGTCGGGGCCATTACCACTTGACCACCACTGCTCCAATTACATAAAGGTATTAATTACAAAAACCCGACTTTATTACAAACTGACCTCATTTTCTTCAGAGTCATACTCCACTAATCTTTCAGTTTCATCTTCTAAGTCTGACAAGTAGACATCATCTGCTATTTCTTCTTCTTCATCTTCATCATCTAGAAATGAGAAAAAGGCCGTTAAGGTGCAATAAGTATGTTATAGTCAGGGCTTGGAATCTGGACCAAAAGTACGGGTTCTGCATCGGTACTTAGCGGTCCTTGCCATTTCGGTACCTAAGTACCGGTTCTAGATGAATACCGGTACCAAAGTCTGGTACCCGCCGCCTACCACAAAACTCGTACGGTTCGCACTATACTTTATTTGTTTTCTTACTCTCAACTTACGGAAATATTTGTTTGGTACCGGTATTATTACTTGTTTACGGTACTAATAGTACCTGCAGGTACTACGTCTCGTACAGGTACTACGTCAGGTACCGGTACCACGGCAAGGCCAATGGTACCGGTTTCCAAAAATTCCGGTATTTCAAGCTCTGCTTATAGTTATTAATTGATATACATGTACAAATATTTACCTGATATCTGTAGTGCTCTCTTTTCCGGCTTCCTCTTTTTAAGTTTTTTCTTCTTTCCTTGCACAACTTCTATGTTTGTTTCAGTAGCCTTATCATCATCATCAGAGTCTATGGTAAACTTCTTTTTCATTTGAGTATTTTCAAGAATGTGTCCATTTTCATTCTTCTTTTTATTACCCCCAGTGAAGAATTTATTTGCTTTCGGTTTGCCAAACTCAGGGTCATCCAACTCATCAAGTATAGAATTTAGAAGGTTTCCATCTGTACTTGGTTTTTTACAATTTTCTTTTTCAGGAACTATTTCTTCCACCTCTTTACTAATATCGTCGTTTGCTGCAGATTTAGCTGTCTGTGTGTCATAGAAATCATTGTTCACTATATCCTGAGACATGTTGTCAACATATTCCTTTTCTTCAGTAGGTGATACAAACTCGTTATCATAGAACTTGCCAGTACAAAGAGCTAATATATCTTCTCCAATAGGTTGTGACTGAGATGACTGTGTTATTGGCAGCTGAGAGCCCTGTATAAACCCGTTTAAACTTGGCTGGAAAAACAAAGAATAACTAACATTAAAAAAAAAAAACTATAAATGTATGGGCTTTTGACCTTTCAATACTTACGTCTTTATAAGACTGCGACATGCAAAGAACATTTAATTTACTAGGAGATTTCAGTTCCATGTCCGTTGTTAGTATAGAAAACGTTTGTGTTATCACTTCATCATTTGCGCTGTTTCCATCCTTCGTTCTTTCGACGACTGTGGAACTTTCTTGGCTGGTGAAAAGGTCATCTGATGCGGAGGCATGTCTCTGCGCTAGTTGTATGACATCATCTAAAATAAAAAGATTTCTCTACATCTTGCTCACTATTGTTCAATACGAATTGTAAATGGAAAAGTATTTTTTTAATTAGTTACCTTGTGAAGCACTTTGAACTTCATTTGAAACCGCAACAACTGCGTTCGCGTTATCGGTTTCATTACTGTCCTTCACTAAAGTTTCTGTTTCAAGTTGTTTAATTGCAGCATCTTCATCATCTGAGTCCTCAAATGCTTTCAATATTCTGCCTTTTTTAGGTTTAGTGCTTTCTTCTTGTTCAGATTCTGAAGAATCGTCGTTACTAGACTCATCTTCTTCATCATCTTCTTGATCCACATTATCATCACCATCATCAATGTTCTCACTGGGTTCATCATCTTTGGGTATTTCACCTTCGTTTTCTTCAATATCAGACTCCTCAGCTTCATCATCAAGCATTGGGTTATGTTTCCTGGGTTTGTCTTTAATCTCAATATCATTTTCTTCTGGCTCCTCTTCCTCACTTTCTGAACTACTCTCATCCTCTTTTGCATCATCTTCTTCCAATTTCCCTTCAAGTTTCTCGAAGCTATCTTCAGCATCGTCTAAGATAGTTTCCATTTCCATGTGTTGCTGCTTCTCCTCTTCAAGTCGTTTTGCCCATTCAAGAGATCGCTGTTCTGCAATTTTTTCTTCAAGTTCATGTTTTAGCTTTAAATGTTGAGCTCCTGGTTTTAACCTGTAATTCATTATGATTTGAATTAGATCAAGATTTATTTTTTACATTATTGAAATGGAAACAATAAAAATAAACTCACCTTTTTTCCTTCTCTCTTTCGAGTTCTTCAGCTGTTTTTAATCTTGCAAAGTATGTAAATCTCTCTTTTAGTAGTTCAACACCAGTCTTTTTAGGTACAAAAGCACCTCCATCCAAATCAATAACCATGCCAGGAGCACCCATAAGTGTAGGTTTTGCATTTAAAGGCAGGGGATCCCTTATGAGCATTGGAGAGTTAACAATGTCATCATCTGAAACAACAAAACATACGCTTTTCAGTGACTCCACTTGACTAACTAAGGAAGATTAATGACTAATATAAAACAAAAGTACAACTATTTTAGGACCAAATAATCAAATATCCTCAATATACCTCTCAATATTTCTGCATTCTCAATAATTCTATCAATGTCCTCCATATTTACATCATCATCTGAGAAAAAGTCATCTTGTTTGTCTTCTTCAGCAGTAATATCAACTATTTCAGCTATTACATTGGAAGAGTCTTCAGGCTTATCTGTTTTGTCTTGTTCTTCAGGTTTATCTGGTTTGTCTAGTTCTTCAGTATTGTTTTCAGTGTAATGTAAGGATATCAATTGACTCTGTGGTTCAGTACACACTTTCGTAAACTGTTGTTCTAAATTACTTTCTAACTCATCATTATTTTTAGCAGTGTTGTATAGAATTGTAGTTTCTTTGGGAACACTTTCAGTATTATCTGTTGTTAAATGTGCTTCTTCTACATAATCATTGTAAACTAATTTGAAATCTGTGTTTGAATCATTTTTTTCAGTGTCTTCTTGTTGATGATTTGTGACAATACTAGGAGAATCAAGTTTATCATTATTTACTACTTCACTATTTAAGATAGCCACTTCAGCTGAAGCTGTTTTGAATGATTCATTTTCTATCAATTGAGAATACGCAAGATCATTATTTGCAACATCTATGTTGGTAATAGACTTTTCAGTGATAATTTCACTTTCATTATTAGTGATGTCAGATATTTGTTCTGTTTCTTGCTGTATTACATCAGTTTCTTCTTCAGCTTCAGGAATTTCTTCATCTGATTCGCTTTTGCATAATTCCATCATTTCTTTCTGACGCTGTTCTAACAACAGCCTGAAAATTTAATGAAAAACAAATTAGCTGTTATATTTAATCCAAGTGTATCTGAATGTTTCTTCACTGACTAAGAAACAGCTTATCAATTCCATTCACCACAGCACAAAAGACCGTACATATGAATGTATACTGAATGATAAAAATACTTACGCATAATGTTTTAATTGCTCTTCATTCATTTTGATGGGCAGTGCTTTTCCATCTAATGCAACAGCAGGCTTTCTTCTGGACATAATGTCTTTGAGAGATAGAGCTTTAGGTCTGTGATATGGCAATGATACTGCTTTCTCCCTCAACATACGATTTGATTCGCTTTTAATTAACTGCATGTTCTCCATTGCCTGTTTAGCTGACATCTGTGCAAACATATAAAACACTGGAATAAAAATATAAGTTAAGAAGCAGGTGTTGTTCTGTAGTTTCTGCCTACCCCCATGGGATGGTGTCAGTTTAAGTATGTATGTACAAGATGGAGTTAAGAACTGCGAAGAACAACTTGGAAGAGGCCCATGGCTGGTGAAATTACAAGTAGGATGAGATATATTTGATTTATTCAGTAACACCATGTTTTATTTGCTTGTTTCCTTAAGTTTAAAATTATATTGTCTCGTTCAGGACCGCTAAACGCCCATAGTTAACGCTTGCCACCAATATTTAAGATGTAATCTGTGGAAAATGTAGTGGGTAGTATATTTATTAAGTTAAATGTTAAGTTACTTCTGTTCATTTTTATTAAACTACTGTTTGTTTTCCCTAATGAAATAAATAAATAAATAGGTATCATAACAAATTAAATTTCTATTGTGTCTCATTCAGTGTCCTTGAACTGTTAACAGTATCACAGTAAAATAATTATATTTCTGTTGTGTTGTCAAACATAATCTGTGGCATATCTCAGGTTGCACCCAAGTAGACCAAGTACCTACCCTTACTGGTTTAGCTTCAATCAGTTTGGTAGATTTCTGTTGTTTCCTTGGCCTCTCTTTTGGTATTAGCTTTTTGTTCATCTGATTCTCTTCATCAGATGTATCGGGGTCACAAATGGATGACATTGATGCCATGCTCTTTTTCATTTTCTGTAAAAAAAAACATCAACAAGTTCAATTATACAAATTATACCAACTAACAAATAAAATACAGACCAGTCTGGTACCTTAAAAATTATAATCACCAAAGATACACCATACAAACAATGGGTGAGTGTCTTTGGTGATAAAACTTAATAATATACCCTCAGTCTACTCCTAATTTAATCCCTTTTTTTAATACATGTGACTACAACATATGGAGAGTATTACCTGTTTAATTTTGGCTACGGATGACATTTCACTGTCAGACAGATCCGAGATCTCACCATGACTGCCTTCTGAAGACTGTTTATCGCTGTTGTCTTGTAATGTTGTATGCTTCCCTCTAGAGCTCAGCAGACCTTTAAACTTGTCTTTCAGCTTGTTTCTTTTGTTTATCATTCTCATTTGTTGCTCTTCATTCTTCATAGTTTCGTACCTCGAAGCATCAGAGTCTGAGCTACTTCCTTCCATCTGTATTCTCGACTTTGTTTTGCCATTTTTAAAAGGCGCAAAGCTACTCTCTCTTTCACTATCACTATCATTTTGTAACTTATCTTCCTGAACAGTCTTATTCTCTTTAGGTTGTAAATTTTCGTTATCGCTGTCAGTATCAGAAAACTGTTGCACTCGTTTCTTGGTTCTGTGCACGGGAGCACTTTCATCATCACTGGAAGTAATGGTATTTCTTACATCAGGGGACATTTCGATGGAACCATGACGTGATTGCATTTTCAATGTATGTTTGTGATTGTTTTCTATATGTACAGTGTAACCAAGTGTTGGATCCTGTACTGCAAATACTCCGTCTACTAGGTATTTTATTACTTTACTATTCACATGTTATGCTAATTTTGTTGTAATGCAAAACACAAAGGATCTCAAAGGAAACACTAAACAGGAATCGGAAAAGTTATTATCGCGCCAAAAAATTGACAATGACAGTAATGAATGTCAACCAACAGTCAAATATTTACGATTACTGACGCGAATTCGCTATGATCGATGGAATACAGACAACTAATAGATGCCGAATATTAACAACTAGAATAATAGATGAATAACAACTATTATATGGATACTATTATTGGATGATGTATTGCACAAAATCTGTAATTCAAATAAGTCTATCATCACTTGTGGTGATTTTAATGTTAATTTATTAGAAAATTCCGGGTTAAGTACTAAAATTATAAGTTTGTTTCAGTCATACAATCTTGCTTACCAATTTTTGGAGCCCACTAGAATAACTCCCACTAGTGCCACATGTCTAGATAACATTTATACAGATGGTATACCAACCCACAAAGAAATTATTAATCTAATAGACTCAGATCATTGCGGCCAATTAATCACTATTCCAAATCCGATCAAAAAATTTATTAAAAAAGATATCACTGTCTACCCAAAAACTACTAAGCGCTTGGAAACATTTAAAACTAAACTTTTGAGTAAATTACCAGTTTTGTCAACTAATGTCGCCCCTAATCAACAATATTATAATGATTTCTTTTGTATGTATTGCACACAATTTGCCAACACTTTCATTTCAAAAACATTCTTGGTTAATAGTAATGCTTCTTTCAGTGACTGGGCCACCGTTGCTATACATAAAAGTAGAAAACGACTATATGAGTTGTATGATGAACGGACAGATAAACACTGCTGAATTTAATTTATATGTTAAGAATTATTCAAAATTATTTAAAAATGTTTGTTGTATGGCCAAGTCACGTTACTTAAGTTAAAAAATCAAAAATAGTAGTAATGTAATTAAAATGACATGGAATATCATTAATAGTGAAACGGGAAGGTCATGCAACCGAAGTAGTGACTACAGCCTTGCTATTGATGACAGTATAATTAAATCAGATTCTCAAGTCGAAGCGGCCTTTGAAAATTTCTAGGCAGAGATTCCTGTATTGACTACTAAATTTCTAAACTCATCAACCACTGCTGCAGAGTCTTTACTTAATTAAGGAAAACGTTCCAGTTTGTGATTCTGAATTTAATTTCGAATATGTCACCTGTAAAGATGTAATTAAAACCTTTCACACATTAAATGTTAAAAAGACCGCAGATCTATGGGGTAATTCTGTGGACGTTGCTAAGTCGATTATAAACATTGTAGCACCTATAGTCCGGTCATTTTAGACATAAAAATAGTGATCAAATAAAGAAAATTCCGACAGAGCCAAATCTTTGTAGAGACCTTAGGTTTACCACAAGGAATAAAGTGTCAAAAGTCCCCATCAGTCCCATGTGAGCTTAGGGACTTATTCGGGGCCCAAGGTCAAAATTTTAGGTTTTTTGGATTTTTCTCGAAAACGGTAAGTTTTATCGAAAAAGTACCTCGGAGCAAAGTTGTAGATCTTAAAATTCTCTATAAAAATGGTTCCCATGATTTTTTCTCTAAGACCCACTATTTCCCAGATATTGCGCTTGTAAGAATCAAGTTCTACATAATATGCACACATTTCAACTAGAGCGGCCACTACCGCCAACTGCAAAATTTTCAGCCTCCACATTGTTTTAGTTGCAGCCAATTGTTACAAACCACCAACTTGAATAAAACTCATACGCAAATCATACTACTACTATATAAGTCGGCAAACAAATTATCGCGTTGAGGTCATCTATATGATAAAATTTAATGAACGGGATGAATAACAGTAAACTTAATGTTGATTATAACTGCATTATCAATTAAATTTTTTATAAAAAAAGTTGATTGTGAAAAATATATAAGTACGAAAATCAGTTTGGAGTAAATAGGAAGTCGGTGTGTTTCGCGAGCACGTTCGTCACTTTGTCTGCCGCTCTACTATTTCAGCAGTCCTGAAAGCTTGGCTGCGCCCCTCGCAACCCCACCACCCTTTACGTGGTGGTGCAGAATGGGGACAGGGAGCGTCCCACGGGCTATAAAGAAAATTGTCTTCACTGCGCTGATTGAAACAATATTTGTTGGCTTGAAAGGTGTCGTGCAAGTTTCATAGCCGCTTCGTTAACTGGCCAGTGCTGGCATGTATAGCTGGTCTCGTTTTTTAGACAGAAACATATCGGTGGGTACGTGGCTAGCTGGGCAGGTACCTACAACAGTGATACTCTCAAAGTGAAAAACATACCTAGGTTGTGAACCCGCAACCTCATGAAAACGACGCGGGGCAGCGGGCAGAGTATACCTAAGCTTCGTACCGAAGAAAACAAGTATGATGAGTGTTCTATTACCTAGTTAGGGATGCCTATGGCCAGCAGTGGACGTCTTTCGGCTGAAATTATCATGATGATTACCTTAGTTTCCTAGCTCCCTTAAAATTTGGTCATGTCACTCATATCTATATATCTTCATCTTCACAAAAAAAACTTCTGACATTTCCAAGTTTTCTATCGGTTTGTCCTTTATGATGATTCTATGAATGTGCTGTTATTATTCTATTCGACTTGCTTGACTTTGGTTATGATAAAGTCATGAGGTCGAATCATACAACTTTCACTTAACAGAGAGAAATTTATTAGAAACTAGCTGCTGCCCCCGGCTCCGCCTGCGTGGCTTTTTCTATAATAAAACTTACTTACTCCATAAAACATCAGTTATCTGCCAGTAAAAGTCCTACATGATTCTTACAAGCGCAATATCTGGGAAATAGTGGGTCTTAGAGAAAAAATCATGGGAACCATTTTTATAGAGAATTTTAAGATCTACAACTTTGCTTCGAGGTACTTTTTCGATAAAACTTACCGTTTTCGAGAAAAATCCAAAAAACCTAAAATTTTGACCTTGGGCCCCGAATAAGTCCCTAAGCTCACATGGGACTGATGGGGACTTTTGACACTTTATTCCTTGTGGTAAACCTAAGGTCTCTACGAAGATTTAGCTCTGTCGGAATTTTCTTTATTTCAAATGTCTAAAATGACCGCTTTAGCTGTTATTTTTAATAATTGTATTGACCGTGGTGAGTTTCCTGATCTTATGAAAAACAGTAAAATAATACCGTTGTTTAAATCGGGTAGTACATCAGACCCTACTAATTATAGACCTATTTCAGCGCTACCTACTTTTAGTAAAATTTTTGAAAAACTTATTTTAGATCACATGCAAAGAATTTTTAATAAACATAAGTTATTGCATAACAAACAGTTTGGTTTTACAAAGGGTCGTTCGACTACTGATGCCGGTGTTGAACTTTTAGGACATGTTCATAATGCATGGGAGAATAAATGCGAAGGCATTCGATTGCGTTCTTCATGAAACATTAATCAGGAAACTGCACCACTACGGAATCCGAAATGCCTCTCTGGATCTTCTTACTTCATATTTACGTGATAGGATTCAAAGAGTTGATGTTAACGGAAAAAGATCTCCCGGATCTGTAGTAAGAATGGGGGTACCCCAGGGCTCAATTCTTGGCCCATTTTTGTTTCTTATTTATATAAATGACTTGCCTTACCTCTTAAAGGATAAACATGATATAGTGTTGTTTGCAGACGACACTTCACTTTTATTTAAACTCAAACGTCAGCAGTTGGTTACTGACAATGTAAATAGTGCCCTCGAAAAAGTAGTTAACTGGTTTAATGTTAATAACCTACTTCTTAACGAGAAAAAAACTAAATGTATTAAGTTTACAATACCTCATGTTAGACAAGTAGAAACTAGTGTGTTCATAAAGGGTGAAGAGTTGAAACCCGAAGATTCTACAGTGTTCTTAGGCATAACTTTGGATGCCAAGCTTCAATGGGGCGCCCATATAGATAAATTGTCGAAAAAGCTTAGCTCTGCAGCATACGCCGTTAGAAAAATTCGTGATTTAACTGATTTAGAGACAGCCCGCTTAGTATACTTTTGTTATTTTCATAGTGTAATGTCGTACGGTATTCTGTTGTGAGGAAATGCCGCCGACATTCAGACAATTTTTGTTTTACAAAAAAGAGCAATTCGTTCAATTTATAAATTAAGTCCCAGACACTCCCTCAGAGACAAAAAAAAGATTAATATACTGACTGTAGCTTCTCAGTATATATGTTACGGCTAATACCCGAAGTGCGGCTACACCTAGTTTTAGCCGGTTAGAACTAGGTGTAGCCACTTACTCTTGGTTAAACCTAGTACGAGCCGATTGTTTTCGGGTAAAATCATTTGGGTTAGGTTAGGTTAGAACAGTAACCATTAACAAGCGAAGCCGAGCGAGCGAAGCGAGCGTGCCGCAGTAGCGGCCGCCGAGCGCCAGATCCCCTCTATTGTTGGTAAATTGGTTTTATCCAACAGGGATTATCTGGACCTATAATTCTAACCGGCTAAAACTAGGTGTAGCCGCACTTCGGGTATTAGCCGTAACATATATATGAAAATCTATTGTATGCACATAAAAATATTAATCTGTTTAAAAAATATAGTGATATCCATAATGTAAATACTAGGAACAAGCACAAAGTTGTTCCTGTGTACAATTATCTAGAAGCTTACGTATGTGATTTATATTTGTGTAAATAATTGTGTGTGTATAAATAGCAAATATAAAGTTTAAAAGTGTTAAAAGTGGTTTCCATTAAATTCCCTCGTCAAGGGAACATCATCACCCCCGCCTACATCACCTGACTCCCGCGTTAATAACATTAAGCGTAGCCCCACGCTAGGATATTCTCCTGTATTATGGGTGCGTTAACATACATTTAAACTCACGTACACAAACAGCCAGACCCGGAACAACTACTTTATAGGTCATAAAAATATTTGTTCCGTGCGGGAATCGGGCCCGTGACACGCAGCGCAGCAGTCAATCGCTTAACCACTGCGCCAACCGTTCCGTCAGAATTATGAGAATTATAGTGTGGGCAGTTGTTTTAACTGGAAACCAATGCTGCGTGGTGGTTCATTAATCTTAATTAGAAGTATTAAATCAAAAACTTGTAAAGACATAGATAGTTGAACTGTCGGTTGAACATAGCATTGAACTGTCTTGTGTTGAGCTAGATAAGCATGATATAGTGTGCGTTTACAGACCCCCAAATTATCAAAACTACTCTATATTTGAGTCTGATATGGAAAATAATTCTTTTGGCAAAACTTGTAACTGGAATTATATCAGTAATTATCTGTGGTGACTTTAACATTAATTTAAGTTCTGTTGTATGTACCCAATGAAAAAAAAAATATTGGTATGGCTCACCGAGGAATATTATGTGTTAATTGCTCAGAATAACAATTTTTCTCATTTCTATTTCATTTAATTATTAATTAATAAACAACCTATAGAAGTCAAATGTAGTTTTTATCGTTGAATCTTAAAATACTCGAAAAAAATATTTTATTAAATATGTCTGAGAGGCGAATGTATAAGAATAATGACAGTACCAAGTATGTTTATCATACTCGTCTAAGTACCAAAAAAGAAGATCCGCAAAAATGTGTTCGACATAATCTAAATAATAAACTGGTACATTTCAAAAATCAGAGATTTTGTCTAGACGTCATCATTCAGACATATGAATATGAACTAGATAAGGCTATGGAGCCATACCCGCATGTTTACAAAAATAAGATATCAAACATTATCATTTTAGTTTGTTTCATTAGTTTAGCAAGGAGAAATTAGGCAAGTGCACAAGAAAATAAAACGAATGAAGATTTTGTTCATTCATTCAAATTAAATATTTATATGTTACATTGTTTGTATCACATCACTAGCACTTCAGTCAATCTGTGTGTGTGTTTTTACTGTGTGGTTATTATTTGTTCGTTTGCGTTTATAGTAATATAGGAAGCATGATATGTTACTGCTGATTGTCAAATTTTCGTAGTGTGCTGTATGTGTTTTCGTCGCCTCCCGCAGAAAGTGGCGCTTTTTCTGCAAGCCGTCCATGCCGCCTCAGCTATAAGCAGAGGCGGCTCGTCATAAAGAGCGCTGGTGCAGTGCACTCCCACGAAAATAGCATAATCTATATTTCTTTATTATAATCCTATACATACATTCTTTCTACTATGCCCATACGCATACAATAGCAGTTTACTAGAAAACCATTTCCTACGCGTACATTTGGCGTCAAGTTGTAACGTGTGGAGCGCCAGCGATTGCGCTCCTATGAAACAAAGTTCAGTACGATTTCTAGTACTGTATTCAATGAGTGCGAAAGAGAAATATCGACACAGTCCGACGCGTGAAACAGAAGATTTTGTATGAGAAATAAGCCTAATTTGGAGCGCCGCTCACGCGCGACGTTGCCAAACCGCGCAAGGCGGCCGGCCGCGCGTGGGAATACGTTCTATGCCCTCGCGCTGGATGCGCTCGATTCTGCGTATCGAAAATCTATTAGAGTAGTTCTACGTTTCTTTTTTTAGTGAACCCCCGCAAATAAATGTCACGAGCCGCCTCTGGCTATGAGTATGTTATGTGTTCTGTGTTGCCTTCTCAGCTCTAAGCTCAGATAAGGGGGTAATGGTCAGTTTCCATCTATTTTCTTAAGTAACTTTAAAACTATTAATTGTTAAAATTATTTAAATAAATGGGCCCTTCGGATCTGGGGGCCCAGAGCGGACGGTCCTCGTTGCCCCCCCCCCCCCCCCCCCCCACCCCTTGGCGAGAGTGCCCTTAACTTACATTACATTACCTACCACACAGGATTTGTTTATAATAGTCGCTCCATAATATTAATTCACTCTCGCCAACCTCAGAAAGAACCCTGACCAGAGGAACTAAAAGGTATCTAGATAAAATTAAGGAACAATTTATTGTCTCAATTATTATAAGTTATCAACATAATAAATTTAGGTTTTTACAAATCTGCTCCAATTGGGTTAAATTCTGGTGGACTTTCTTTCTTCTTAGGCAAGTCACAAATAACTGCTTCAGCGGTAGTAAGTAATGACGCGACGCCGCTAGCGTCAGTAATAGCCCTTCTTACGATTTTAGTGGGATCTATAATACCTCTTTCAAGCATATTTACGTATTCATTATTTAATGCGTCATATCCAAATTCAGGACCCATATCTTCGACTTTAGATACTACAACAGCACCATCATATCCAGCATTATCAGCAATCGTTATGCAAGGTGTACGTAAGGCTTTCTTTACAATGGATACACCAATCTGTTGGTCGATATTTATTGGCTTCAGTGCGTCTAAAGCCGGTATACATCGTAGGAGTGCTGCTCCACCTCCAGGTACAATTCCTTCTTCAATTGCTGCCCGAGTAGCATTTAGTGCGTCATTAACTCGATCCTTTTTTTCATTTACTTCAACCTCGCTGCAACCTCCAATTAATAAAACGGCTACACCTGCTTGCAGTCTGCCTAATCTATCCATAAGCCTTCCACGCTCATAATTAACAGTGGTTTCTTCCAAATCTTCTTTTATTTGTGCGATACGTTGTTCTACTTCTACAGTATCACCCTTCCCTTTAAGTAAAAGAGTTGAATCTTTTGTAATTATTACTTCGCCTACCTGACCAAGACTCTCAGGTAAACAGTCTTCGAGCCGTATTAGGTTTGCATCATCTTCAAAAACTACGCCTCCCGTAGCAGCAGCCATATCAATAAGTGAATCTTTTCTATATTCACCAAATCCTGGAGCTTTTACTGCAACTATAGGCAATCCTCCTTTTAATTTATTTACTACCAACACGGATAAAGGCTCCCCATCAAAATCTTCTGCGATTATAACAAGCGGTTTTTTCTGTGCATTTGCTATCTCTAACGCTGGCACCACTTGTGATGCATGAAAAATTTTCTTTTCCGAGTACAGAATTAACGCATCATTGTATTCGACTCTTGGACCTTTATTTGAATTTATAAAATATGGAGAAACATAACCGCGATCAAACTTCATTCCTTCTATTATTTCTAGTTCATCATCCAATGTTTTACCATCTTTAACTGTAATAACGCCATTTTTACCAACCCTATTCATAGCAGCAGCTATTAATTTTCCAATAGATTTGTCACCATTTGCAGATATTGTAGCTACTTGTTCTATTTCTTCTGAAGTGCTTACTGCTTTAGACATTTCCTTCAATTTTTGTTTAACGGTTTCAACAGCTAACATAACTCCCTTTCTTATTTCAATCGGATTAGCTCCTTTCGACATATTTTCAAAACCTTCTCTTGCAATAGCCCTGGCTAAAACTGTAGCTGTCGTTGTTCCATCTCCAGCCTCTTCATTTGTTTTGTTTGCAACATTCTGAACCAGTTTCGCACCAATATTTTGGAATTTATCTTTTAATTCTATACCTTTGGCCACGGTTACACCATCTTTTGTAATTTTAGGCGGCCCTAATCCTTGTTCCAAAATTACGTTACGTCCTTTGGGACCCATGGTGACAGCGACGGCATCCGCTAAGATATCAACTCCTTGCAACATAACTGACCGAACGTCCGGGCCAAATCTTACTTCTTTCGCGTAAAAACGACGTGAATTAACAGTTGACACTTCCTTGTACTTGAAAGTATTTAGCATAACGTGCCGTGCACCTGAGATAATTTGCGCACGATACATTTTGAATATAATAAAAATAAATTATTCAAGAATTACACACACGTAACGGTCGTCACACGTCATCACGGGCGGTCATGAAATAAAACAGGAGCAAATGACAGTGTGCGAAATATTTGAATTAAGAATTCAATTGAAATGAGTTTAAAATATTTTATTTGATTTTGCTGGACAATCCAAACAGCCCATTTTTTAAATAACTGTAAATTAAAAAGATTTAGATGTCACTGTCATGCTGTGATCTAGTCTGTGGCTGTGATCGTAGGGATGAAAGAAGTGCCAAAAAGTATCGATGTATATCGTATCGACATTTAAAAAAAATATTGATATCTAATTCGATATATCGAAAAAAAACGATATATCGATATATCGGTGAAATTTTCTAAAAAGTCTACTTTAAGAAATTGAATTGGGTTTTTTTTTTAATCATAGCAATTCCAAACTAGAAATCGAATTAGAAACATAATTTCTGATGTAAAATCAAATAGGTAATAAAACACTGATAAAATAAGTTTACTGTTTTACGGGTTTTAGTCAGTGGGGTAAACGGTGTTGCTATTGGAAATATATCGTATTTGATACATTTTCGATATTTGATATTTTATATCGATATATCGAAATAATATATATCCCCTCTGCCAAAGTCAATTGGCCATATGACACTGACCTCCATATATTTCATACTGGACTGGTTTTTTTTTTTTGGTGGGAAACAAGCCTTGCCTCTCCCTCACGCGTTCCGCCTCCTCCTTCGTGAGCATTGCTGCTTCGCAGAAGGAGGTGAAGGCCTCCCATGCACTCTCGGTCCGAACCATGGCCTGAACCAGGGGGTCTACTCCCTAAGCACGAAGTCCGTTGTGTCGGCCTTCGTTACGGGCGTTTCCTACTCCTTATCACCTTCGGACGGATGATTCGTTCCGGGCCCGGACGAAGAATGAATTACAACACGATTTGACAGTTGTCCCTACTCCCGATGCGTTTTTTCCCGTCCGAAAAGTTCAACTTGACACTTGTTTTTCACAATTTTTGCTGCAGCGGTTGGGGCCATTTTACAACATATATAATTGAAATTAAAATAAAATAAGTAATCCTTCCCGCCTAGTACGAACTCTGACTGACATTTCATTTGAACATTACCGTCTAAAACAAAATAGGCAAAGGTATCAACAGGATAATGCCGGTTTCGGAACAAAAATGGCAAAAATAATTCAATTCTATATTTAGACATAATAAAAAGTATATTGTTAAAAATGCGGTCGCTTCTAACGAGAAAAATATTATTTTTTGTTTATTTAAACCTGAAAACCACAAAATAAGTAAACCAGTAATCGACCGGTAAAATTGCGCAACTCTATAGTCATGCGTCATTCGTTCACGAAGATTGTCTATCATTCTGTTGGAAACTGATGAATCCGAAATCATTAGGGAGTATGGTTCACTGCGACGTATCGGACTACTGTCGGACGGGCCCGTTGCTTCGTTAACTGACTTAGGGAGTAGACCCCCAGGGCCGGACGCGAGAGATCGCCGCCACCGATCGACTCCGTGAGGACACGGTGGTGCTTCGCCCAAGCCGGGCAGACCTGTTTAAATTTCATTCAATTGGTAGTATCATCGACGGACTGTTTGACCCGCGCCGCGCGCCGTCGTTGTTTTTGTACTTTTTAGTTAATATTTGCTAACTACCTCACAATGTTTTATAACCTATGTTTTAACCTTAGATTTATAATATTTCGTTAGTATTAAGATTGCTTGAAAGTGTTTCAACATCCGGACAAACCAATTGAGGTTTTTGTGATGTTTCTGTTTACATTCAGTTTTGTTCCTTAATTAATAAATAACAATAATAATAATAAAACCTCGACCGTATGCTCCACCGTGTCCTCCGAGCGATCCACACAGTGGTGACACCCGGGCGTTTCCTCCCGCTTTATCCTGAACAGGAACCTCCCGAAGCATCCATGTCCGGCGAGGACCTGCGTCAGGCGGAAGGTGAGGACGCCGTGGCGCCTCTCTAACCACTCCTCAAAGAGGGGACTTATCGACACTGGACTGCCAGTCCAGTGTGCTGTCATAATATTGTTGTGCCTATTTGAGTATCGCCATTTTGGTGCTGTAGGCAGATACGATTGTAGATGAAACTAAAATTAGTGATGTTCTTAAGTCGACTGTGGTAATGATAATACATATCGATGATAAGAATAAGTACCTTTTCATAATAACTTCCGATTTTAGGAATCTTATTAAACCATAGATGATGTGTGTACATTTGCATAATGCTTTGGAAAAAGTATTACTAAATCCTGCACACATTCGCAAACGATGGGAACACTATCGTAACGCCGCGTTCAACGCCGAATGCGGCGGCCGCGGAACAGCGCTGAACGCGGCAGAACAGTGCTGACCGCGGCAGAACAGCGCTGACCGCGGCAGAACAGCGCTGACCGCGGCAGAGCAGCGCTGAATTCTATCTATAGCACTCGCATGTTAATAATACATTTGTCCTCATTTTATACTTGTTTGCCGCGAAAGGTGAATAGACGCGGAAAGCTGAACGGATGCGACCGCGTCTCCGTACAAAATCGTTATTTTCTATGGGCATAAGCTGAATAAGTGTGAATAGTACCTAAATCGACCTCGCATAGCATGTGGAACTGACCCAGGTTTTTTTATAATTCTACCCATATTTATTGAAAGAAGTAAGAGTGAGTGAGTGGGTGTGTGTGTGAGTTAAGATTAGATAATACTACCACACTGCCGAAAAACGGGTTAAAACAACTACTGAATCAGCCTGAGCTGTATCAACTTTAGGTATTGAATATCAACATTTTATCGATTAGTTTGTCAATCACTAGCGAATTTGCAGTGTACGTCAAAATAAAATTAAAACTTTTTCCAAAAAAATAAGAACCGACTACCAAAAATAACACTACAAAGTGAAAAATAACTTTAATTTCGGAAGTCGGTGTCTTTGGATCTGTATATGAGTTTTTTGCCTCCTACTTCCGAAATGAAACCTATTTTTCACTTTTTAGTGTTATTTTTGGTAGTCGGTTCTTATTTTTTTTGTAAAAAGTTTTTTATTTTTCACTTTTTAGTGGGTCAGTTTTGAATTTATCTAGGTTACAATAGCCTAATGTTAACTGCTTATCACCTTTTACAAAATATTGCTTTTCCCGATGCTGGGACGTTGATTGTTGAGGAGTTCTCCTGGTAAGCACCAGGAGAACTGCCACTCACCATATGCATAGTGACAAGCATGAATTGCTTAATCGCAACCCGTTAAAGGGAGAGTTACTATAAAAACTACCCAAATCGCTATAGGTTTGCCTATAAAATTTGAGGGTTTCCCTCGATTTCCATGGGATCCCCTCATCTGATTCAGATTTGGTGGCAATGGGACCACCTCGGGAGTATACCCTTTCAAACAAAAAAAGTAATCGCGTAACAAAACCACAAAAAAAAAAAAAAACATACCACCGAATTTAGAACCTCCTTTTTGGAAGTCGGTTAAAAAGGGTATATCCATATAAACAGGGTAAAGAGTGTATCTGGTTCAGAATCTCTGTACAAAATTTCAGCTCAAAAATAATGACTTTGAAAATGTTTGTTTTTTTTTTATTTCTATAGTTTTTAAATTTAAATCATAACAAACGTGTCACCGCACTACGAGGGTCATTATCGATCTGTGTCTAATACACACACACGTTAGAGTTCTTGGCGGGAAAGTGAAGCGTCATGATTAGCAGTTTTGTTTTATTTTCTAAAACTTGTGTTTAGCCAAATATTAATGTGTAATAATGGTGGATTATTAACCATCTAGTGTTCGTGAACGTGCATTAGTGTAGGCAAATGAAACAAAACAGCGCAACATATCACTAGTGTGTAGTAGGTAGTAGGGGTTCTCTCAAGAAGTCCGCGTGATGTTTCAGTAAAGTGCCTTAGTGCCACATCTTTACTGAAACTCAAGGGGAGCGTACGGGCGGGGATATCATCTATCATGCATTGTTTAAAATTCATTTATCATTACTACATCATCATTACATTACAAAGTTTGTAACTAAATAAAGACTTGGCTAAAAGGTCCCAGAAACCAGATCATTAAACTATTATTAAAAAAAAAATACACACGCATACCTACCTACCACAGCTCTGCGAGTACTACTTACTAAATACTACTTGGCAGTAGAGTACATTTGCTACTTGGTCTGTGCCGTAGGGTATATATATTCTGTGGGTCTGTGGCTCTGCGACACGGCGCGCCGTGTCGGCGCGGGCGGCTCCACAGAGTACATTTGTGTAGGCGGCGGGATCAAGTAAATGGATTAAAACGTGTACCGATCAGCTGACTTGGTCTAGTGATGTGTAGAATTCAATTGGAAATATTTTATTTTTATTAGTTAAATGTTTCTTAACTTTATAGTTATGTAGGTGTTATTAAAAAAATGTTGCCATGTAGTGTTATCACCCAAATAATCCGTGCCCTTGATATGTATTTGACCTTTCCGTAACACGCTGTACATCAACATGGTTTTATTTGTGCACAATGTCGAAATAAGCATTATGAACGATAGAAAAATACAGTGGTACGTTGATAGCGCAAACGCAGTACAGGGTAGGGATTTGCATAATGCTGGGACAACGTGAGTGAATGATTGATAAAACAAATGATTTTTTCAGTCCGTATGTTTAGTAATAATTATTTTTTTGTGTATATTTCTGGACAAGTCAGCACCCTAATTGCGTAACACAGAATAATCACAATATAAATGATTTTGAAGGATATTGCAAAGCCATTACTTCATTTATGTTAGAAAAAAAATTCTGCTCAACAACGTAAATAACACAATGAGCGGTTGAGTCTACAAGAATCCGGGCACAAGAGAGAAATGTAGTTCGCATCGTTCAAGAGGGTCTACTCTCTACGAAGATATGAGCCAGTCCGAAAGTACCTAGTTAATCCATCAAAACAAGTGACAAATACAATTTTTCGAACGGATAAATACACATCGGTAATCCTGATGGAACACTATCAAATCATATTGCCATTCATTTTTAATTAAATATATACAAACGCGTATTAATAGTGTATCTAGCAAGTATGTTTATTAATCTAGGGCAATACAACTAACTCTCTTCGTAAAATCCTATTGAATGACTATTTCTGAAAAAATCATTCAGTAGGATTTTATGAACTTAGAGAGTTGTAATGCTGATTCCAATGATTATAATTCTGTAAAACCATATTTGTTACGGCCGCGAATCATATTTAGATCAAATACAACCTGTTACTGACCTGCAAATTGCAAAAAACGTAATAAAATTTGAATTTCGCGAGCTAACTTAGCACATCCCCCCTAAGTATGATGCGACTCAAAACATAACAATGCAACTGTCATTTATGACAGGGCTCACGGTGTTATTAATAAAGGGCAAGGTCGGCGTTATCGCAAGATGGCGCATGTCATGACGTCATCTATGACGTTTTACGCGATATCGTTTTCGCGATCACGCTATTAAGGAACAGAGCGCTCAAATCGATTATATTTTATCGACGAAGCCTAATTCGGTACGCACCCTTAGTAATCTGCTATAAGTACAGGTCAAGCTACCCGAAACAGTCAAATTTTCCCAATCAACCTTGGACCTTATGCTTTAACGAAAAAGTTCAAAATCTTTTAAGGCGCTGTACCTAGTCAAAATAGGCTTGACTAAAACAGTTTTTTAGCCAAATGTATACATTTTAGAGCAGCAAAAAAAAATATGTTAATATTGATCATATTTATGGGTGGACCATTGTATTCAAAACATGTTTTCGGTAAATTTTCATGACAGAAAAAAATCATAAAATAACCATTCAAATTGAAATTGTAGCAATTGTAATTGTATTATTTATAAACAAATCTTGATAAAATTAATAACGTTAATGTAATAAATAATAATAAGGGGAACTGTTGTTTTTATTTATCGATTGAAGTAAGATATTTGTAAGGATTAATTAAATTATTGATAAATAACCCGAACGAGTCGAACGAAACGTCGCGCCATCGCTGCGTCTTTTCGCGTCTCTTTCATTTCTACGCGGAGCGACAGTGACTGCTGAGGCGCGCTGCTTGATGGACCTGTGCCATTTTGTTTCCGCCGCCGCCGCTCAGAAATCATTTACGTAGATATCTGTTTGTTGTTGAAAACTTTTTATTAAACTTTATTTTATGATTCGTTATTTTCTAAGTTGTATTTTTTATTGTTGCTGTAAATTTTTGTTCACTTTCGGTTCTAGATATAAGTTGTGTAAATAATCAATTCCTTTTTTTCTAAGCTGTGCTGTAAGTTGGTGTAAATTTTTGTTCAATTTCGGTTTTAGTCCTAAGTTGTATAGAGAATAATTAGTGTACATTATAAGAGGTAATTGAACTCATAATTATGAACAACTTTTACTATGGCTTCAACCCCTAGTTTTATGTGAAACATCTATAAGCGCACGTAAAACCGATTGCTGGCGGGGCGACGCATGCCGCGTGGTGATTCTTCGCTACTATACAGTTTATATGCAGTAGTGTGTAAGTAATTTCGATGTTTCACTTCTGCCAGGCGTCCCGTGACGGCTCAATTTATTTGGGTGGGAAATTATCAAATAACTTCTCTGACACGCCCTCCCGCTACGTAGAGCGTGTCAGACTTTTACTGACTAACACTCACCCGTGTTCCTTCAGTTGCCTGTGTGCCAGGGCTACGATATCCCTTTACTGCTGCCTGGCAGGCATTGGCCCTAACGGATCCTGTCAATTTGTGCTGACATCTCTTTGAGGCGCGCATGGAACACAACGCACCGTCCACCCAAGCCTGGACCTTATCGGACGGCGAGCTCCCCATCAACCACCGTCCACAAGTCTGGTACTCTCGACGCCGAGGGGTGTCATGCGGCAACTAGGGGTGTGAGGCGCGAATTTTGCCTACACCTTCGCGAGCATTACTGCTTCGCAGAAAGAGGTGACGGCCTCCCATACACTCTCGCTCCAAACCATGGCCTGAACCAGGGCCGGATACGAGAGATCGCCGCCGCCGTTCGCCTCCGTGAGGACACGGCGGTGCTCCTCCCAAGCCTCTACCGTATGCTCCACAGTGTCCTCCGGGCGATCCACACAGTGGTGACACCCGGGCGTTTCCTCCCTCCTTATCCCGAACAGGAACCTCCCGAAACGACCGTGTCTCGTGAGGACCTGCGTCAGGTGGAAGGTGAGGACTCCGTGGCGTCTCTCTAGCCACTCCTCAAAGAAATCCGGCAAGGAGGCTCAACGCCTCACCGGAGACCGTGCGGTATCCTCGGACCAGCCTAATGGCCATGACCCTTTGAGATGCATTCAACCGGTGGGCTGGTCGCAGCCTCAAAGAACGCACTCACACCAGTGCCCCGTAAAGGGCCATGGACCGCACTACCCCCGCGTAGAGCCTCCGGCATTTGGACCCCCTATTGTAGATTGGGCAGGAGCCGCTTCAAGGCAGCCCCGTCCCGCTCCAGTCTGGTAGCCAAACGTCAGAAATGCTCTACGAAGTTCCACCGGCTGTCGAGAACGAGTCCCAAGTACTTCATCGTTATCTCGACGCCGATGTGAATCCCTCCCGCCGTTATGTGGGAACCCGACAGTGGCGCGTTCCGAGGTCCATAAAACACATGACCTCGGACTTGTGCAAAGCCACCTTGAGTCCCAAATGCTGGATCCTAACGACGATTATCGCAACCCCACGTGTCGCTAGTTCGGCCGCCGCCTGATGCGACCTCCCCTGTGCCAGGACCAGCGTGTCGTCAGCGTAGCAAATCACGCTGACGTTGCTAGGTAGGTTGGCGCGCAGCACCCAGTCGTACCCGATGTCCCACAGATGCGGCCCCATGCAAGCAACTCCATGACAGGGTACTGAAGGCATTGACGATGTCAAGCAAGAGACACCGCCTAGACGACCCCACCCCGGGCAACAGCATCCCCCGTCGTGAGGGCTCGGAACGCGTATGATGGCATGCACCGTAAAGCGCCCCTTGTGGAAATTAAACTGGCTCTCCGCCAAATACGGCCCCACTCGCACCAGCCGGTCGACAAGGTGGTCTGCAATAACTCTTTCAAAGAGCTTGCCCACCTCGTCGAGCAGCATGATGGGCCGGTAAGCGGATGGAGAAATCGCCGGACGCTCCGGCTATGGCTTCAACCCTGAAATCACGAAACAAAATTTGCCGCTCCTAAGAAAAAGGTTCCCCCTTCCGTTTGGTGCCGGACGTAAAGAATAGCACCATCCCATTTCTTCCCGTGGGTGTCGTAAAACTAAGACTAAGACTAAGGAAATTACTAGAGAATGGGCAGCAGCGTTCTCTATGCATTTTTAACACCATGCCAGCAGGCCTATGTCCAACAGTGGACTTTTTAGGCTGAAATGATGATGAATGATGAAGAAAAAGGTTATTCAACCGCGACAAAATGACCATAGTCAAAGATGAGTACAATGACTTCGTTTGGTATTACTACACTCTTTTGTTACACACTGTAAGTATATTATTTGTCTCCAGAATCAACCACCAAGCTTGGTGGACGTTGGGCACGCCACAATTGTGGCGATAAGTCCCCTCTTTGAGGAGTGGCTAGAGAGGTGCCACGGCGTCCTCACCTTCCGCCTGACGCAGGTCCTCACCGGACACGGTTGTTTCGGGAGGTTCCTGTTCAGGATAAAGCGGTAGGAAACGCGCGGGTGTCACCACTGTGTGGATCGCCCGGAGTACACGGTGGAGCATACGGGGAGGTCTGCCCGGCTTAGGCGGAGTACCGCCGTGTCCTCACGGAGGCGATCGGCGGCGGCGATCTCTCGCCTCCGGCCCTGGTTCAGGCCATAGGTCGGAGCGAGAGTGCATGGGAGGCCGTCACCTCCTTCTGCGAAGCAGTAATGCTAGCGAAGGAGGAGGTGGAACGCGTGAGGGTGAGGCAAGGCTCGCGCCCTCGCGCGCTAAGTCGCCGCAGGAGACGCCCCGGGCGTCGGGAGTCGCAAGCCGATTTCCGGCCACCGTAGGCGCGGGCCTGCGGACGGTGAGCGATGGGTAGCTCGCCGTCCAATAAGGACCAGGCCCGGGTCGACGGTGCGTTGTGTTCCACGCGTGCCTCAAAGAGATGTCAGCACCAACTGACGGGGTCCGTTAGAACCAATGCCTGCCAAGGTTGCGAGTTTTTCCGAAAGGGATATCGTGGCCCTGGCACACAGGCAACGGAAGGAACACGGGTGGGTTTTAGTCAGTAAAAGTCTGACACGCCCTTCCGCTCCGCCCAGAGCGGTAGAAGTTATTTGATAATTTCCCACCCAAAAAAAAAAGCATTTGATTCTGAAGAAAAACGTACCTATAGGAATAATAATGATAGTTTTATTAATTATTCACAATTTTGAGAATAGGCCATTTCTAGAATTGACCATTCTGCGCCTAAGCCATTTTATTTTATGAATTATTTATTATTCGTCTGATGAATCTATTACATAATTTCTCGATAACTTTTTCTAGAAAATAACAATTATTGATTAATTATTTTAAAAATAAGTAAATATTTTAAAAATAACAACACAAAAAAGTGTTGGTATATTTTAAAAATACGAAAACAAAAATGTGCGTCTATTGAGATTCGAACCTAGTGATCACCGCGGAAGCGCAGCCAGACAGCGGGGCGCTAGACCAATCGTGCATTCAACTTCAGTCGCGAAATTACGCTTCTACATATATAAAATTGACGTTGCGTATCGGCGAGATTCACGCAGTTCACCCCGCGGTAGGCGGGACTACTCGTCCCCCCACTTCATCCGCTTCACCCCCTCAAATACATGAACGACGTCTATTCACAGCGCCTTAAAGAAATTTGACAGATTGTAGTAGCTTGATGTGCTGGCGTCTGTACATAGATAATACATATGTCTACTAAGTAGTCTGTGGTAATCTGTGTCTTGGCTAAAAGGTTCCAGCAAACAGGCCATTAAACTAATAAAAAAAAAAGTCTGGGGGTCTGTGGACTTTGGACGTGCTCGTCGATTTTAAAAATAACGGCCGGCTGATTATGTTAATGTTTTGTCTGTTTTGTGTGAATTAATTTAGTAACGAAATGAATTCTTCAAACAAACCTATAATTTTAAACTTAGAAATTGGTGATCAATTAACTACAATATCTTGTGGTCATGTTATGGTGGAGTTAATCAAGTTCATTGCCTATCAAAGACTGCAAATACCTTACTCATATCAGTGGTTGAAACAAGTGATTACTAAAAAGAAATCATGTGAAGATGACGACGCGAAGGATAGTTTTCAATCTGAAAGACACTTTCGGGCAGCTTCTACTGCTTTGGAAAATTTAGATTTTATTTTAAAAGTAAGTATGGTCAAAGGATCGTCTTGGAGGCGGGCTTTCTAAATATCAGCCAACACTCGAAAAAGACACTCCTCTTTTTGAGATTGCCTTTCGATTTTTACTTTGCTCTATCTTCTATCATTTATTGCATAAAAGTATACCCCTATCAAATACAAATAAAATTTTATTAAACAAAATACTACTGATAATTTAGAAATAAGAATGATACATTCTAGTGATGGAACAGATTGTTTTCTGATCTCAATATTAGATCCAGTTTCATTGTGTATTTGAAACTAACTTCAACAACCAATCCTCTTGCTAGATTGAATAAATAAAAAGTACTATGCTAATTCATTTGTCATTACTTACAGGGTCTCCAAAAAGAGATTGGTGGCCCATCAATTCCTGATGAAGTGTGTATAGCACTTGGTGCTACCCCAGTGACCTGCAAGGAGGTGTACAGGGTACTCCTGCCAGTTGCATGCCATCGTCCACAGTGCCATTCTACATACATAGCCAATGACCAGAAAATACAAAGGAGTGTGTTTAGGTAAGGTGTTATGAAAAGGCTTCATCAAGTTTGTGTTGTTATAATGAGTAACTTAATCATTCAGGCTGTCAATATTGGATTGATGTACTGTCATTCAAAGTTGTGTGAAGGATTACAGCCTCAGTTGTGTATTTATCTTTTTTTATGTTTTTTTTACTACATTCTGAAAGGTCTTAAATGTTTCTAATATTCTTCTTTGTTTAATTTCAGAACTTTAGTAACATCAGAAAAGCTAAGCCAAATTTTCTTCAAACAGCTTCCACCAACCAATTTGTATGTTTTCATCAAGAAAAAACTGTTGAACAATCAAGACAATGTGCTAGACAACGATAACTTTGTGTTATCTAGTGGCTGCAGAATACCACGGAACTCGAAAATTGTTGTTTTAGACTTAAGGTCTAAAACATTTGATAACCTTGCTTGTTGTAATGAATTTCAAATATTTGGAGACATTGTTTATCAGAATCTCCAAAACTTGCAATTAGAAGAATCAGATGAGAATGTTGATGAATTTCATGAGATTGAATCCACTGATAGTATAAAGTGGTATCAGTCATCATATGTTATGAAGGGATTTAAAGACTGTATTGTTAATGGCAGTTCTATCACGAATGCCTGGCTCAATTCTTGACTGAGTAAAAACATAGCTCAATTTAATATTTTTTATTGTTAGTACTATACTTCAGTTAGTGCAACATTGCATTGTTATAATAAATAATGACTGACATAATTTAATGTTATGAGTATTTTTATAAGTTCTCTAGTGTATAAATTAGTAAAATCTTAATTAATACTTTTATAAGTATTTATATTACATAGTTACAATTTATTAATCATCAGATAAAGATTCGATTTGTGCCATACAATTTTCATGCTGTATGTATTATGTTGATATTAATTAGTATTGAATTGGACAATAAAATATGTTTATTAAACTTTTTCTATTTTAATGAAATAAATAGGATTTTATGACAAATAATGTAGCTCTCTTTAAAATCAACTTGTGGTATGCCAACTATGCACATTGTATCTAGATATGCTAGGGATAGGAGAGGGAATGAGCTCAACATCATGAAGACACAATGATGTTGTGCCTGCAACATACCTGCCACTTTCATTCTTTGTAGGTTGAATATGTTCATTTGATCTACCAAGTGGAAGTGAACAAGTCATGTTTGGGTTTATATACACCATTTTTATGATCTAGATTTCTAGATTGTTTTTCTTAATTATTTTAGTTTTATGTATTTCACTTCTACTTGCCCACCATCGCCAAATATTTGGCGTTCTTTGTGTGCAACACAAACTTTGTCTAAATCCTGATCAGAAGTCCTCTTTGTACAGTTTCCCCAATTATTACAATTTTTAATGGCATTATTAAATTCTACAATCAAATTATTTCTTCCACCATTAGGCCCCACTACATAATCGCATTTGATTGATTTCTTTATCATGTCATTTAAGCAACATTCAAGTAATTCATAATATGCCAGCCAGAATGTGTCTGGTAATTGTGTTAACTTGATACCAAGCGACTCTGTGAGGAGGCCAGTAACAAAGATGTCATCTATCCAAAAGTAAGGGTGGTAGATTGCTTCATCACATAATGCAGCAGCTACTGTAGGAGTTGTGATGTAGTACCACCCAGAGAGGTATGGGGGATACTCTTGTCTTGGGTACTCATCCCATGTTACAAACCATTTGTTTTCTTTATTCCTCCGTGGCTTAGTATTATTAAGCATGTAGCCCATTAAAAGGGCTGTTGAATAGTTTACTGTTTTCAGCAAGGCATAAGTTCTTTCCAAGTTGTATACTGTGTCGTCATCCACTTTGAGTATAAATGATGCTTCTTGGCAGGTTGTTGAAGCCCATTTCAAGCCCATGAGGTGTTTGTAAGTTAGATTTCTGTAGTTTTCTACAAATGTTCCTTGTAAAATATCACCAAATGTTGTGCTTTCATCATGGATTGCTGATTGAGTTATGTATCTGAAAAAAGAGCAAACATTTTTATTTGTATCTGATACTTCCGATTTTTTATATATTTTTGATATTTATAGGGTACATACTTTTCAGCATCAGGTATTTTGGCAAGTAAGAATACTCGGGTTGCATTAAGTTTCCTTAAATCTTCTTCAGGCATAGCTCTTCTATGAGCACTTCTTAACTCTACATGTCCCACATATGAAGTCACTATTATGACTAAAAATGGATGGCCTGAAATTATATTGAAAAAGATTTCATAAGATATGGTTCAGTGAAAACAAAAGCTTAAGAATTTTTTATCTTCTAGTCATTTAGATATGAGTAGTTTGAAAACTTGATCATTTGTTCGTAGAATCGTTTGTTAATTTTGCAAGCGAGTTAATCTGTAAAACAAAGATTCATTAAAGTTTAAATAATAACAAAGCACAATTACTTTTACATGTTGTTGGGAATGGTTGAAGTGAAACATCTTTTATTGTGTACAATTTTCTCTTAAGAATAATAAGGGTATCGTTGAATTCGGCATTAGTTTTCCAATAAATCCAGCTGGTGAGTGCTATTCCAAGGAGTAAGACGATGTAAACAAACTTTCTGCGCATTTTATACGCGTTTAGCATTCGTATCAAATTTAGTCATACACGCTTTAATTACTCGACCTGTTCTTCTATTAGGTCAAGTAAATTACATTATTTTATAAAATATTCGGCAGGGTTTCGCGAGACTGCAACTTTTTGCAACTATCAGAAAAGATAAATGTTACCGTTAGCAAGTAATAAAATTAGCGTCGATGACAGTCATTTGTTTTGACTTATTTGACAGATTATGTACTTGCTGTTGCTGTCGTAAGGGTCCATTCATAAAGTTCATAACGGGCGTACGAACAACGTGATGCAGAAACGAAACGCATTCTTGGGGCTTCAATCTAAAATCTTATTTATTACGACCATGATCAACCTATTCCAAAATAATCTCTTCAGTAAAGTCATAGAGGAAAGTAATAAAGTCTGACCAAAGAAACAACAAAAGCAGTCCAAGAACAAAAGTGGCAATAAAAAAAAAATCATGAGCTGTCACCCTTGCTATACACTCTATAACAGAGTTGATGCTTTATATTAATCAAGAAATATTCTGCGATACTACTACAGTACTGCAGTATGCTGCTGAGGTGTTAATTATCAAGGTTGACAGAAACTGCTTGCCGTAAAATTGGTGTGAATAAATCATGATTTGGTTGATGTCAAATGTATAGTCGACCCCGTAATTGGTTTAGCACTTTTAACAACAATTCCCAGTAAATTGAACATAGAACGCGAAGTTCAAGGGCTGTCAGTGTCAATATTCCATAACAATTTTGACACTGGCAGCTCTTGAACGCGGTATAAGTGTGCTGAACGCGTTCAGATTCTCTGGTGAAATTCCTCATTGACTTAGTTATCTTCCTTAAAAAAAAAAAAAAAACACAGCCGAACATATAACCTCCTCCTTTTTGGAAGTCGGTTAAAAATAGAGTCGTTATAAGACGTGCAAGAGTCTTAACCTCGTAGTGGTAAAGGAATAACGAACTCGACTATACCTTGTTCCCCACTTAAAAAAAAAATGTGGAAACTGCACGGTAAAGGAAGGTGCACCAATGACCTTGTGAAGGCCGCAGGAATCCACTGATTGCGGGAAGCACAGAACCGGTCGAAATGGCGGTGCATCGGGGAAGGCCTATGTCCAGCAGTGAACGTCTTTCGGCTGAGATGATGATGATGGACAGTAAGATACGATACCGGTAATCTATATATAATCTTTTGAATATGTATTTGTTTTTATTAGTTAGGTACCTACTCTTTACAACTCACGTAATCAGATATTGGCGGTAAGATTATTGTTACTTTGATGACTACAAACAGCAGCTTATTGATGCGACGGCGAACAAACTACTGTCATTTTTATCATTAATAATGAGTCGTTATCAAGAGCCCGCCTACAACAAGTGCAGGAGCGCAGGAAGCTCAGTCGACTGATCGTTGATCAGACAGCGACGCGTGCGCAACATACCGTGCGGCTACAACCGACCGTTTCACTACGGAACGAAATTAATTAAATTCCTAACAAAAATCTAACATTCAACATGAATTTAACATTGAACGAAGCAATGGAAGAGGCTCTAACAGCCAAAATAATTACAATGGTCTGCCTCTTCGCCATATCAATGGTGACGGGGTGCTTGCCGCTGGTCATATCCTTAAAGTACGACTGGTTCAAGTCGAGCGACTCAAACCTGCGTTCTTCCAATCGGCTGGTAATGGGCTTACTCGCGTTCGGAGGGGGAATCCTGTTCGCGACCACCTTCATGCACTTGTTACCCGAAGTTGATGAAAACATTGAAGTTCTGCAAGGTTAGTAGATTTATTTACGTACATGAAAATCCTGATGTTTGTTCATGTATGTCATATCTTCATAAATCATGATACCATTGATCGATTCATTGTTGGTTACATATTAATGGCTAGGTTTTTATTTGTGCAGGTGCAAAACTAAATAAGTGCCTATTGTTGCCATCAATTTATAAAACCCACATGCACTTACGTTTTTATTTAATGGGAAATATTATGATATGTCATACATCATATAATATTTCCCTAGGTTTTATGTAGCATTCTTATCGACTAATGACATTGTATTTTTCACGATCATGGTAAAGATGATTACGTACATCCACGTGTACCTACCTATAAATTAACGCGAAGTCAAATAAGTACATAGATTCTAGGCTGTGTGTACTTATTACCGAATTTATCGATGAATTAAGTAGCGTGATATAAAACTGCTACTTAAAATTTTATGGATTTTTCCCGGCTGTCGTAACTGTGACAGAAATAGAAATGGCAATGTTGGGAAACAAGAACAACACATAGGTACCTGTGTTGGCTGTGTTAGCGTGGGCATTATACCGTATACGACCATAATGTACGCATATAGGATATAATTTCATTTTATTGAAGTAAAGTTATCTGCGTTTGCAGTGGTCGGCAACTTAATATAATAATTAATATTTAATAATAATATTTAAATTCTTTTTCCTTTTCCCACAAACAAGGAACAAAATTGATCAAAATCAGTCGATTTCGTGCACGGCCCCTTAACACGAGCCACCGCTGTAACTATTTACATTTCGGCAATTCTTCAACTAGGTACATACCTACTTTTTAACACTTATTTTACATAGCCTATACTGTCCCACAGCTGGGCAAAGGCTCCCCCAAGTCCTTCCAGAAACTCTTTGCCCGCACGTATTGTGTGGAGACTTGTTGAATGCCTAGACTTTTTCTGTTCATTAACTTATTTAAAAAAAAAAACAACATAGGTACCTTTTATTTTCATTCTTGAAGTTCTTTGGTCTTGGTTTTCTTGTAGGTATGACCGTATAAAACATGGTTAGATGTCCACTGCCATGTTTTTGCGCAATATTACACACAGTGCAATCACTGTGTGTAAAGATTCGCAGCATGTCGATTAGCTGCAAATTCAAATCCAAAACCTGTAACTTACAGACCAAAATTGCAGTAGTTTATCCTGTCACTGAAGACTAAGAGGGGGGGAGGCGGCAGGTGCGGTCCGCCTCTGGCCCCCGGTCCTGGGGGGCCCCAAAACTCGACAAATACTTTTTAATTAAATCCCAAACATTTAGTTTTGCCGTCCCGGGCGGGGGCAGGCTTTGCCCGCCACTGATCCTGTGTAGGTAACACTTAAATTCCGACTGTCGTAACTAATTTAGTAAGAGAAAATGAGTTAAATGGTTAGAGTCACTAATAATTACACCAGTTAAAAGCACTAATTAATTTTAGCATGCCAAATGGTAGAAAGTGCGTGTTAACAGGTTACTGTCTTATATTTTTATCCTTTTATAAGCATTTCAAAAAATTTCCTAAGCATTGATAAAAACATCAGGTACTTAAGTAGTCACAAATAGCATACCTGTTTAAAAATACAAAATAATTTGTTGTATGTACTGAGCTGATAATATAGTTTTCACAGTTACGTGCTAATGTATTACATAAGCGAGTAATGTGAAGACGTATCTAAGTACACATTTGCCTAGTCGTCACCAAGAAAAATGCTTACTTTTATTCAATAAACATTTATTTATAATAATAGGTAAAGGTTTGCTGTTTTCATAATATTATATGTTTAATAACTTTCTTTTGTTTTGCACTATAAAAGTGTACAGACCTACGTATAGTTTATTTTTTTATAAGTAAGTAATACAATTTCTTGGTACCTAAGTATAAAGGCACAAATTATTTTTCAACAAATTTGCTCAAAAAATGCATTTACGAGGCCTGTGTATCTACATTATTCGAAAGTTAAAAATTACGCACCATACAACGGAATGTGCGGTAAAATAAAGGTGAAAAATAAAAAACTTTTTATAAAAAAAAAAAACAACCGACTTCCAAAAAAATACACTACAAAGTGAAAAATAACTTTAATTTCGGATGTCGGTGTCTTTGGATCTGTATTTTAGTTTTTTGCCACCGACTTCCGAAATTAAAGTTATTTTTCACTTTGTAGTGTTTTTTTTTGGAAGTCGGTTGTTTTTTTTTTTTTTGTAAAAAGTTTTTTATTTTTCAGTTTTTATTGGGTCAGTTTGTAATTTATCTAATTTACAATAGCCTAATGTCAAATGCTCATCACCTTTTACAAAATATTGGTTTTCCCGATGCAGGGGCGTTAATTGTTGAGGAGTTCTCCTGGTAAGAACCAGGAGAGCTGATGATGACTTCACAATATGCATTTTGACGAGCATAAATTGGTCATCAACCATATTAAAGTGCCTAATCGAATCGCAACGGTGAAATACTTATTATTAAGTACTTCCGGTGGCCATCAGTGGTCTTCATCATCAGTTCTACTTCACCAAATGGTGTTTTCCGAGAGCAAATGCACGAGATATTATAAAAAATACTCAAATCGCTATAGGTATGCCTATAAAATTTGAGTATTTCCCTCGATTTCCATGAGATCCCCTCATCTGATTCTGATTTGTTGGCAATGGGACCACCTCGGGAGCATACCCTTCCAAACAAAAATGAATTTTCAAAATCCCTCCACAATTGACGGAGTAATCGGTGAACATACCTAAAAAAAAAAAAAAACACAGCCGAACATATAACCTCCTCCTTTTTGGAAGTCGGTTAAAAATAGGTACTCGCACCTAAGTACATGTTTTACCGCATACTCTGTTGTATAGCGCCTTGCGTATCCGTTACGGTTTTTTTTTAAATTCCAAAAAAATATATAAGAATTCCACCAAGGAGTTTCACATTACAAGAATAAATAAGCTGAATGATCGAACCTCCTTGGAAGCGCTTATTCTCAATACGTTCGTCTCATTTCAAAGAGAAAATGAGACTGAAGGTGTAGTTCTAATTTTACCACGCGCACGTGACGCCATTTGCAAATTCGCGCCATTTTCCTATTAGAAGCGTCAAAGATTGTTGCGACTTTGTTTCATTACCTATTTTGTTTCTCGCAAATGTGTTGAAAAACGTTGTATGAAACACATGCGGAAATTGGTATTTAAAAACTCGTGACTATGGTAAGCCCTCGACTTCATCTCGGGCATACAGTCGTCTACTCGTTTGTAAAAATCAACTAACCGCACTAGTATCATAAATAACTATTTTATTCTATGAACTGCATACCAGTGCTAACGCTCTTGCGCAACACTCAATTATATAATGCTGGCTTTCGTATGCATAAATTGATTTTAATTGTATTGCAGGTATTTTTGATTTTGGTACAAATTTGGCGTTCTTAAGGGGGATGCGCTAAGGTAGTTTTCAATCATTCTAATGATTAATTCTGTAAAGCAATATTTGTTATGGCCGCGAATCATATTTAGATCAACATACAACCTGTTACTGACCTGCAAACTGCAAAAAACGTAAGAAAATTTGAATTTCGCGGGCTACCTTAGCGCATCCCACTTAACAACAGACGAGGAGAACACGTATAAGAAATAGCAAAAGTAAAAGGCTGCGATGTCAGTAGTAATAAGCGGACAGTGTAAGCGGACGCACGCACGAACACGCGGATAAATCTAGCGTACCTAAATTAGGTCGACTTTTTTTTATCGAAAATACAACTATAGCATAGGTACCTAAACATTTAGGTTACTCACACACACCTATAAATTAAGTGTTACAACTAAAGAAATTAAATAGGTATCTATTATGTATGTGCGAATCGAGTAGGTATTTTTTTTGCAATGTTAAAATCTTTAGAATTTACGTAACTTTTACTCCGCGTGTTAGTGACATAAAAGTTAGTAGAACCTTCGGCATATCTAATCGTCTGAAGGTATTAAAATATGTTTCTATGAAGTTTTCTCTCGGCTTCTCTTTCCCATGACTCAGTGCGTAATCGATGTTCGCGGTAATTTATAAAATAATTATTTATTTACACAGTTTCCAACTCTCAAAAAGCCTGAAAATTCTTATTATGTTGTAACAGTTATTTATGATATTAGGGCGGTAAGTTGGTTTTTACAAACGAGTAGACGAATGTAAGCCCGAGACGAAGTCGAGGGCTTACCATAGTTACGAGTTTGTAAATACCAATTTCCGCGCGTGTGTCATACAACGTTTTTCAACACATTTGCAAGAAAACAGTACAATAAGTAATAAAATAAGCCATCAAAACATCTTATGAGAATGATTGAGTATTTCTTCGAGTCTTCCATGATATAAAATTATTGTAAATCATTACAATATATTGGGCCCCTGATATTATTCAAGATATCAGGGGCCCAAGTCTGATATTTTTATAAATTCAGTCATTCCAACACGATCCCATTGTCATTTTGCTATAAGTTCGTAATCTGGTAAATTCATAATGGTCGATCATTGGTCGGTCAATGTTCTCGTAATATAATTGTGTTATTATAATGGCATTGTCGTATTGCCATTATTATAAAACCCATTAGTATCTAGAAATGTCATTCATTTGTCATTATGTACGAGATTACCAATACGAGTATATGCAATTTCTTTCAATGTAGTGTCAGTGGCTGACCATTGGAAAGTCATAATGACGCCATTATAATAGTAGATTACCAAACTTGTCAAAATCAACAATAAATTATGAAATCAATGATCGACCGTTCTGACACTATTGTAATAGCAGACTTGAGGCCCAGGTGCAGTAGATTCCATATTAATATCGGATTCCTCGCTTGATAATTCATATTATTATTTTGTAAATATCATTCGGAAAGTCGCAACAATCTTTGACATTTCTAATAAGAAAATGGCGCGAATTTGCAAATGGCGCCAAGGGCACATGGTGAAAATTAGTACTACATCTTTCGTCTCATTTTCTCTTTAATAATAAAGTGAGATAAACGTATTGATCAAAAGCGCTTCCAAGGAGGTTCGATCATTCAGCTTATAAATAAGCTGAATGATCGAACCTCCTTGGAAGCGCTTTTAATTTGAAACTCCTTGGTGGAATTCTTATATATTTTTATGGTAATTAAAAAAAACCGTAAAGGATACACACGGGGCGGTAAAACATGTACTTAGGTGAGAGTACCTATTTTGCCGCCCGTTCCGTTGTATGGTGCGTAATTTTAAACTTTCGAACAATGTATACAGGCTTCGTAAATGCATTTTTTGAGCAAATGTGTTGAAAAGGTTATTACAGTCGCGTCGATTCGTATAAAATTCCGATTCAGTTAAAATTGAGTTAGCTGGCAGCTGAATCAAACAAACGTGAAAAACAAGAGAAAACTTAACCAATAAAAAAAAACAGTTTTTTTTCTATTTTAAAATTAATAAAAAACATACAACACACAACAATAAATATTCAACAATCCCTGCAGACAAAACCAAGATTGTTGTTATTTTGTGTTGTATTGCCTAATCGAAATATCAAAAAAAAACAGATTACAAAATGAGACCGGACGTTAGCGATTGTAATCGGTCATTTGGTAATCGGTCAATCGTTTAATTAGTTATTCGCTCCTCATGTAGGTGCTAGCCATCTGATAAAAATAACGCATCGAATTCGTAGCACATTGCTTGATCAAATCGATGAAGACACATCGATGTCTTCGACGAGCGATGTCTACGCGCGACTGCTACGCTGCGCCTACGCGTGATTCTATGCGCGTCTGCGATCTGCTACGAGCGCCTACGCGCAATTTTTACGCTGAGTCTTCGCTTGATTGGTACGCGCTGCGACTACGCTGTGCCTACGCGCGTCTACTACGCTGCACCTAAGCGCGACTTCTATGCTGCGCTTACACGCTACGTCTACGCGCGACATCTACGCTGGATTCTAATGTTTATAATATAATAATTCTCTTATTTTTATCAAGATACAACCTGACACTGACCTGCAAATAGCAAAAAACGTAAGAAAAATTGAATTCGCGGGCTACGGCTGCGGATTCACCTTAATCAAATAAAGAAGTGATAAAGGCAAGTAAAAAAAAATATAGTTAGTTACATAGAAGCACTCAGCGAAGGGTAACTGACAGCCGGCAGCGTCAGCCGTGAAAGGTCATGGTGGTCACGTAACATCATAGATGTCGGCTTGATGGGAGCACAATGAGAACTGACTGCGTTAAGTAAACCGTGGGATTCTGTGGTCAGACTATTACAGCGCATGCTCTACGTATGTATATCCGAGTAACTAAACTCAACTTAGCTCGAACGAACGAACTATGTATCAGAGTTCAGACGCATTTGAAAAAATCGTTTATCATGAAATCTGATTTGATTGATCGATTATTGAACACTTAGGTAGGAATTTGTAGGTGTCATGAATTATGATATTAATTACAGTAAGTAGGTACCTACTGTCTGCCACATTATGTGCTTATCTATTTTTTAATTTTTAATTATTTACATATAGACTGATTAACAATAAAGAGACTACGTATACGTCACGTGAAGCCGTGTGTATTCGATGTTATGCAATTTTGGCAGTTAGTGCACCAACATATCCGGTCTGCCTAGGTATACAGTTCTCAGTTCAGACGTCAGTGGAGTAGCAAGATGCAGCTATTACTCTCTTTACGCGGAAAAAGAGTAGGTACTTAGTTCTCAGTACCGGCTTTATAGCTATTTATATCGCCTTGCTGTGCCAGGGGCCATAGCTGGCGATAAGTAGTTGAAAATTAATTGTGAAGAACTTAAATCTTGATCAACTTAAATTGTGCGTATATTCAAAATGCTGTATTTTTTTATCCCTAACCGTCCATACTCCACCGGAGGATACAGACATGTTGTTATGTATGAGAACGTTCAACGCATTTTATTAGTATATTTCCAATTGCATTACGATAACCTCTGCCGCATGGTGTTCAAGTAGGACATCATTAATTTATGGCGTTACCTGATGTACCTACATGGCTCCATGGCACGGTCGCGTCTATGTTTAACCAAAGGACATCAAGATCTTCTAGAGAACCTGTTTCTAAAGGTTTGAATATTGGTCCTTATCTATCCTAATGTTATAAAGAGGTAAAATTTGTTTGTAAGTTTGTACGTAGGGTGTAATCTCTGGAACTACCAGTCGGATTAGAAAAAATATGTTTGCATTTGATAGCCTAATTCTTGAGGAAGGTTATAGGCTATTTAACATCACGCTACGACCGTTAGAAGCCGAGAAAAATGAAAAGAAATCAAAGAAGTTTATGCGTAGGTACACGAAGTAATATAGCGGGCCGGCGCGGCGGCGATGCAATGCAACGCAGTGAGTCGTAAGAAATTTCACGTGGACGAAATCACGGACAGAACCTAGTTATTTGATATTAATAAAAAGTTTACTAACTTCAGAGTAATGTTACCTTCATGCTTCATGCAATGTTGTAGTTACCTATCTACTTCAAGTTCCTATTTGGCTAGGAACTTGAATTATGACTTAGCAAGAGGAAGTTCCGTGTGGTGCCGGACGTAAAGAATAGCACCATCCTATTTCTTCCCGTGGGTGTCGTTAAAGGCGACTAAGGGGCTTACTAGAGAATGGGCAGCAGCGTTCTCCATGTATTTTAACACTATGCTGCGATCGCCAACCCGCCTGTCGATTATGGCAACCGCCGCCCCCATTTTGGGGGAGGTCTATGTCCAGCAGTGGACGTCTTTCGGCTGAAATGATGAAGAGGAAGTCAGACCACGAATTTTGTAGGTTTCTGACCTAACGATGGAATGGTGAAAGAAAAGTATGGTGTTCCGCAAATTTTGTCGAGTTATGTGCTTAAAAATGTTAGCCGATAAATAGGTTCGTAGTGGTAAACATACATAAATCAATCTTTAGATTTGTTCACCTGCAGATAGATAATTATGCTTTCAAGTCCTATTAGAGGTTTGTATCTAATTAAGTACATAAAAGAAATAAAAAAAAATATTATGGGCTCTAAAAAGCTTCTAGAATTTTTAATAGATAAGGAGATCCCCTATATCTTGACGCCGACCAATCCATCAGGTAATAAATATAAAAACCAATCAATAATTTTGTTTGACTGACTGAATAATAATAAATAATTAATAAATTCCACGTAATATAAGAACTTTGTATCTATAGGTATAACCATGTAAACCATGAAGCAGGGGCATACTTAGGTAGCCATCTAAGAATAGTAGGGTCGAAAGGAATTGGTGACTTTCACCCGTGTTAAACACTCTACTTTTCATTTCGAATATTTATGGAAAGTAAAATATTTTAGAAAAACAAAAAAAAAACTTGTTTTTCGCCACTTCATAAAATCATTGTATGTATTTAAATCAGGGACCGTACAACCCCGGTTAAGGGTTAAGCCTTTCGAAGGGGTAACCCATCATGATGTAACCCATTCAATGGGTTTTATACCTACTTGAAACCCAGTGACATGAAAAAATCATAATATTATGTTATTTCGATATCCGCTCAGCACGCGTAGCATGACCAATTCTATCTCTATTCTACCCAGGGACCATTTTGGTTACCATTTTAGAAAAACCCTATCGAAAACCCTTTCAATGGAACGGGTTTTTCTAAGCAGTTAATCAAAAACCCATACGGTGTGGGTAATATTGAATGGCTTAAAGTAAGCCGTTCAAAAGGGTTACCCATACCATATGGGTTTTTATCGAACACCCTTTCAATGGGTAACCAAAATTTAATTTAAGCCGTTCAAAGGGGTTACCCATATCGTACGGGTTTTTGTTTAACGGCATAGAAAAACCCTATCGAAAACCCTTTCAATGGGTAACCAAAATGGTCCCTGATTTAAATATCTTTCAATACAGAAATAAAAATCATTTATATACTTATATATACACCTAATTATATATAAATCTATGCACAAATAATTTTTAAATTCATATTGTTTGTCTTATTTGTTTTAATAAATTTATGTATATTTATTTGTGCATAGACTTATATATAATTAGGTGTATATATAATTATATAAATGATAAATGATTTTTATTTCTGTAAGTAGGTTTGTACAAACACTTTTACACGTCAGTCATATTTTTAAAACTAGATGAGGTCGGCGTTTCCTGTCTGACTACTCTGAGAAGAAAGGCCGACACAAACTCAGAGGTCACAGTCTCTTTTAAAGTCCAGACATAATCTTGGTCAGATCATGTGAAGGCCATGTAGATTGGTGTCTGAAATATATATATATTATATTTATAGTTTTTAATAGGTACCTAAATTTAACTTTATATTTAAATAATATTTATTCCTCAATTCTCGCTATTGCACCTACCACTGCTTGTCTCTGCATCACCCAAAGGTTGACTGGTAGATGATGCCTATGGCATTAAGTCCGCCTCTGTACATTTATGTGCTTAAAGTATTAAATAAATAAATGTTGACCCCAGATTCGGTTAAAGACGAGGCAAATACAGTAATGGAAAATCTTTTGCCAGAAATTTCAAAGGAAAGATATTTAAATCAGGGACCATTTTGGTTACCCATTGAAAGGGTTTTCGATAGGGTTTTTCTAAGCCGTTAAACAAAAACCCGTACGATATGGGTAACCCCTTTGAACGGCTTAAATTAAATTTTGGTTACCCATTGAAAGGGTGTTCGATAAAAACCCATACGGTATGGGTAACCCTTTTGAACGGCTTACTTTAAGCCATTCAAAATTACCCACACCGTATGGGTTTTTGATTAACTGCTTAGAAAAACCCGTTCCATTGAAAGGGTTTTCGATAGGGTTTTTCTAAAATGGTAACCAAAATGGTCCCTGGGTAGAATAGAGATAGAATTGGTCATGCTACGCGTGCTGAGCGGATATCGAAATAACATAATATTATGATTTTTTCATGTCTCTGGGTTTCAAGTAGGTATAAAACCCATTGAATGGGTTACATCATGATGGGTTACCCCTTCGAAAGGCTTAACCCTTAACCGGGGTTGTACGGTCCCTGATTTAAATACATACAATGATTTTATGAAGTGGCGAAAAACAAGTTTTTTTTTTGTTTTTCTAAAATATTTTACTTTCCATAAATATTCGAAATGAAAAGTAGAGTTTAACACGGGTGAAAGTCACCAATTCCTTCGACCCTACTATTCTTAGATGGCTAGTATGCCTGCTTCATGGTTTACATGGTTATACCTATAGATACAAAGTTCTTATATTACCTACGTGGAATTTATTAATTATTTATTATTATTCAGTCAGTCAAACAAAATTATTGATTGGTTTTTATATTTATTACCTGATGGATTGGTCGGCGTCAAGATATAGGGGATCTCCTTATCTATTAAAAATTCTAGAAGCTTTTTAGAGCCCATAATATTTGTTTTTTTATTTCTTTTATGTACTTAATTAGATACAAACCTCTAATAGTACTTGAAAGCATAATTATCTATCTGCAGGTGAACAAATCTAAAGATTGATTTAAGTATGTTTACCACTACGAACCTATTTATCGGCTAACATTTTTAAATTTAATTTGACCCATTATGTAGGTATATAGGATGTTTTGTAATCTTTGTCGTCTACAAATATTTACCTAGGTGTGTGATAAATTGATAATATGCAATGAGAGATTAGTTTCTATACCTAAATACCTACAAAGGATTACTTTCTCATTGCCTGCATAGAAGATATACTCGTATGGTCTTTTTCATTTTTCATAATCGGGAAGTAGTGTTTGTTTGATCCGAGTAGCGGTTGAAGGACGCTGCTCCTCACCCTTGGGCGGGAAAGATTATTTTAAAGAAAAGAAAAGTGAAAGTTGTGCTACTATATGACCTGAATGCAGATCTCCTCGACAAACTTGACCGTCTTCTAAATAACTGCATTCGTTTCGTTTTTAATCTGCGTAAATATGATCATATCTCTGTGCATCGGTCGCTTCTAAAGTGGTTGCCCATACGCCAGCGCAAAAAGCAAAGGGCGCGAACCACATTGTTTTCATTTCTTGACTCTCCCTCTTCCCCTAGTTATCCACTTTCAGTACATTTGCGCCAACCATAATAAAAAATTACGTTCCTCTCACAATCGTCTTCTTCAATGTCCCACTCACCGCACAGACTTCATTCACTCTTCCTTTTTCGTTCAGTCTATCTCTGTGGAATGCGCTCCCCCAGAAAATCAGGATGGCAATCCTGATTTTCTTATTCAAGAAGACGATTGTGAGAGGAACGTAAATTTTTATTATGGTTGGCGCAAATGTACTGAAACTTGATAACTAGGGGAAGAGGGAGAGTCAAGAAATGAAAACAATGTGGTTCGCGCCCTTTGCTTTTTGCGCTGGCGTATGGGCAACCACTTTAGAAGCGACCGATGCACAGAGATATGATCATATTTACGCAGATTAAAAACGAATCGAATGCAGTTATTTAGAAGACGGTCAAGTTTGTCGAGGAGATCTGCATTCAGGTCATATAGTAGCACAACTTTCACTTTTCTTTTCTTTAAAATAATCTTTCCCGCCCAAGGGTGAGGAGCAGCGTCCTTCAACCGCTACTCGGATCAAACAAACACTACTTCCCGATTATGAGAAATGAAATAGACCATACGAGTATATCCTCTATGCAGGCAATGAGAAAGTAATCCTTTGTAGGTATTTAGGTATAGAAACTAATCTCTCATTGAATATTATCAATTTATCACACACCTAGGTAAATATTTGTAGACGACAAAGATTACAAAACATCGTACATACCTACATAATGGGTCAAATTAAATTAGCTAGCGATACTCCGCAGACGTGATGGGTTTATAACAAATCATGATAAAACAAAAAAATAATTAACCTGATGAGTTTTTTTTGGGGTCATCGACCGCTTGTAGTGTAGTCACTTGAAATATCACACGATAAAATCAAAATAAACAGATTTTTTCAACTCATACTTCCAACAACAATAATAAAAAAAGTCGTTGACCCCAAAAAAAAATTATCATATCTTTTTCATTTTATTTATTCGTGTTAAGATTACAATACCCATCACATCAACAGCTGTAAAATTACACAAAGAAATGTTTTACCATATTCACAAATATGTTTTAGTGTTAGCGTATCTATTAGTTGTAACTTCCAAGATCTACAAACTTTAACAAACGTAATTTATGACGCTTACCATGCAATCCAAGCTTTATAAATTCAAAATTTAGGTGATTTTATCTTATTTTGATCCGCGGCTATTTTGCCTACTAGTCGCAGGCGAAGGTTTTTTCCCTTCAAGGTTACGAGGGTTAGGATTGTTTTGATATTAGATTTAGAACTTAAATTACTAGTTTCACTAAATATGTTTTATGATAAAATACGAAAGTAATCCCAGTAGCAAATTGGTGGCAATTTTTTTTAAGTCAGGGCCGATATCTCTTGAACTACGTGTATTTATACGTCTTACACTCACATTAGGTGCATACCTTCGATACAAAGAACAAGGACTACTGAACTATCCTTATCCAAAACGCCTGCGACAGAATTAATTTGCAGTGCAGTAACAAGATAGTATTAATGCAATTTACTGATTATAGGCTTCATTACTAGTCTCCATATACGCCAGTGCGAATTTCACCAATGAAACTGAACGCGATCAGCACATCTAAACCGAGTTCAAGAGTTGTCAGTGTGAATATTCCCAAGAAAATAATGACACTGACAGCTCTTAAACGTGGTTTATGTGCTGATCGCGATCACTTTCATTGGTGAAATTGGCACTGTTTAAAACTTGTTTATATCACCGTAAGATTGTGAGAACCGTTAGTTTATAATCTATCGGCATTATTTCCGTTGGATTATAAACTGTCGAAAAATTATGAAATAGGTTAGGTTAGAACTGTGACCAAACAACGCGCGAGCCGAGCGAGCGCTGCTTCCAAGTTGCTCGCAGCTAGGCAGGCCTATTTAATCTGAGCGCAAGGTGCATTACGTCGCAAGCAAGTTTGATACCAGTTCATAATTTGTCGATGTCCCATGGATAGATTCTATCGAAAAATAATGCGTCAGATTGTAAACGGTTTGCTGCAGTTCACAATTTTAGATTATACTACTACAGAAATAATATACCGATAAGTAGGTACATTATAAACTAACGAAGTTCATACGGTGACCTATATGAACAATAGTAAAGACATAACATAGCATCAACATGACGACCAGTCCTACGAAACTATAAGGCTGTTATCAGAGAACAAGCATTAACAAGCACTAAACTTAAAATAACAGAGAAGAGGAAAAGATGAATCTCACTCAATTCAATTCACAGTCAACAGAATGATGATTGTTGTTCTAACTTAACCTGGACATAATGTATTTATGTCCTCCTTGTTAACAGAATATATGTATATGGCGTTAGCTTAGGTCAGTGATGTTATAAGTTAGTATTAGTACACCGATGTGTTGTTATAAGTTAGTATTAGTACACCACATTAAGATCAATTTACTTTAGACAGTGCTGCTGCCATGATGTTTTTCTTAAAAGTACCAACAGTACCTATCTATCAAGTATTGTCGAAAAAGTCCCTTAGCTCACAACTCGAAATGAAATAGAAACTTCTCTAAATTCAAATACTGTAACCTCGGGAACTGCATCCCGAGTCCCAACAACACATACCATAATTAATTCTGTCCTTATTTGTTTCCAGAGAATGGCGAGCTTGCCGAGATCCCACTCTTCATGGCCGGGCTGATCATGTGCGCCGGATTTTTCATGATCTACCTAATAGAAGAACTAGTGCACCTGTACATCAACAGCCGTCAGAACAAGAAGAGGAACAACAGCTTCACCAAACCTTTCAGGTTGAGGAAGAGTTCTTTGACAGGAGGATCCGTTGAAGCACCCGTTGAAACGGCCCTAGAAAAGGAGGCTGAGGTTGAGGAGAAGAACGGTCTTAGCCACCTACCAGTGTTGGAAGAGGACGACTCTGTGGCATCGGCTCTGAGAGGACTCCTCATTGTGCTGGCTCTGTCGGTCCATGAGTTGTTTGAAGGACTTGCTGTAGGCTTGGAGTCTTCAGCTGGAAATGTGTGGTAGGTACCACGTTTTTACCCTTTTATTCGAGCACGATCTCAGATCTTCATTATCATAGGATAAATAATTTTGTAGGTCTTTTCAGTACCTTTTTGATTCGTTTCTAATGACTAAAGTTAGCTACTAATTTTGTAATTCACAAACATGTGTTTTATTCGGTTTGTATCTTTAGGAAGACTGCTTTTGCAGTCTTCCTGATCATTTAAAATATTTAATTATTATCTAACTTTCGCTGAGAAACTCATTTATGCTCCAGTGACACAGATAATGTCAGTAGCACTAACCGATAAGGCAGGTGCAAATAAAAAAAAATACAAACAAGTTCAATTTTCCGGTTCATTTTTATGAAAAATACGTGCTGTTTTTGGTACGTTATGTTATGTAAATATTGTGGGGAAGAATTGTTTACTGAAAGATTTATTAGCTTAGTTATGTGAAAAGACATCATCATCTGCCTAGCCTTTTCCCAACTATGTTGGAGTCGCCTTCCAGTCTAACCGGATGCAGCTGAATACCAGCATTTTACATGGAGCGACTGCCTATCTGACCTCCACAACCCAGTTACTGGGTAACACGATATCCCTTGGTAAGACTGTTTGTCAGACTTTTGGGCTTCTGACGATCCGTAACAACTGTCAAAGATCTACAAATGACAGCCGGGACCAACGGCTTAACGTGCTTTCCGAGGCACGGAGAAATCTTGATATGACAAGATGGTCACCCATCCACGGACCAACCACAGCAAGCGTAGCTTAACTTGATTGATCGACCCGTGCGGCAGTTATTACTTAGCCCCAAGCTCCTCCAAGTTATGCGACAAGACGATTCGCCGTAATCGCCATGGCAACAAATCCATAGTGGAAAAAACAATAAGTACCTACTCGCCTCGTGCTGCCCGCAGTCACGTAAACTTTATCTGAAGATTTTATAATAAGTGCATTTATGAAATTCGATAGGTACCTGTCGTATCCAGTCACCGACGATAGCGTAGGTAGGTACGCTTAGCGAATTTCAAGGGTTTGATTAGACGCATCTTATTTCAATATTAGAACTGTTGGGAAAATCGATAGTTTATCAACTTCAGGATGTTACGTGATGGATTATAGGTGCAACTGCTTATCAATTAAGTAAATACCTCTAAAGACCTACTTATGATATGTCATGAACTCATGATCTAAGTAGGTGTATTTTTGGTATTCGAAAAACCGATAACCAGTCTCTTGAAAGTTAGTAATGTATTGAAAATATATTTTTATCGCTTATGTGGTTTAGTAAGCGGATAAAGTGTTCAGTCTTTTTTTGGATTCAATAAATTAAGTTTTCTGTTGGACCTTATAAACTTGGGGGGAATGTGGTAGACTTATGTTTTCTTGGAGCACTGTATACATCCAAGATACCTAATTATAATCGTTTATCCTCCCCTGTATATAGTATTACAGGTTGATCCGTTGATATCATATTTCCCATGCAGACTTTTTGGTAAAATCTGAAAATATTAGAACTACCTAGATTTTTTACTAACGAACCAAGCGGTGGATTGAAAGTCAAGAAAAACTACCTACATTCAAAGATTTATAAAAAAAAACCGGCCAAGTGCCAGTCGGACTCGCGCACGAAGGGTTCCGTACCATTATCTATAAAAACAATGAATCACAATTTATTTTTCTGGATTATATCCAGGACAGGAATGCTTGGGAACATGCTGTTCCAGCTCCATAGGACAATCTAGAGTCTAGACAAAATCAAACTGGTTGCTATTTTTATGGTAAAATCTGTCATTTTTATGATATTGATTTTACATTCTGTGATAACCTATACTCACACACTGACTAAATTTTTTTTTTTTTTAGAAAAACATACTTTTATGATGTTTGTAAATATGTGAACACCATGTATCTATCTAATAATTAAGTTATTTTTCATTGCTTAGTTTTTAATTCGTTTTACCTATTATGGTATAGTAATTTTATTCTAGATGCATCGTCTTCACATATAATCATATAATTAATGTAATCAAACAAAATATTGTAAAACATTTTTAAAAGAGTACCGGTGGAGTTTCTTGCCCATTCTTCTCCATACGAAACTACCTTTTAGAAGGGGCAACTAGAATCAATTCTATTTTTTTTGTAAATATTGACGTTCAAAAGTGCCTCATATGTGCCTATTTGAAATAAATGGTTTGACTTTGACTTTGAAAAACGGCAAAAAAATCACGTTTTTTGTATTGGAGCCCCCTTAAATATTTGTTTTATTTTAATTTAATTATTTATAAAGTCAATATGTAACTAAATATTCTGTGAATATTTCAAGCCTCTACCTGTTGCCGTTATCAATATAGAGCAAAAAGAAGCAAAAAAATCACGCTTGTTGTATGGGAGCCCCCTTAAATAATTATTTTATTTTGTTTTTTAGTATTTGTTGTTATAGCGGCAACAGAAATACATCATCTGTGAAAATTTCAACTGTCTAACTATCACGGTTCATGAGATACGGCCTGGTGACAGACGGACAGACAGACAGACGGCGGAGCCTCAGTAATAGGGTGCCCGTTTTACCCTTTGGGTACGGAACCCTAAAAACTCATCTATTGTTACTTGTATTTTCTTTGTTTATCAGTAATAATAGCCATTAGATATATCTTATATTACGCCAATATACATAGCAATTTAATCGGTTAATCTATTAAAATTGCTCGTAGGTATGAGCAATTCTAACAGATTAACCGATTAAATTACTTAAAGTAGACGTTGTTTGCTAAGCCTAGATATGATGTGAAAGTGTTGTCTTGCCTATATAATAATGCTCAATTGGACTGATTGCTGACTTTGATATCGAGTACTGGTTTTACCATAATGATTGCCCTTATTGTGATAACTTGCATGTCTGATTTTTAGGGTTCCGTACCCAAAGGGTAAAACGGGAACCCTATTACTAAGGCTCCGCCGTCTGGTTGTCTGTCTGTCCGTCTGTCACCAGGCTGTATCTCATGAACCATGATAGTTAGACAGTTGAAATTTTCAGAGATGATGTATTTCTTGTGCCGCAATACCAACAAATACTAAAAAAACAGAATAAAATAAATATTTAAGGGGGCTCCCATACAACAAACGTTTTTTTTTTGCTCGTTTTTGCTCGATATTGATAACGGAACAGGTTGAAGCTTGAAATATTCACAGAATATTTAGTTATATATTCACTTTAAAAATAAATAATTAAATTAAAATAAAAAAATATTTAAGGGGGCTCCCATACAACAAAACGTGATTTTTTGCCATTTTTATAGATAATGGTACGGAACCCTTCGTGCGCGAGTCCGACTCGCACATGACCGGTTTTTTTACCTCCTTTGTACTACGGAAAGTGGGGATGATATTTTTTTCCCTCGTCCGTCCCATAGTGTGGGGTATCGTTCTAAAATATTGCAGGGTTGTGAAAACCATTTTTCGATTCAGGGATTCGTTTGCGTAATATCAAGCTTTAAAGTGCTCATTTTTGTTAGAGTCGTGCCCCCCCCCCCCTGCCAGCTAAATGGTTGTTTTTGGATATGTGAAAAAATTCATGGTAGTAGTATATATATAACGAAATTAAAAGAAAAGCTATCACAGCTAAGTAGGCTTTACAAATTAACGAGTAATAGTCGACCAACTTACATTTGCAGTTGAAGAATTGACCGTGACGTATAACGATGTACCTATGGGAGAACATGTTTTCCAATTACAATGTTAAGTTTATTTTTGGGATAAGTTCATCTTAACTACGGAATCCTTCATTGTGCGTGATCGAACACGCACATGGCCGGTATTTTTCCTTTTTTATCCAGAATCTTTCTCGTCTAAAATAATTAACCTACCTATGGGCTACAAATCCAGTAGCAAGCGGTGTTTTTTAAGTAGATAAATACGTACAATTGATGATAAATAATTAGGGCTTTGTTATCAATCATCGTGTCGTAAAATATTGTTTATTTACGAGTATAAGGCAATTGGTGGGAAATCTACCTGTTGTAAAGCACACGTAAATTGCTTATTTTTATTGTCCTGATAATAAAAATATGAGCTTATGTACCTAGGTACTTAAATCCTATACCTGTATGGTGTCACGTTGGTACTGATACCTAAGAAATTATCGATTACGTAGGTATTGACAGCAGTTACTCGTACAATTAAATAAATCGCGAATCTGTTTAAAAGAAGTGCGTGTACACTAACATTATAAATTCAAAGGCGGGCTTTAAATTAAACAAGACACTTTATTATATTGGTATACAGTTTTAAGAAAGCCTTTTCCCAAAAATAAACATCATAAACAAGGGCTAGGCCGCAAGCCAGCAGCTAGTTTTTTAGGGTTCCGTAGTCAACAAGGAACCCTTATAGTTTCGCCATGTCTCTCTATCTGTCTGTACCCGGCTTAGCTCAGAGACTTTTAGCCTGGAAAGCTGTAATTAAACTCAGAACTTAAGTGAACTTACATGTTGCGCTGACCCCAATATTAATTGGGAATGATGATAATACCGAAATGATTTTCTATTCCTTATTTGCAGGTACATGTTCGGTGCCGTATCAGCCCACAAGTATATCATTGCATTCTGCATCGGAGTCGAGCTGCTGGCGTCTGGTACCAAGCGATGGTTATCAATTGTGTACATCTTCACGTTCTCCTTCATGTCGGCGCTTGGTATCGGTGTCGGTATCCTGCTGGTGGGCGGCGCGGGCGCTGCTGACGCCGGCGTGTACTCTGTCATATTACAGGTGTGTATTGAAACTGAATTTCATCCGCAACGTTAATTTCACGAAAGTAGAAAAATTATGAACAGAATGTCATGCCTGTATTTCCCGAACGGGTAGACAGAGGTTTTTACACCTACATGTTGCCAGATATGTTCAAGTTTCCACAGGGCCACTTATGGGCTAGAATCCCTCCCTTGTTTTTGGATTCTCATTAGGTAATGGTAATACCTATCGGTAATTTTAGCCCTCATTAATTTGCGGTGCTATCCTATACCTACGCATCATCATCAGCCTAGACTTTTCCCAACTATGTTGGGGTCGGCTTACCGGATGCAGCCGAATGCCAGTATTTCAAATGGAGCGACTGCCTATTTGACATCCACAACCCAGTCTTGGGGTAATACGAGGGCGGCACTGAAAATTTCGGGAATCAAGGAAGTGACACAACATTACTATTTAAAAATGTATTTATTGCTTTTCGAAGTATTCTCCGCGAAATTTGACACATTTTTCCATACGATGGAACCAATCATTGAAGCAACCATTCCATTCGGAAGTTGGGGTCTCCAAAATGGCCGTTTTGTAGGCGTCCACAGCTTCTTCAGGTGATGAAAATCTCTGTCCACGCAATTTATTCTTTATTTTAGGGAAAGTATAGAAATCATTAGGGCTTAGGTCGGGGCTGTACGGCGGATGGTCTAATAATTCTATGTTTTCTTGCTCTAAAAACTCTTTTGTTCTGTGCGCGGTGTGAGAACTCGCATTGTCGTGATGGGGGATGATGCGGCGGTTGCAGTTCTCTTTACGGAGTTCAGAAACGACCTGTGGCAAACAAATGCTAGCATACCATTCTGCATTAACCGTTCTTTGTCCCTCAAGAGGAATAGTCGTAACATGGCCGGTTTTGGAGACAAACGTGGCCACCATTTTTTTTGCAACACTCCGTGAACGAACAATTTTTGTTGGCTTTAACTCATTTTCGAACACCCAAACTCGTGACTGGTTTTTGTTTCGGGTTCGTACGCGTATATCCAGGATTCGTCACCTGATACAATGTTGTATACAGCATTTGAGGATCCTGCGTGGAATCTTTCGAGAGTTCTGACGCACCAAGTAACGCGAGCCGCTTTTTGCTCTTCACAGAGCGAATGCGGTATCCATCGGGAAAACAACTTTTTTACACCTAATTGTTCATGCAAGATTATTTGTATTTGACTCATGCCAATGTCTAAAGTTGCCTGAATTTCGCGGTATGTCACATGTCGATCTTCCTCAATCAGCTTACGCACAGCATCAACGTTTTCTTGGGTGACTGCAGTTTTTGGACGACCTTGACGGGGATCATCACTGAGCTTGACACGTCCACGTTGAAATTCAGCAAACCAGCGATAAATTGTGGTTTTGGATGGGGCTTCATCACCAAATGCAGAAATCATCCGGTCAACACACTGTTTTTGTGTTAAACCAGTTCGAAAGTCATAATAAATCATCGCTCTTGAATTTTCTCGAGTCAATTCCATTTTCTCAACGACTAAACAAGTTTGACAAAACCTTGTGACAAGACCGAGAATCTTTTTTAAAATAAATAAATGGTATTCGATTTTTCAAACCAAGGAGTTTTCAATTAAAAAGAGGTTAATATGACAGGAACAGTGGAAATATTCCATTCCCGATACTTTTAGTGCAGCCCTCGTACGATACCCCTTGTTAAGACTGTACGACCCGTAACGCCTGTCAAAGATCCACGAATGACAGCTGGGTCCAACGGTTTATCGTGTTTTCCGAGGCACAGAGCATAGATAATATTATTATAATCCTATACCTACGCAGTTGTCTATTGCGAAACACTTTTTCCAATAAGATGGGATTAGGGAACTCCTTGGCGGGAAAGTGAAGCGACAGGTTAGCAGTTTTGTTTTATTTTCTAAAATTTGTGTTTAGCCGAATATTAATGTGTAATAATAGTGGTGGATTATTAACCATTAAGTTTTCGTAAATCTGCATTGTAGTAGGCAAATTAAACAAAACAGTGCAACATCACTTTAAGTTCTTTCAAGAAGTCCGCGCGAGGTTTCAGTAAAGTCTTTACTGAAACTCAAGGGGAGCGGGGCGGGATATCATCTATCATCTTTATCATGCATTGAATGGAGTTCATTTCATAATTATTGAGACAATTTTGTACTTGTTACCTAATTTTACATGACACTGGCTAAATGCACAAAAAGTGCGAAGCCAAAAAAAAAAAAAGATGGGATTACCTTTGTGGTTCTCTTAGGATGGTCGCACATCTGACGGAAGATGTGTGACGTCGCGTAACATCGGTCGCGTAAGGCCGTGTTCAGATAACCTGCGCCGACTACGCCCCGCACACTCATTGGGCGCGCGTTCGCCACGCGCAAAATCCGCTCACGCCACGCGCCCGCCTCGCACCCGCTTATACTACTAAGGGCGAATTTCACCAATGAAACTGAACACGATCAACACATCTAAACTGAGTTCCAGAGCTGTCAGTGTCATTATTTTCTATGGAATATTGCCACTGACAGCTCTTGAACTCGGTTTAGATGTGCTGATCGCTTTCAGTTTCATTGGTGAAATTCGCCCTTATTATTTAATAAAAAAACGCCCTTGCTCACAGTAAATACGACACTAGCCGAAACGCGGGCACAAGGCGTGTGCAGCGGGTCATTGCGGGGCGGTCGCATGGCGTGTGCGGGTGGGTAGACTTCGATAAATGCAATTTGAGATCTATTGATGTGTCATAAGACTCAAATTATATACAACAAATTTCAAAGCGAGCGTGTGTCGTCTGAACGCAGCCTAACGCCAGAACGTACAACTAGATCATAAAACATTCAACCATAAACACTCAACAGATGACGCCTTAGTGCGTCGAGCGTACTAACTGGAAGTTAACGAAATTACGCCCGACGTATCTTCCGTCAGATGTGCGACCACCCTTAATAATCTAAACTTATAGGTAATAAAATCACGGAATAGAAATAAAATAGTAACGAAGTCAACACTACTTCATTGAATATTTTTGAAAAGAATTAATTATAAAAAAAGAAACGAGGCCGATGCCGAAAATATAATTTTTTGAATTTTTGTCCGTTTATCTGAATGTATGTTCCGGATTAGCGCAAAAATAGCTGAACGTATTTGGATGTTTGGCACACAGATAGTTTATAACCTGGATTACCACATAGGGTACTTTTAATCTCGGTAATACGTTCCCGTGGGATATTTTCCGACATCCGAAAAAGCTCATTAGGGATAATTTGATAGTAAGTAAGTAGTTCAGTCCAGTAACTTTTAAACATAGATTGGGGTTTTGTAATGCTATGTTCTCTGAAATTGCGTGCTACCGTAAGATTTCTGAACAATGCTGCTCTAGAAATTAACTTTAATAAGTACCTACAGTTTAAGGTCAGCTGCCAGATAATTTATAAGATCTATCTACTTTGCACCTAGATCATTATTTACAACAGACTTTTTTTTCTTAGAATCTTTTTCACCATCCTCTCAGACAATAATTCAATTAAACGTTGCATTGTTTAAAACTATGTAGAGGCTAAGGCATATGGGACAATTAAGTTGTAATAGTAGCCACATAAATGTCGGTAATTATGTATTCAATGACAGATGTTATTTTAGGATTATGTGTCGAATTTGGCGGATTTTCAGGCAATGATATGACCAAGTTCAATAAAGTGTATTGTCCGAGTACCGCGTAAACCACTCCTACGACTTACTAATGTTCCAATTACACATAAAAAAAAACTAAAAATGTTGACTTCAGCGCCATCTAGTGGGAAAATGGCCACTACCAGACCGAATGATTCTCCTTAGGTAATTTTAAAACATTATTTTCGACTTAGCTTGCGCAAGTCACCTTTTAGAACTATTATTAACAATCAAAATGTTGGCAATGTAGTCGGAAAAATAAATAAGGTGCAAGTAAAAATTTACGCTATGTGCTTAACATATTTAGTTGACTGTACACATATTTCGAAATAATATAGAGTACTAAACTTAAGTAGGCACATACCGCCTACTCACCGAATTATAATTGGCTGGTGAAATGATTAATTATACCTAATTACGTATTGAAAAGCATTAATTGCTTAGCACCAGCGAAATCATTAAGTATCACAATTTTTTTTTATTATCTAGTTTTAGATATTAAGATCAAAAGCTTAAAAAATTAAGTAGATACCTACGCTAATTAGGCAACTGGCCACGCTATTTTTGCACCAAAAACAATTAAAATGCAATTAACTATCTCATAAATAAGTATTTAATGTAATAATTATTTATCATCATTAATAGATTGATAGGTAGCTATTATCGGACATCGGATAAATATCTTACGATGTCTTTGTTATTGTCCACAAATTTTCTACATAATGCATATTGCACGAATACATCACGTGAAGATACATACCTACCCATCACGTGGCTGAGTTTTGCTAGCTAATTAAAAAAAAACTAAAACAAAAAGCTAAATTTATTCCTAATTAATAATAAAGCTGAAGAATTTTTGTTCGAAGAAATATTTTCGCATTTGGTAGCCCAATTCTTGAGGAAGGTTATGTTGGAATGGAACGTCACAAGTCCATCACTGTTTATGTAGGATGTCGGGACATCCCTATTTGTCAATTCTACTTGATACTTCTTTTCCCGGCAGCATTTTAACCTCACCTCTTGTGTTCTCCGTTCGCTTGCTAGCTTAGTATTAATAATAATATAAATTACCTTGTTCTTTTCTATCAGTAATAAACAGGCAGTCAAAATTTCCACGCAAACTCCGCCCCTTGCTCCCCGCCACCCCGATATGTGCTAAACACTAACACATCAGTAATAAAGTTGAATATCGCGTGCGCTTTTTGATCGTGTTCGAGCACGAAACTAAATAGCGTAAGTCTCAATTCTTATTTCGTTTATAACTAAAGTAATAATTGATCTAGAGATAAATCATAAATGATTTATTTCTGTAAGTAGGTTTGTACAAACACTTTTACACGTCAATCATATTTAAAAAAACTAGATGAGGTCGGCGTTTCGTATCCGACTACTCTGAGAAGAAAGGCCGAAACAAACTCAGAGGTCACAGTCTCTTTTTAAAGTCCAGACATAATCTTGGTCAGATCATGTGAAGAGGCGCCAATCTACATGAGATTGGTGCCTGAAATGATCTTTTGACGAAAGAACCACACAGGTTGAGGGGACCTGTCCAGTCAGTGCACGCATTTGTCAGTAGTCGTGCAGCTCAACTAAGAACTTAAGGAGCTCAACGATTCAACGAACAATACCAAAGAAAGGACATTTGGGTAGGCCGCATAAAATCACTCAAACTGCCAGACTATGACAAAAACTAACTGAGAAAAAAAAGAAAAATGAACAATAACCCACATAGTCTTCACATTTACAATACTTAAAACAATATAATACTTAACAAAGTAAATATTCATGTCATTGTATATATAAAATTAATCAATGTCAATGTGTATATAAAATACGGATATAATCTTGGTCAGATCATTTGAGAACCATGTAGATTGGTGTCTAACATGGTCTTTTGACGAAAGAACCACACAGATTTGGGTGGACCTGTCCAGTCAGTGCACGCATTTGTCAGTTATCGTGCAGCTCAACTCAAAACCTAAGGAGCTCAGCGATTCGACGAACAATACCAAAGAAAGGACAATTGGTTAGGCCGCATAAAGTACTCAAACTGCCAGACCTGCATACATTTTTTTTTTGATTGAGAATAAAAATAAAAAAACAATTCACATAGTCCTCACATTCATAATAATTAAAATAATATAATACTTTACAAAGTAAATATTCATGTCAAGATAAAATATCCGGTGGCCGGATAATAAACTATATTTTCTTGCTGCTAATATTTATTTTAGACATAAAAGCCAGTCATATACTACAATACTACAGAAAATATTACAATAACGTAACTGTCTTCTACACGGAAAGAAAAAGACCCAATAAATCATATCCTACAGTTTCAATTTGCTTGTATGTGTGACTGTTTCAGAATATTCATGCAAATTAACATAAAAATAGGGAGCCTCCTCATATAAGGAATAATATACCAACAGTGTTTGATAACTCATTTGTCTTTCATCCACCGAATCAAACTTTGTATCCAACAGGTTAAAAGCTATTTAACATCACGCTACGACCCTTAGGAGCCGAGCAAAACTACAAAAAGTCAGAAAGAAAACGAAATAATAGCGCAGGCGGGCGATGCGATGCGACGGGGTGGGTCGGAGGCTGAAATTTGACTGCTAACTTCAATCTTCAATGCTAACATTTTCAGGGTCTGGCGTGTGGTACGCTGGTGTACGTGGTGTTCTTCGAGGTGTGGAAGGGCAGCAGTGGTCTGCTGCAGTTCTCGTGTGCATTGCTCGGTTTCACCGTCATGGTTGTACTTGAGCTCATTGTTGAACTTGGTAAGTTGAATGAGTTACTTTTTGATGTGTAACATCTTTCCTCTCGCTTTCGCGAAAAGGGACGGAAGTGTGTAACAGGAAGTGACAGCTTGAGCACGGAATAAGTAAGTAAATTTTAATAGCATGGAATTAGTAAGTACTATATAGATTGTAAGTAGAGGGGGTCGAATTTCGACTAGTCCGACCACTAGTAATGAATAATATTTTAATTAAATATTTTAGTATTTAGCTTTTTAAAGTTTGAGGTTTATTTCTGTCGCTGCTCAGTTGCTTATACCAAGGTGAGATGTCAGATGTTACACTTCATATTATGTCGCTACTGTATGGCTCGATCGTTTTTAGGGAGTCATTCCCGCTCGTCCACACCCCGTCGTCCACACTGCGGACGACTGGGAACGTTGCGTTCTGTTCGTCTACACTGTGGACGAACAGAACGCAACATTCCCAGTCGTCCACACCCCGTCATCTCACGTCTAGTCTAAGAGTTAATAAAGAAAATATGATGATAGTATTTCCTTATATAATAAACATACTTTTAAAATATTATGTACTTAGCTTTATTACGTTAGTAAGGCAAATACTTTAAAAGCTTTTTTGCGTATTTTATACTAAATGTATAGCTTATGAATGTTTCACATTTTAATTTTACACATTGGGTATTGTATCAATATAAATAAAAAACATATTTTTTTAAATTAATTAAACCGTTAAATCATTTATTTAATTTAAAATTTCTTTACATTGACTCTTAAACTAGACATGAAACCAGGTGCGGACGACTGGGAATGTTGCGTTCTGTTCGTCTACCTACACTGTGAACGAACAGAACCCAGTCGTTCGCAGTGTGGACGACGGAGTGTGGACGAACGGGAACAACCCTTTTTAGGGTTCCGTACCCAAAGGGTAAAACGGGAGCCCTATTACTAAGGCTCCGCCGTTTGTCTGTCTGTCTGTCCGTCTTTCACCAGGCTGTATCTCATGAACCGTGATAGTTAGACAGTTGAAATTTTCACAAATGATGTATTTCTGTTGCCGCTATAACAACAAATACTAAAAACCAGAATAAACTAAATATTTAAGGGAGCTCCCATACAACCAACGTGATTGTTTTTCTCGTCCAACAACAAACGTGATTTTTTGCCGTTTTTATAGATAATGGTACGGAACCCTTCGTGCGCGAGTCCGACTCGCACTTGGCCGGTTTATTTATTTATTTTTACCCAACTGCAAGTATTTTAAATCTCACGGCTGCGAGAGTGATGTTTGTAGTTTACGAAATACTATAGAGCCCATAAAAAGACGTGTTGAATGAGCTTGGTTCACCGTTTTGTGTGTAAACAGTAGAGATACTCGTATAATAAAATAATATCTAATCTCACATGTGATGTTTGTGTGTTCAAATGATTTATATCTTTTTATTTCCTAACTACTTATTAGTTACTTATACAAATATTTAGTATACTTTTAGGCTCTTATTCATAAACGTCGTATAAACCTATTTTAGTTAAAATGCTGATAAAGTTCGTTTGTTCTTATTTGTCGCTTTGACCTTTGTGTTTCTTAGAAAGTGACAAAACCTATTTTAACTAAAATAGACATGCTAAGTTTTATGAATAACGGGATAAGTATACAAACAACAGAATCTTAAACTCCTTGACACTATAGGTACAGGGTCAAATTAAATTATTCAGCGAAACTCCGCAGATTTGATGGGTATGGATATCTAAACATGAACAAAAAAAATAATGATCTAATGATTTATTTTGGATTCAACGACCTCTCGTATTGTAGTTGAAGTACCTGTGAGTTTAGAAATCATACTTCATTACGGCGAAAGCGTCAGGGTTGTCCGCAAATTTCAAATTTTCTTAACTTTTTTGCATTTTCCAGGTCAGTATCAGGTTGTAATGTTGATCTAAATATGATTCGCGACTGTAGCAAATTGCAAAAAACGTAAGAAATTTCTAATTTCGCGGGCTGCCTTAGCGCATCCCCCTTAAGTTGATACATCGGAACCCACCAAGTTTATAGAGTTTCGCTAGCTGATTAAATTGGTCCCTGTTTAGGCCGCAATGTGACGATTCAATATTGTCTTCTTTCCTTTGTAAATTATAACTAATATACACTGCCAAGAATGTGTAGGCTCATGAACGAGTGCAGTGATCTAGTAGATGTCCAGACGCCAGTACATCAAGCTACTACAACCTGTCAAATTTCTTTAAAAGTTTTTCAACTGTAGAGTTACAAGCATAAGGTTCAAGGTTGATTAGGAAAGTTTGACAGTTTCAGGTAGCTTGACCTGCTGGCGTCTGTAGATATGGACTCACTTGGTCGGTTCCGATCTAAACTCCTTGATCATTTGTCTTGCGGGTTATAATAATTATAGTGCGTTGTTTTATATACTTTCTCTATTTTTTTATTTGTTTTATACAAATAATATTTAGCTGCTCTAATGTATGATTGTTCACCTAGTAGGTGATAATAAGAAAATGCTGTGTTTACCTATAATTAATTGTTTGTAACATTTTATTTTCTGCTGCTTCCTGTAATTACTGTAGTGTATACGAACGTTGGTAAATCTAAATAAATCAATAAATATAAATATAACCATCAGGAAGTGTCCTATTCAAAAGCGATCGTAGCGTGCATGTAATTTTTTGTTCGGAAAACCGGAAAACGCCCTCTGTAGGCGCGATCACGCGTTAATTTTCACCGAACAAAAAGTGACATTTAACGCTGATGGCACACCTCCGCCCGCCGCCAAACCGTAGTAGTTCAATTGTACTGGTACGGGTCATGTTCCGCTACTCGCAAAGATTGCGGTGGACGTGGGGTTAATCTCCACGGGCGAGAAAATTGCGACGATAGTCTCGCCGTGCCATCAAATTCAATATAAACTCTATGAATCAATCTCGACACGGCGGATGTCGTCACGGCAATAATTTGAAGGCACAGCGTTACTATCGCCGCGATTCTCTCGTCCGTGGAGATGGCGCCTTTAGATATATTGTTGATACATCCCAATGATGATTAAAATAATTTCTAACTTTGATTTTTTATTTTCTAGCCGCGTGAAGATGACATCACAACTATAGTGACTGGAACTACATGGAAACACCGAATTTTGCCATTACTGTGAAATACAATAAATAATAATAATATCTTCTACTATGAAAAGTCACGTGTAGCGTATGAACTAGGTGAATCGTTAGATTAAATCACGTTACAGTCTAGACGGAACGTTCCGCTTGTTGTTCACGCTGATCTCATAGCCGTAGCTATTTACTGACAAAATATGTTATGTGTGGCCATTTTGTATGTGGAAGGTTGATACCTAGTCAATGCAAAGTATTTAACTATCGGTCAGATGACTGAGAAATTAGTTTAAATGATACGGTCCAGTTGGTTCCTTAGTTAATGTTGTAAATATTGTAAGTAAATATTATGTTTATTAAATAAAATATTACAATTTTGTTTGCGTTTTTAATTCTGTTTGTGTTGTTTCTTTGGGATTAGGACAATTGAGAAATAATACAAGTTGTTTGTAATTTAACAAATCAATAATGTAATTAGAAATTAACAATTTATACTATCCTTTATCTATTCTTAAAGAAAATAGATATAATTATTTTTATCCTAAATAGTTAATATTTTAGGCTGATTAAAAATCATTATACAGATTATGCAGGCGGTAAATTTACACATCTATTGGTTAAATTGAAAAGGTAGCTGATACAAAACAATCTACGAGGCTGCGCAGACCGCGCTGCGACATCGACACCGCTATCTGTGACGTCAGGCGAGTGATAAGTTCACTGAGCCGCTCGTGTCGACGTCACAACACGACCGGTGAAAGACCCACAGCTCAAAAGTTACGAGACAACATTGTTAAAATATTTCATTATTAAAATATGATGTACTTAGATAAATGTCCGCATACCGTCGGTACACGTATATCCTTAGAAACTAATACGATTGAGAGAAAAAGACATAGAGAAATTTTTGAAAACTCTTAACACTAACTGGTACACGAGTATATTTGTCAAGCCGCTGCCTTTAACATTCCTACACATTACTCCTAAGGCCGGTACATTTTATTCGTCATACTTACAACAATACACTTTAAGTAATAATAAAGTTTTAAATATTCAACTATACAATATCGTTTTCATAGACTATTGCATTATATTCTGTAATCACATTACAACACTATCCAATTTTATAATGTTAATTCTTCACCCGGTCTCTGAAAGCCTATTTGATTTATTCTATTATCGAATCCGTTGATTTGATTGGCTGTTATTATTGTGGGCAACCAATCACAGCAGTTACAGATTTGACAGCAGATATACTTATCAGGGACTTGACGGGGCTGTCAGAAACTGGGCGTATGTCATTTTACACGCCAGGTCATTTGATAATCTTCCCATTACCTACCTATCTGGTAACGCATCCACGACACCGTGGAATAAGCGCTTTCATAATAACTGGCTAAACCCATCTACGTAATAACAATATAAATGAAAATAATCAAAAGCTTCGACTGTAAACATCTGTAACTTATTTAATATTAAATGCAAATTCGTGACAAACTCACTAAATAAGAGAACTAACGTAAACTACGAATTCAGGCACCGTTATCTTAATCTAATAAGGGTGAATTTCGCAAAAGAACCTGAACACGATCAGCACATTTAAACCAAGTTCACTGACACTGACAACTCCTGAAAAATAATCGAATTAATAATTCACTGGAGTAATCTGACATGTGCTATCTGTCACTTTGTGTAATAAAATGGTCATATTTATCTTTAGTTTAATTGATTTATTTTTGTGTAAAATAAATGTATATATAATTAAATATGATCATTTTATTACGCAAAGTGACAGCTAGCACATGTCAGATTACTCCAGTGAATTAATAATTCGATTTTAGTTTAGTTGATGGCGTTCAGTTTAATTGTTGAAATTCACCCTAAATCAATAGAAACAGTACATTTGAATACAGTTCAAATGCACAATAAGTAAACGCTAAACACAAGTATCACTCAGTTACATAAAACGAGAGATACCTAAATCTCAACAAATGTCATAATACTACATAATATTTAATGTTAAAAATCTCACTAATGTTTAATTAAGACGAAGACTTGCTGATAGGTAAGTATTGTTTGTTTACTCATTAAATAGGTAAGGAATTCTGAAATAGAAATAATGATCATCACAGCGCCATTATATGGCGGCAAAATGTAATGATTGAGCTTCGAGGTTTAACTACATCCGCCATCTTACTATCCACATTGCACGCCCTATATTAATGATGAGTGGAAATTAATACGAAAATATTTCTTCTATAAAAAGTTTTTTTGTGTGCATAAGATCTGTGCAATTTCATTACGTATGTTAAATTCACGAAAGAGCATCTTTTTGGCTGTTTAGCCGTTCAAAGTCATCTGAAAATATTTTTTTCTAGATAGTGCATTTTTTGTAATAGTAAAAATAAATATTTAATAGGTTTCTATTTAAATTCTCTACAGGCGATGTGTAGGCATTGCATCGAGGCCTTGTATTGAATAATTGCGAACAATAAATATGGTGGCAATGAGTGTGTAAACTGTTTTAATACATAAATATAATGTCTTAACAAGTGACATACTAAGATAAAAAAAATTTGGCACATTGCTAAAATTATAATTATCTTTTTTAGCAAATAATAAGTTTAATGAGATTGTAATTACATAAAGCAGTAGATGAACAAGAGAGAATGATATTATTTTTAGGAAAAAGATATTATTAATTGAAGCATTATTTTTAAGATAATTGATTTCTACGATGTTTGACTTGTAGTATTGCCATATGTAAATACAATCTCAAATGAATGTTGATTTCATTGCAAATGCAAATTAACAAAAAGGCAAGAATAAATAAATAGAAAATTGCAATCTCAAAGTTCAAATGAACCGAGTCAGGTAAGTACAGTTAACGATACATTTATTGAGTAGAACACGAGAACATTTAGGAAAATACTTGGACAATTTGACCAGGACCGTCAGTCAACTTGTCCGCAAGCCTCGTACGATAACGACGTAAATCAAATTATTGCAATTTTTAATTCTATACGCGAATAATATAACTGTACTTACCACATTCATAACGCTTAAATAACTCTTAAAATGACGCTTTCCAACGTTTTGATAGTAACTCAGGGTTCACAACTTCAATAAATAAATACTGCATCGTAAATAAAAAAAATACTTGGTGTTTCAATGTTTCTATTACTAAGTCGTACTTCTATTTAAAAAATAAGCCTCTCTCTCTTTCTATAATATATTTTACGTGTTCTTTATATAAAATAATCATGTCTATGTTTGGTAAGCGTCATTTTAGTACCATTAGTCAAGTGCGTGGTGCTTAAGACTTGAGTAGCTTGTTCGCTCGCTGATTGGCCACCGCTATGCGCGTCTCGTTGCTCTCACCCTATAAACAAACCTCATTGTAATCTTACATATACAAACCTAGTACACTTGTTACACCAAATTAAATCTTATTCTTTTAGGAATAAGGTTTAAAGTATTAAGGTAAGTATAGGATAAATCGATGGTATTATACAGGGTGGAAGGGACATCGACGCGCATCCTGTTACCATGGATTCAATACATCATTTTTGACGCCCCTGCGTTAAAATTTTTCGTCGGTTATTAAAAAAAAAATTCGCTGTTACCCATACATTTTGACCGAGTAGGTATTGCACTTCTGTAGGAAACAGCAGTTTTTTTTAAAATTACCGACGAGAAATTTCAACGCACGGTGGTCAAGTTTGATGTACTGAATCCATGGTAACAGGTTTCGCGTCGATGTACATCCTGTATTTTTAGGTAAATTAAACTTAAAAGGGACAACCACAAAAAACAAACAAAACAAAAATCGAATGCGACCAAAATGTCACAAATAACAAAATAAGAGGAAGAAAAATAATTAACAGGAAGACTTCAAACAGGGTGTTAAAAACAAAATCAAAAGGGAGCATGGTTTTAACCAGAGGAAAACAAACATAATTTTACATTACAAATACAATGTGGAAGACTTTTGCAACAAGGCAAACTGTCGAGCACGAAGCCGTGATCACATGTAACGGCACAAGTTTAAAAACATTAAAAGGTTAAATTTTAAAAGGTTTTTTTTTATTTAAATCCACCTTATGAAGACATAGAGTGAATGAGTGACACAGTAGTAGTATCATTTTTAAGGTTCCGTACCCAAGGGTAAAACGGGAACCGTATTACTAAGGCTCCGCGGTCTGTCTGTCTGTCCGTCAGTCACCACGCTGTATCTCATGAACTGTGATAGTTAGACAGTTGAAATTTTCATAGATGATGTATTTCTGTTGCCGCTATAGCAACAAATACTAAAATCCAGAATATCATAAATATTTAAGGGGGCTCCCATACAACAAACGTGATTTTTTTCCCGGTTTTATAGACAATGGTACGGAACCCTTCGTGCGCGAGTCCGACTCGCACTTGGCCGGTTTTTTTTTATTATCACAACATACTTTACAGTAAAGCCAGAGCAAAGTCGTAGACTGAAGTGGACTGTATATTTGGGTGGTGGAATGAAAGATGTATTCCGGGTCTTTCGGCTTTATTTTGTACTTGTTCTTATTCACTAGTTGTTGTTCTGATAATAGGTATTTTTACTGATTATGTATGTATTAATTAAATGTGCTGCTACATGCGACACGATTTTAACCCTGCCTTTTTATCTTTCAGCGATTTTTGGCTTGAAGCGGCAACGCCATAGCGTCTTAAATTTTAAGTGACACAAAAGCCAATTTGTGCTGCTTTAAGTGCAAGCTGTGCTCCGCTTTATTAAAGTGCTTTTTTATTATAAAAGTATACTCACGATCTTCAGCAACGTGTTGTGTGTTTAGTTTGTTTGTGTGGTTGTGCAGTCTCGTGGAGTAATACATTTCATACAGTTATTTATTTTTATGAACTGTAGTTTGATTGATAACCTTTACCTGACTTCAGTTAAGGTGCATCCGCAGCTGCAGCCCGCGAAATTCATTTTTTTTAACGTTTTTTGTTATTTACAGTTCAGTGTCAGGTTTTATTTTGATTAAAATATGATTCGCAACTATAACAGATATGTATTTTAGAGTTATAATTATTAGAATCAGTAGGTAAAACATCTCTCTAAGTTATATTTGTTCCCTAATGTCTTGATTTCATGAAAAACTTATTCAATGGAACAAATCTAGCTTAGACAGATGTATTAATGATCTGTAAATACACATCTGTTATAGTTGCGAATCATATTTTAATCAAGATACAACCTGACTGCAAATAGCAAAAAAAAAACGTAAGAAAATATGAAATTCGCGGGCTGCAGCTGCGGATTCACCTTAAAGTTGTCTGGTTCTGATCCCAAGCAAATATTTATATTTAAAATTATTTTATTATTATTTATAATACCTATATAATTATAATAATAATATGTATGTTAATGAATAGTAGGTACTTACATATATTTATTTTTAATTTATATAAAGATATAATTAATACGATATATATTTTATATTGTTTCATTACACTTAAAGTATACTGCAGCGAACTACAAATCATCAATCCTTAACTTTTCTCCCTTACTTTAAATAATGTAAGTATTTGATTGTGTCTTATTTGCATTAATATTAATTGTAACACCAAAATGTAGTTAAAGAATAAATGTAAATGTTGGACCTAACATGAAAAAGGGAAATTAAATAACTTAAAATCACTTTGTAAATGAAATGATTTATTTTCTCATAAAATAAATAAAAAGTACTAGATAATAAATTATGATAGTTAATCGCTAAGATTGCTACATTGTAATACTAAGTTTCATTATTTAGGTAGCGTCTTTTCATACTATTTCATAGCAGCAGATATGTATGTTATTGCACAGATATGTAAAAGCTATGTGAAATGTTAATGTTTTTATTTTACCGATATAAATATATAAATAGAACAGACGACGAGTAGACTTTAACTAAATTAATTCATTAAATATTTTAGCCTTTAAAGGATATATTTCTAAATTGTGTGTAAATCAGTAAGTTTTTATTAAATAAATCAATATTTTATTGCAAATACATAAATGCTCCTATGAAACGTATTAGAAATCAAAGATGAGATCTGATGTACTTCAGATACAGTTAAGTTTCTTCGAAGACATGTGACTGGCTAAACTCTAATCACTTAAATTGAAAACTATTATCACATATCACCGCATCCCTACCATTCATTATATCCATTTATTCATCCCCTCTTACGAGATAGCCTATTCTGAAGAACAGTACATGTTTCAACTGTTCTTAATGCATTTTGACTAATATGCAAGGAAGTATCGTGAAATTATTCATATAAACTATAGTTTGCTTCCAACTGGTGGGTACCAATATAATTATGAATAGGAAGTAACGTGAAATTTTTCAAAGATAAGATAGCCAATTAATAAACACAGATCTGTGTGAGATTTGATCCCATATCATAGGAGTACATAACAATTTCCTTTAAATATATTCATATATCTCTTGTGGTATATCGCAGGGTATATAAATCAATTAATATTATAATTATGAATGTTTAAGTCTGCGACAAGCAGCATTATAACTTTTCTAGCATTAACGGTAACACTACATATTAACAAGGGGTAAATGCATTATCTCAAAATAATAAATCTCGCTCTTCAACTTCTTAATTGTTTATACTGTGTAGTATTTTCATAATATTATTTAAGTATACGAGACGATGACGTAAATACGATTAAGTATAGTTTTATAATTTCAACATGTCCTACTGCATGAAATGAGCACCAAAAACTATTATTAAAAATATTTAGTTTTGTGAGGGGTGGGCTGTTGTCATTCAGGATTTACCGAGGTGGTTGTTGGAAGCCAGTCCTTAAGAATCATAATTTCAGCCGAAACACGTCCACTGCTGGACATAGGCCTCCTCCAAAAGGGGGAGGGGGGGTCCTTAAGCATAGTGGCGTCTTTTTCACTGAGAATGCACCGTTGTTAAATGGCACCGACGCGACTTAGTCCATGCTCGTTGGAGTAGGTTTGTTCATGTTTTACAATGGTATATTTTCGTCAGTACCCCAAACAAAACTACATTGTATAATTCTCAACATTTTAACAACACGTACTTAAAACTTGAGCGTCAAGAAAAAGCAGTAAGATACAGTAGAGCCAAAAAACGAACAAGTGTTCACTTGATACAGTAGCATGCTAGGATTACATGTTAAATATTAATATAAATTACACTTAGATAAATGTATCTCGAGATAGAAGAGAGACACTAAGCAAAATATTTTGATTTTTAAATTAATTTATTTGCCGGTTGCAGATTCATTTTGAACTTATAATTAATTCACCTACATAAATAAATAAATATACATTATTTAGGAATCTCAAATAATTATCTAACTATAGACGCAACTAAATCGATATGTAATACATATTCGACAACTGTAACCCCCAGTTTTTAAAAGGCATTCAATTTCATCCGTTAACAAATCATAGCGAGCTGCAGGAAATACCAACAGCGAATAAAAAAATGGCTTTCGATTATTCGATTTGACATTTTTTAGATTAACAGAATAACAGCTTTTAGTAACCGGGTATCACATTTTCAAAACAAGAATACAAAAAAAAATATTTTAATTTGACTAAAGCATAGATAGGGTAGTGTATCTGCAACCGGTGTAGTGGGCGTGTAGCATGCGCCCGCGCAGACCACGAGACCGTGTGTGTATGTGTGTGTGTTGGTGTGGCCGCCGTCCTTTACTTGAGGAGCTCGTGCGCGCGCTGGTTCGCCAGAGTTATCCTCGTTTCGTTCGATTCGCCCTAAGATTAGAACACGCGGTTTGTTTCTGCTAGTTGTTCAATTCACAGCGACCGTTTGTTTGTATTGTTGATATGCGACTGGGGCCAGTTACACAGAGATTCCATCGAAGAAGAATGAGCAACTTTTCGGAGAGGATTTAGTCTTGTACTCTAAATATAAATTCAATAAAAAACCTGGTGGTTCAGAGAATGAACGAACATAGTCAATTTAAACTGTTTTTAAAAAGTTTTTTTTCTGTTCATGCAGTGTTGAATTTTTTTGTTTGTGTAACTTGTTTGCACTACATTATACAATATATAACAAAAACCCTGTTGTTCCTTCTACCTACGTTTTAAGAATCGGGATACATACGTAATAAAGCAAGTCATTTATAAAAACTGTTCAACAAAAATAATTAAAATAAATATTTAATTATTAATATTTGTAATGTTTAGCCGATTTCTAACCTCTTTCATTCTTTGATTTTGACTTCTCGACTAGCCAATACTTAATTTTTTTAAATTATAATTCCACCAATGTTGTGCTTGTAGGTAAATGCATACTTCCCTAAAAGGAACAACAGAGTTTTTGTTAGATACTGTATAAGTGGATCAAAAAACTTTACCCATTCTTCTTTACATCGAATTAGGTAATATTGGAATCATTGAATTGTAAAAGTAAAATATTAAGGTGTATGCGAAGGCCGTCAGTCGCTGTCTTTTGAAACAAAAACATGTTTCGTTAGCATTTGATGTGAATGAGGTGTTAGTTATGGAGTCTAAATCTGGGTATGTTAGTCTGGATGGATGTGACACTTGACAACTAGTTAACATTTACACAATGGTCGTGTGGAATGTGTTGTAGTCTTGGCATGTCTTGAACATTCGGAAGTCACAGAGAAAAAAACATTCAATTTCACAACAACGATTTACTAATCGCATACGCTACGAAGTATGATTAGACATGCGTCGAAGGAAGTGATGCGATTGCCAGGTAAGCGAGTGACCGGAAATTTGGATGCCAACAAGCCAGGAGATAGTTCATAGACACAGAAGACAACTAGTCGCACTTCCATTGCTAACGTGACAGGCAAAACATTTAGATGGTGAAAATGATGATGAGTTATGTGAGGCGCAGTGAAATTTGTTCCAAGTGAAATTTTACTGCGTCTCACAATGGAAAGTTTTACCCAATTATCTGCCATTCATGAACATAATTAAGTTACCCAAAGAAGAATTAATAAATAACTGGAGGGTCTTGGGTAAAATTTCACATTATGAATCAATCAAAAAGACAACATCAATAAATCATCTTAGAATTATTAGAAGTAAAAATATTGATAAGAATAGAATCTTATATCGGTCTTGAAGAGTAGAGATTGTAGGGAAATCTATTGAGAAGAAAATTCATCACAAGTGCACGCGAATTCGTCTGTTAAATGGTATGTACGGGAGAGAAGGATAGAATTAAATAAGTAATAATAATAGAAGTTTAGCATAGACTTTGTGAATCGTCGAGTACAAATTTGTATCAGTTGGGTGCGTCGTGTAATGTAGTAATTTGACTTTTATCACAATGAAATACGGTTCAGCATACTATATTGTATAGAATCATTTTTTTGTAACTGAACAGACAGCTGTGCTGCTGGGGAGTTTTTTAGCGCCACTTCTTATTCCCAGCTAAAGCACTAGGAAGTGGTGAAGGGCGGGCTTTTTAGGGGACTGTCTTATGTAATTTTTGATTTTGGAAAAGCTCATATTATTTCCAGAGAAAAAAAAATCTAAATATCTTCCTCTCCCTCGGGCTGTCGCGCGACATACCTAAGATCCTAGTATTTATTTCTACTTTTCGTGCAGTTCATTTTTTAATAGTACTAATGAATAATTATAAAATAATAAATTCTGCATTTTCAGCTTCACTCGTTTCCACTACATTTACCCCATAAACCAAATTGGTCACAATTTGGCCCAGATCAATTTTTCAGGCGCAGTGTCTCTACAAAGGACATGTCAAGTTCCTGCCCTCTTACGGTTTACGGTTACGTTTAATGTTCAAAATTGCGGGTTTTACATTATGTAAAAAAAAAAAAACCATAGTTAATGAATTATTAATAAATTTTAATCACTCTTGAAGTTGATAGTATCTTCGAGACAGATTCCAGCTATTTAAATTAGACTTCAGGAATATATAATAAGTTACTCCGATTTAAATGTTTACGTTACTCAAGATAGTTGTGTAAGCTATTTTATTAGAAGAAATGTAAGTAGTCTCCTCCACAGTTTTACTCCCCATTATTAGAAGGCCTGGTAACTATACAGCTTGCGTTTACAGGCCACGTTTCATTATGACTAGATTGTTTATTGTTTCAACGTGCAAGGCCAGCAGAACGCAGGTTAAGCCTGATTTACACGGTGCGATGTAATTGCCTGTGGCAAGCCATACATTGAAGCAACAACTATATTCCACCGTCTAAACAGTGTTTAGAATAGTATTCTATGCCACAGGCAAAAACTTGGATCGTGTAAACGGGGCTTAATTCATACAAACTATCAACTTCTAAATTCAAACGAATTCGCGTGCCCTCATTGGATAAGAATAAATAATTTTATTTTCTTCAAAAAAATGGAACAGTCTCGACCAATCAGGCTCGACACCTTACCTTGCGGTTGATGCGGTCGACCTGGCGGTTTTGGTTCTCGAGCTCAGAGCCCATATCGAGCGCCATGTTACGCAGGTTGCCGATCATCGTATTCACTTGGCCCATGTTCTCTTCCATCTCATCCTCGCGAGCGTCATTCGTTATCCTGGATTGAAAAAGTGGTTCAGGTTTATGGATGATTTTGTTGGTAGTTGGTCACTTCATTTGAGAATAGATTAGTCTTGACTTAGGGCATAAATTAACCACAAAACTTGCTGCAATATGCAAAGCGATGCTTTATCAAAAGTCTCACCACAATCAGTGAGCTCATCATTGGTGTCATGATAAAGGCCATAGGAAGTGTCTTATATGCTATGAAATGAAGAGCTGGTCGATTCTTGAAGAAGCGCATTCAGCTTCTTAAATTAAACCCCTCACGAGGAGTAAATGTAGACTGGTATGAAACGATGAAATGATTTTATTTCTGTAAGTAGGTTTGTACAAACACGTTTACACGTCAATCATATTTTAAAAACTAGATGAGGTTTGCGTTTCCTATCTGACTACTCTGAGTAGAAAGGCCGAAATAAACTCAGAGGACACGACACAGTCTCTTTTAAAGTCAAGACATAATCTTGGTCAGATCATGTGAAGACCATTTAGATTTGTGTCTGAAATTTTCTTTTGAGGAAAGAACCACACAGATTGAGTGGACATGTTCTATCAGTGCGCGCATTTGTCAGTAATCGTGCGGCTCAAAGATTCGACGAACAATACCAAAGTCTACCCAAATGTCCTTTACATTTGGGTAGACCGCATAAGTTACTCAAACTGCCAGACCAAGATTACAACTGAAAGAAAAAAAAAACAATGACCCACATAGTCTTCACATTCATAATTATTTTACAAAAATACTTTACACACTTGGGATATCCCAGAGATCCCTTGGGCCCTACCCTTGCAAAAGTTGATTCAATTCGTGACCTTTTGACCCCTTCGGGCCCGACTGGTATGACCCAACCCTGCCAGGGTTGCGAGTTTATCCGAAAGGGATATCGTGGCTCTGGCACACAGGCAACTGAAGAACACGGGTGGGTTTTAGTCAGTAAAAGTCTGACACGCCCTCCCGCTCCGCCCAGAGCGGGAGAAGTTATTTGATAATTTTCCACCCAAAACAAAAAAGACATTAATTTCTTTGAATTTGTTTCTAACTCAAGAGGACCCATTCTATAGACCGCGCGAATTGCCCTCTTTTGTAAAATGAAAATTGACTCAACGTCGGCCACCCAAAAAAGAAAAGTGTATGACCCGACGTTACGAGCCATTTCCGATCGACTTGAAGATTCCAGGAGAGACTTCTTGGCGGGAAAGTGAAGCGTCATGTTAGCAGTTTTGTTTTATTTTCTAAAATTTGTGTTTAGCCGAATATTAATGTGTAATAGTGGTGGATTATTAACCATTAAGTGTTCGTGAACCTGCATTAATGTAGGCAAATGAAACAAAACAGTGCAACATCACTTTAAGTTCTCTCAAGAAGTCCGCGCGAGGTTTCAGTAAAGTGCCGCGTCTTTACTTAAACTCAAGGGGAGCGGGGTGGGATATCATCAATCATCTTTATCATGCATTGAGTGGAGTTCATTTCATAATTATTTAAATAACTTTGTACTTGTTACCTAATTTTACATGACACTGGCTAAAGGCACAAACCGTGCGAAGCCAAAAAGAAAAGAAAAAAAAAAAAAAACATTCCAGGAGAAGATTTATATACACAACTTCTGTCCAGTACATGAAAATAGCTACAAGAAGAGGTCAGCTCACCTTCCTATGTATCCGGCTTGTGGTCCTATACCGTTGCGCTCGTCCATCACCCTCTGCGGCTGGTTGTTAACCACCTTGCCGTCGTCGTTGCCCTTCCACGTACCGTCGTCCTCCTTGAAAGACGCACCCCTGGAATCATAGCACAACAGTTGTTAGTTTATGTCTCTTAGAAAATGTGTACCCGTATCTGGAAGAATGACAGCTGAACCCATGCAAGAAGACCACACAAATCGACGCAGAAACAATATGGCAACGCATCGCTTTGACATATCTAACCCAGATTATATGACTCGTCGTAGTAAGCTTTATGAGTATAAGATTATATTATAGTGATCAGCAAAGAAAAATAAAATCAGAATATGATTAATGGTTCGTAAAATAGTTTTGGTTAAATATGCGAGCGCAGAAGCAATGTTTTGGCGTGTTAATCAACGTGTGGTACGCACTTGTTGCACGGCAGTACACAGATGCCGCAACACTTCTCCATGCCCGACAGATTCTTCTCTGCCTCGCGCATGTCCGCGTTGATCTGGTCCATTCCCTCCTCGATTCTGTCCAATTGCTCTGTTCACACACATCAACAAACGCTTTAGATCCGCCCTTGTCAGTTTACCTGCATTTATGTGTTCAAGCTCCTAGCACTTTCCAATATACTCGCGACTTTAATATTTTTGAATCTTTAAAAAAATTAAATTTCGATTGTAAATTCTCAACGCTCTCGACAATAACCAGCGCTAAGTGTAAGACATGTATCTGATAACAGTAGCTGAGTTTTATTCAACTAGTTATGTCCATGCAAGCTGTCAACCTACAGCAATTACTATGTCATGACATTTCAACGCTAATATTTAAGCATCTAATATTTATCTGAACAAATCTTTGTGGTGCTTGTGTTGTTAGGTATGTCTTACACTTGATCTGGTTAAAACTAATTCAAGAAATTCTCATTTACCTTTGAATAAAATGATGTATGTGCTGACACTAAGTGATTACATTACCGTACTCGTAGTGACTAACAATTAGAAAACAGTTTCTAAATATTCACTTATAAAAATCTAATCATGCAAATAAACAGCAATATTGAAGAAGACGTGCATAGCTGGATGCGTGACAAAAACTAAATAAAATAATTAATACGGTTTAACTGAATCAGATGATCTCATGGTCCCAGCTCACTTGGCGTGAGTGCTGAGGCGCCCTGCGCACTGTTGCACTGAGCGCAGAGATCGTTTGATGCACTTTATTCACTAGGTTTAGTTATGATCATGACAAACAAGTTTTACCTTCAGTTTTTATCCGTTATAAATAAACTGTTAGCTGATTTTCAATCGTAACATATTTATTGTCATCAAGTCATTGCCATTCAACGAACTTTTATAAATTATCTGAACTGGCATTTCAGACAAAAGCTTTACTAAATTATGAGTGATGCAAAATAGTATGTTCTACTGGATGCTTACCGCCCTGTTCATCCAGCATGACCAGGGTTTTCATGCCCACCTCGTGACTCTACAACACAATAATGATGTCACTATAGCTCGCCAAACGAATGCGGTGAGGAGTCGGGCGCGGCGCGCGCGCAGGCCGCGTGACGCGCAGAGCACGGGCGCTCAGGCCGCGCGGGCGTCGCAAACTCAAATCAACACAAACAAACTGATAACTAAACAGAAACAAAACATGGACATGAGCGCGGCGGGCCACACCGGCCCGCCGCCGGGTGATCATGGGACAAAATAAAATCAACTTAGCAAATGAGCGTATCCATTAAGCCATTCCTAAATGAAACGTGAAAATAGCAAAGTATTGATTTATTGAAGAAGAAAGATGAACAAACTAATATGTAGTGCGGCGAGGGGCGGCCTCGCCGACAGACAGACGTCGAGCTAACAGTAATTACAGACCTACAGCTAACATGAACAGTACGCTGCCAGCCATGGAGATGAGGCGATACCATACTATACGTCGAACAGACATCGTCAACGCGCATTCATTTAGTACCGCAGATTACGGAAGAGAACAGTAGATTCGGAAAGATAAATAAATATACCTATAAAAAGCGTATCGATAAAATATCAACGGAAGAACTAAATAGATTGCGCAGCTCATTCAAATTAAATCTTCAGCAAAAGATAGAATAACAGTCTTTTGCGACAAGTAGCAACGAACGGCCATCGGGCTTATCTATTTACACTATATGTCAAGGTCATCCCCATCGAAACATAGATACACACGCAACATCGATCTCAGATAAGTCGTTAGTTAAGAGAAACGTCAAAGAAAAACAAAGAGATTAATTTTATTAACTGCACATTCAAACACAGACGTTCTCACGTTTCGACTACCCATGTGTCAGTTTAACTCTTACCGCCCTGGTGACTCAACATATGAAGCGCTTGCCCCCCGGCGTCCTCGCTCTATACATAAAATACAAATCAAAATAATATATCGTAGGAGAGAGTATCGGGGTGTGTGGGTGGGTAGGTGCGGTGCGCCGGAGTCGGTCGCACGGGCGCGCGTGAGCGTGGCGTGCAGCGGCGGCGTGACGCGTGACGCTACGGGCGTGGCGGAGGCGACGGCGTGCGTGCAGGTGCCGGGCGGGCAGCGCGCGCGCGCGGGCATGCGGCCGCGGGCGCGCGCGCTTTTCCGAGCCGCTAACACACACTACTCGATCCACAACGACATGCATGCAGTGAAGCTTGCAAGTAAAACCAGATTTAGTTTCATCTGTGCTCAGTTTCATATGATTTATGATATTTTGTGTGATGTCAAGAGTCGTGCGTTGAGGAGAAGCGTTTCGAATTTACTTTGCTCGTTCATTTAGATTCGTTTATGTGAATTCAGTAAAGTTGTTAATTTAGAGTCGAGTACGAACAATATCTGAAATGCAGAATGTATTTATAAGGTATCGGTACGTCCCAATATATACGTTTGTTATGTCGATTCGTTCGGCCTGCCTGACGTCGTAGAAGATAGAGCTCGTTGTTAAGTTGTGCAAAGTGGTGTATATTATCTACATAACGAATAAATATACAAAGATGTGGGTTTTCCGTGATCATCTCCGTGTGTGAGTCTTACAATGTAAACGGTAATCTCAGAGGATGCCCGCACCTTTGCATTGTAATAGCAGTGACGTAATTTTAAATACATAATCAATGCGATACCCCCTTAAACTCTTCTACATCGGTGAGCCCATCTTCGGGTCGGCTGAAAACCCTACGATGCTCAACAAAGTTAGCGAAAAAGGATAAAATAGATAAAATTGTAAATAATGTAGTGTTGCAAATTTTGCAGATCACTCACCTCCCTGGTCGTCTAGAGCGACCAGAGTACGAATGCCGGCCTCCTTGCTCTACGCCGCAGAAACAAAAATTCACAGAGCATGTTAGTTGTGAGGGGTACAGTAGAGTGAGTGGACAGTGGGTACGAGCCCGGCGGGGGCACGCGGCGAGCGTGTCGCGGCACTTGTACAGTCAGATGTAGCAGTTGTGTCACGCTGAGGACCCCGTCCGCCGACGTGCACTCACGGCGAGCGAGTTATGTACAAGTGTGCAAGAAATGACTACTGGTGCACGAGCGGCGGACGACGTCTTCCGCGGTGTTGAACTGTGTTGTTGAGAGTAATGCTGAGTCTGTACAGTGTCGTATATCATGTTATATTTTGCGCATACATTTCGGCATATAAAATTAATAGTATTAAATCATATTTGCAACATATCATGTAAATAATTAGGTACTTTCTATAAAAACTTGAAACCAAAAAATACTTTTAAAAAAATGAGAAATCAAAAGTAAGAAATAATTATGAAACAGTAATGTGGGTAATACTGATATTTTTGGTTAGGTTCATGTATATTGTGTGAGAGTCAGTAATAGGTGTAGCTCGATATATTTGTTGGAGTTCAGTGGCAGGTACGGGGTGTGTTAACGCCCACATATTGACAGTAATGTGAATGTTCAAGAAGGCATGAAAATCATACAACATAATAGATGTACAGTCAACAACAGAGAGCAGCCACTACAACAGAGACCTAAGATACAGATCAACTAAAACAGGATAGAACGAACATCAACATACACTGATCACGATATTGAAAGGCAAGGTTCGCGAGATCAGTTGGTGTTGGAACGTTTTCTTACAGAAATCATAAAGAAACACAGAGAACAATAATGTCATCTATGAAGAGTAGAAGTATCGTTACCAGACAGGAAATGAAATAGTAATAGAAAGTGCGTTGAAACAGTGAGTCCGCCTCGGACGCGGATTCCTTCGTGAGGATCCGAGTGGTACACAAGGGTCTCAGTAGAAAAAGCAAGCCCAAGCACAAACACGGATTGACTATTTTTTTTCAGACTCAAAAGCGCACGTATTTCGTTTAAATTACGTACTAAAAGGGGTACTAACTTTAGAGAAGTATTTAAACTAATTATGGGACCTGGATTCTATTGTGGACAATGATGGGCTTCATGCTTTGAAACCTAAAACAGCATTCGGGCGACTTACAGGAGCTGACGGTTAAACGCTCGATTTTGAGTTAATAATTTGCCTCTTTGACAAAAAACTAAAGGAGGCAATGTTCTAAGAATAAGAATTTGTTAATTAACTGTCAGCGCCGAGGGCCAGTTCGCCCGGGAAAGTAAATATAATCACATAAAATGTACAGTTCACTACGAACAACACAAAGGGCTATAGAAGTCTAACATTTTCGGACACAGTAAAGGCACGAATCATGCAACACCCATATATGTATGGTTATAATAACATATAATACTGATTACATATTATATATTATAATCAAATGTAGGGTTAACATAAAATAAATAAGGATTTATGGCCGGATAACTACAATAGATATACATACACACATTTAGAAAAAGATAAAAACAAAATAATATTTAGCGACATCGAAACACAACAGCCAGGGTTAGCAGAGGCTGCGCCCTAGGGGGTGGGACGGGCGTCAGAGACCAAACCGAGCTTGGGGCTATCCAGACACTTCCGCTATACCCCTCACTCCCTCGCATCGAGAACACCTCTCTCACTTATGATCACAAATAATTCACATAATCGACAACAGAACTCAACATAATTAAACTATGGGGGAAACTATTTTAATTTGAAACGCGTCTACGGATATACAAGACCGCACAGTTCTATTGGCTCAATTATTTCTATTTAATAATAGATTATAGAACTTCCAGTATTGTTGCACGCTTGAAAAATGTATAGATCGTTCAAGATTAGACACACAGGTTATTAGATTACATTTGAGGAAAGTTAATCATGAATGAAGTTGATATAAAAACAAACTCTTATTTCAATAAATTAATTGAATATTATACAATAATTCAAAAGTTTTCATATCAAATTCATGGCAATTTGGACTAGTATAAAGGGGGAACACGATAAATAATATGACTAAAGTAAATTTTGGGAGGTATTCTCGAAATCACACACAGATCTCTCCCAATACATAATGTTAGCTCCAGAAATTTAGATCATTAGTAGGATTCAAATACATAGTCATATAAAAGTAAGTCGTTATTAGTTTCATTCATTCTACATATAGAATGTTAGTTGATGGTGATATTTTCCCCTTATTTATAATGAAATCTTAGTTAAATTAAAATAAGCGTAAAGATAACTCACCTCCTCGCATAGTTGCATCATGCGCCGTGTGGACTCCAGTGACTGAAATGTTACATCAAATCCAATTATTTACAAATCACAATAAGATAGAAAACTTCACAAGACTCTTCTTTCTTCCAATTGTAAAAGTTTGAACAAAAAAAAACTTGTTTCCAGCAAATAGAACTTTGAAAAGTTTTACGCGGAGAGCATTTTGTATGTCTCACTCGTTTTGCCACTCTTTATTAAATCTTTTTATTTTCTTTGCTGTTTTCGCAGAAACTCGTGTCTCTTTGACAACACTTTGTCCTGTCTATATCAGGACATACCAGGTGAGATGTAGGATCATCATTCTAGAATTTAAATTGATTAGCAATAGCGAAAAGCTAAATTCTTACGGCAGCGGAATCTTAGGCCCCGATAGGTAAGCTGAGCCTGCAAAATTGTGCTTCCCATTCTAAGATTGAAAGTGTCCAGATTATACTTAATTAAATGTTAAAGATACTGACATCATCGGTGACTTGTCCGGCGCGCAATTGCAGCTGCTCGAGCTCGCTGCGTGGCGCGCCATTTTCGGCGTGTGGCGCTGCTGAAGGCATTCTGAAACAATGCAAGTGACTTCGTTAGTATACCAGATATTGAAAGAAAAAATACAGAAATAACATGTACTGTTTCTCCTTGTCTTATTATCGTTGATTTTGCCTATATTTCTCCCCTTTCCTGAGAACAGATATTTTTGGGCCCGGGGCTCCGTGGCCGTGAAGGTCTTCAGACTTGGCGATCGAAAAGTTCTCTTGCACAACGATCACTGCTGATCCATCAACACCTACCAGGTCGCATTTGTTCCCGAAATCCCTGTAATAACGTCAGATTGTCCACATTTACGCTTTTTACAAAGACAATGTTGAAGTAACACCGTCGAGCTTAGAAGCGGGTTATTTAATTTAAAGTTTCTCTGTTGGCACATAAAGCCGGGTTATGTAAAGAGCTATGTTAAAAGTTACTCTACGTGACAGAACTCGGAATTACCAGAAGAACCAGTCTTCGACAAATTCTCTAACTGAATTAGCAATTCGAAGTGGCAATGGGCGGATGCGGGTCTATATTGTTTGAAAAGCAATTGGAGGCGAATGGAGACCGCGATCCGGAGAGCGGAGTTTGGGAAGGTTCCCAATAGGTGAAGAGATTAGAGATGACGGATGGCCTAGTGAAGGTCGCGAAGGCGTTAGATGCAAGGCTGGGTCTTGTTAACCACGGAAAGGCAGCCTATATCCAGCAACCAGTGTCCAAGTTGATGTTCTACTGGTGATTTGATGTTTCTGGTGTGAAATTATTCAATTATACTATGAAGTAAAAGACAGGGCTGTGTTCAATTAAATTCCAGATTAGAAGAATCTCATACAAACATTTGAAAAAACCATGTGTTCATTTTAAGACACAATGGTTCTTGTAATACTAATGTATCTGAGTTACGTTACGGATTTAATATTACAGATAGACGCGATAAACTTTCAAATGAAAATAGTAGCATTAAATCTGGCCTTGCAGTAACCTTACACATAGCCTTATGTCCGCAGTTAACCACCCGGTGTTACCTAACTTACTATACGATGTAGTACTTTAAATTAACACCCCTTGAAAATGACCTTTACAATATTTTAATATTGAAACAAACGTGGAACCATTTCAACACAAATCATTTTCAGTTTGATCTAAATATAGCATCTCAGTGCACCTGAACTTTCATTTAATTAAAATAGCGGATGAGAAGCGTTGTAGGGTAGTTAAATGTCGATGTGAGGCTGTATGCTCTGACCTTCAAACCTCGATGACATTACGTAGCTTTGAACTTCAAACGAGAACCCCTTTTCGAGAGAATCTCATGCCAGAAATAATGATACAATTATCATTTCCATTTTTATTCAAATACGAGCCTTGATGATATCTTAAGCATAAAAAATGGAGCTTGATATTTGAAATCAGCATTATTCTATGTTTTTGCTCACGTTACATTACCGAGTAACATTCATGACTAATATTAACAAATCGAAGGTCCGGGTTTGCTGAAACATCTGATACATTTTCAGAAGAGCCTAATTAATATATAATTTGAGATACGAGGGAGGGATGATCACGAAGAACTTATGAAATAATACGCTATAGATAATGAACCTATCCGTGAGCAATAAACGAGTTTACGACACTTGGGTTACTATGTCACCCACAGACGTTAATTAGAGGAGATTAAGCCGTTAATTCCCAGCGTGTTTTATCGATACATAAAAACATCGGCGCGGCTCACACCCGCTTATAGTAGGTAATGTTTAGCACCGCAGGCTCCATGGACCGCTCGTAATCTGCCTCTCTATAACCTCGCGGTCCAAAAATGTATTAAATAAGTTCAATACACGTGAAAGCTGTAATATTCATGACAGCGACAAGCCTTTAAGATGAATCCGCAGCTGTAGCCCTCGAAATTCAAATTTTATTACGTTTTTTGCTATTTGGAGGTCAGTGTCAGTTTGTATCTTGATCAAAATATGATTCGCGACTATAACATACCTATATTTGTATTTACAGAATTATAATCATTAGAATCACTAACACATCTCTCTAAGTTAGATACATAGAAGATATCGATACATAGAAGATATCTTCAGCTGAAAAAGCTTTGTTGAAATTATATTCCTAAAGTATTTGATCTTTGTAGTTCAACGCCCTGTTTAAAAACTGTATTTGCAATTCAAAGCCATTAAAAATTGGCATTGCCTAAATTCCTTCAAATTAAGCACAATAATTGCATATTTTAATACGTGAATACAAGGTCTTTTGGTTTTACGTGCCGCTAATGAAAGTTTAGTAGATATTAGACTGCAGAGCATTACGTTATCAAGTTATTTTTAGCCAGGGTTTAGTGCACGGCGGCGACGCGGCGGTTGACAAATGCCGTATAAACTGTAGATATAAACGCAGGACACCCGCGGGTGGCACGGCCTTGACGCGGCGAACAAAGGGCGGGGACAGCCAATCTCACACGTACCGCCTCATCTAAGCCTGGATTGCAGACAGGGATTTGGGACAGCAGACACTTGGAAAAAACAGGCTTGTTTTTCAACCTACTCGTAAAGTTAAGCATTTATGTTCTGCCCCATTTAACTATACGCCTGGATTTATTTAACTTTCATTTCACCCTGTAATTCCCAACTCCAACATTGACGTACCCATAACTTTTTAATGAGCTTAGAGAATAGAGATATATGTACTTATGTACTTTGAATGTTATAGCTGGGGCACAGCACATTTTCCTACGAGAAAATTGTTTCTTTAAAGTATGTATAGTCGGGTAAAGTCAATGCTCCCAAAACCGCTGCATACTGCATTGTTAATGAGTCACTTGAAAATGCTCTCGCTTGAGCTCTATTCTTGGTTTTCGTAACATGAAGGCACAAAAGCACTTTTAAAGCCGGCTTTGTTGAAATTAATTCAATAATTCTTTAATAAATGGTTGAACAGGTTGGACAGAAGTCTGAAACAGTTTTCGAAACATAAGTTTTGTACTTACTTAGTTAATAAATAACGACACATTGCAATCGCTGAACTTGGGCCACGTTCAAGTTACGGCAAGTTGGCAATGTGCCGGGACGAGGCAGAACGACCCACTTTGTGACAATTACGACTAAACTGGCAACTGATAAATTGGTGACTTAATAGATATCATTTACTGATATTGCTAGTATCCTCCGGATCACAGACCATAATTATATAAATCACTAATCGATGATGGTAAGTACACCAGACCAAAGAGGTCACGATAATTAACAAAAAGATTCAACGCCAAATGAAATTGGAACGTAATTTGGGGGAGGCTCCATCTAACAGTGCTGCGAGACTTGGTAAATTGATGCGATTTTGATAAGAAAATACTTTTTAGATCATGCTTACAGCCCTAATATTATCGTTTGGAAAGGGTGTGGTTGGGTCGACGTTAAATACTCGAAATATTTTCAACCGTCCGCATACTAAAATCCTTATTCCTAACACACATATCGAGAATATAATGAAAGTATAGCCTCGTTCGTTATAATCCCAAGCCTCATTGCTGCGCAGCTAAGAGCTGTCGTTAGTTATAATTACTGTGGTTACTCGTTAGTGTTTGTGTACAGAGAATACACATTCAGAATTGGGCTATTAAAAGTAAGCTGGTCACTTAACTCGTTTTCAGAGCCGCTCAACAACCTTCAGAACAACGGCTTAACCCGAACAGAAGCAACGGAGTCCAGAAAAGTCCGAGACGTCGATAGTTTCAAGCAGTTCGGAATTTAAATGTGTGTTCTGTCCCTGTATCACTGTCTGCCAGCATTTTTATTGAACCTTCAATAAAACTAAACAAGTACACGATAAACATTTCCATGCAAAGTGTGCTCATGACATGAACAAAACAATAGAACACCGTAGTGAGAGTTTAGGTGAGCATAACGTGCCGAGCGGTACCGACCTTAGAATTTTAATGATAGCCTGTAGTTAACCCTGCTCAGGTTGCCTGCGGGACCATTGTTGCCTGTTTATTCATTAAACTGTCTCCGCCTGGTACCTAATACCGGCCATATTCCGAAGTGATATTGTGCTGCGACACAGTTGTCGGAAGGGATGGGAGACTCCGCTTTGGTCTGGTATTTTGACAAGTTCAAAAACACCATGAAAAGCTTATTCCATCCACATTGCATGATCAGCTAAGTATGTATGTTGTAGGTGTAGTAGACGAAATTGAAGGTATCCTCTAAGACGGTCATGGAAAAGGTAATTTGCGAACAGGGCTTGCAGTAGTTGCAGTATGCTAAGAAGATGAAGCAAGTAATAAATCATTTCATGCAACAGTACCTACTTTAAATATTAAAACAAGAACTTCATTAATTAATTACAATAATGGTTGATTAACCTTGATAGGAATCGTGAAGTACTTCAACATCTTTCTTGCCCACTTAAGAAATATGCTGCATTCAACAAAGCATTAGGTCATAATGCTGGTTGATTAAGAATCACGATTTGCCGCAGACTTAGATGAATCAGTACAATTAGCTTAGTAAACACTAGTTCTGATATCAGAGCTATTTCTGTAGCACCTGCTCAGTTCACCTCATGTTTAAGTAATGAGAGATATTTATAAAACATGATGGCCAACGCAACATTTCGACACGTACTGTCAATGCAACTGCATAAGTGTTATTCGAGTTTCATCAATGACTTTGTTATGAAGCGTAGCCAGTCGCATAGTAAATTCAAGCTACGCACCTGACTTTCCTGTTCAGGATAAAGCGGGAGAAAACGCCCGGGTGTTACCACTGTGTGGATCGCCCGGAGGACACGATGGAGCATACGGTGGAGGTCTGCCCGGCTTGGGCGGAGCACCGCTGTGTCCTCGCGAAGGCAATCGGCGGCGGCCATCTCTCACGTCCGGCCCTGGTTCAGGCCATGGTTCGGAGCGAGAGTGCATGGGAGGCCGTTACCTCTTTGGAGGAGGAGGCGGAACGCGTGAGGGAGAGGCAAAATTAGTGCCCTCATGCCCCGTAGTCACGGCAGGAGATGCCCCGGGCATCGGGAGTAGCAGGCCGATTCCCAGCCACCGTAGGCGCGGGCTTGCGGACGGAGAGGGATGGGTAGCTTGCCGTCCGATAAGGACCAAGCCCGGGTCAACGGCGCGTTGTGTTCCGCGCGCGCCTCAAAGAGATGTCAGCACGAACTGACGGGATCCGGTAGGGCCAATGCCTGCCAAGGTTGCGAATTTGTCCGAAAGGGATATCGTGGCCCTGGCACAAAGGCAACTGAAGGAAAACGGGTGAGTTTTAGTCAGTAAAACTCTGACACGCCCTCACGCTCCGCCTAGAGTGGGAGAGAAGTTATTTGATAATTTCCCACAAAAAAAAAAGCTACGCACCTGACTACGTTGACTTAATCTTTGCCAGCAGTTAATGTTTAGTCACGAATCTTACTACGTGAGATAAAAGGCTTCCCAAGTCGTTTGGAAAGGTCCTATTATAGTATTGTAAGATGACAATAGACCCTGAAAATCTTCAAGAATAAAGGTGACGTACAGGACAGCAACCACTATCGAGGGATAAAGCTCATGTCATATACGAGGGCGACACTGAAAGTTTTTAGAACTGGCCACTTCTAACCGATATAATAAAAAAATAGTTTCAATTTTGAAAATGGAACTCTTTGCCAATATTATTGTGTATGTATTTTATTAATTTGTCATTTGTTTACGATTTGGCGGCAAATTCAAAATTTACTGTGTCGCGTCAGCATGAATTTAACGCCGCGCTAGTTTTATGGACGCCGAGGAAGCAGTGGCTGCATTTCAAAATGCCGTCGAGAAGACCCCTAAGGACGAGTGGGCAAATTGCTTTTCTCAGTGGTTCCATCGGATGCAGCAATGTATTGATGTAAACGGACACAATTCAAAAGATATAATAAAACTAATAACTTGCTAGTTTGTTCAGTTTTTGATTTTCTAAGAACTTTCAGTGTCACCCACGTAGTATGAAGGTATGGCAGAAAATAATAGAGAAAAGATTGCGAGAGGAGAGTGAGATGACCCCGAACCAGTTTGGGTGTATGCCAGGTCGAGGAACAGTGAACGCCACTTTTGCACTCCACCAATTGTGCGAGTAGTACAGAGACGAGAACACAAGAGCTTGCACATGGTGTTTATTGATCTGGAGAAAGCGTATGTTAGAGTACCTCGGGATGTGTTGTGGTGGGCCTAGAAAGAGAAAGGTTTGCCTGGGAAATATGTAGAGTTCATTCGTGCTATGTAGGTACAGTCAATCTCGTACTGGCTGGTGACAACACCGACGAGTTCAGTGTGGCTGTAGGCTTGCACCAAGGGTCGGCTTTAAGTCCTTACGGTTCATGAGATACAGCCTGGTGACAGACGGCGGAGCCTTAGTAATAGGGTTCCCGTTTGGGTACGGAAGCCTAAAAAAATGTTGCGCCGACCTTAAATAAATTGATAAGGGTAGGAGAATGATGAATTAATCTTAAACAAAATGAAAATGTATTCTATAATTAGGTATTAATTACAGTTCTGATTTATAAAAATGTTTCGCACATTGGTTTGTCCTTGACGCAGAGGTCAGAGCGCGTGATTCATGCATCTCATCTGCTTCATGTCATGCCAGTTATCGTTCGGTACAGACTGAACCCCCCCCTTCCCCTCTTCAATGACGTCGGCATAATAAATTACTTGCATGAACTTTAAGGGTTTGAATCAAAAATACATTTTCTCTAGCGTTATAAATAACATTTCTGATGGTAATTTAGGGATGAATTCGTTGTTCAGATTTGTTTCAGCTACAATCGTCGGGTCTCAAAATCTTAGTATTTGTATTTGCGGAGATAGAAGCCGACGAAGGAGCACGTCCGCGGAGCCGCACGGAAAATCAATAAACGCGCGCAACCTCCCCCGTAGCCGCTACCGACCCCTGCCGCCGCCACTTCGCTTTATTGCAAGTTTTCACTTGTTTACGCATCAAGAAACTTATAATAAGAAACTAAAAAGTGGAAGGCGGATTGAGCTGAACAAAATAGATAAAACTGGTGATCACTACTTCTTGAAAGTTAGAAAGTTATGGAACAAGTCTTCGGGAGACTTCTCTAGCGGTGGCTGCGACTTTTGAAGTTTGAATTCAAACCCATTATAGTTATACTGAGGAACTAAAAAGTGCTACACGAAAATATACATTAGAATCGTTCCTTAGTCCCTTGGGATTTCCTCTTCATCTGTAAAATGATGTTAAATAAAGTAACTGCAGCAATTTGCTTAATCCCCAACTTTTGGCGAAGGGTATACAAGGGACGATAAATTCTTAATTGGGTACGTGGTTAGCTGGTTAGTCTAGCTAACGAGAATATAACGCATGCATAAAACATGCGTTGTACAATATTAAATTAATAGACTTTCATCATAAGTTGTTCAAATAGTTAGAGGTTATTTGACTGGTAAGAAATGGCGTTCAGAAAAATTCTAGAAAGGAACAAAGGAAAGGTTTGGGTATAAATATGAATGGCTGGGAAGATGATACCGTAAGTAATGCATGAATACTGAGATGACGGCTTATAGAGGTGTATCGAGGAGAACGACATGCTGCGCTGACGCCAAATAAATTAGGGTAAGGGTAGGAGCATGATGGAAAAGATCAAATCTGTGTTCGTGATTGTTATATATTACTTTTATATATTTTTTTTTCCTGTATAAAGTATCACTAGGCTAGATTCTAGCCTATTAGCTAATACGTAATTTAAATATTATATAACTTAAACTGCTAAGTAACTATAAAATTCAGAAATCGTCCAATAACGGCTTTTTTATTCACTATAAGTTAAGCTTAAGGGGAATACACTTGATTCACGTGTTCTTTATAAAAGTCAGCACTTGCACTACAGTTTATGTTCACTTACAGTGCACTAAACCAAAAGTGTTTAACCCTATTTAGTCTTCGCACTAAATCAGTGTTGTCAAGGCGTTGGACCGCCTCGACATTCACGTGATGATGAAGTCTGTGTTCATGAGCATATTTTTGTATAACTATGTTTATGACATCTATGTTAAGGTCCCGGTGGAGGTATATCTCCCTTAGTACTTTGTTTTGAGAACGTTGTATGATTTGACTGTTGCTTTGGCTTTATCAAATAAGTAACTATTGATCAACCCACAATCGTGCGCGTCAACGGCACAAGATTGTGGACATTGACACATTCCTGTGATAACCGCTACAGTAAACGGTCTTGTGGGAATATTGCTATAGTAATTACCAAGATCGGCAAACGGGTTAGTATTAGCAGTACATTGTTAGCGCTGAGATTGCTACGACACATTCTCTTCACTCCCTAATCGTTTTAACGACCCTCAAGAGAAGGGGTGCTTTCTGATCACGAATTTTCACATCTGTTTTGCTTGGTTTATTATATAAAACGTTAAATAAAATTCCATTCATGTATTTTAAATCTATTAGTTTTCGTTTCCCTTTGACATTTAGAATAACACGTGTATTCCGCGAACATTACATTTAGGTACCACGTCCTCGCTTGGGGCGAGCCCTGGTGGCTGATCGCGCTATTTCTCAACGTAATTACCGTTCGAACGGAACGTTTTTGGTTTTGGTTTAGTTTTGGTTTAGCTGATGTAAGAAACGGTATCGCGCTATTTTTTCTGAGCGACAAAATCATTGACGTTACCCAATACTGAAAGTTCGATCGATCGTTCCTCCAACGTAACTTCCAAAGTAAAGCTAAAACGTTTCTGTTGAAATGATTAGCGCGATACGAAATGTGTCTAACGTAACGTTTTTGGTTGTGGTTTAGTTTTGGTATTAACGTTCAAAATTAGCGCGATCGGCCCCCTGGGCTCATTACAAAAATATTAACCCTCGTTATAACTAAGATGGCGCCGCGCCGGTGACGTCACCCACGAATCATTATAGTTAGTACGTAGATAAACTTTGGGATTTAATTTGGGCTGAGTTCAGATGACGATGTTGCGGTCCATTCCAAAGAGCTGACGCAAACATTTGTATTAATGTTCGGTTTTGTGAGTCAAGGGTTTAGAAGTCAGATGTACTTGTGGGATAATTAATTATCATGAACTGATTTTTATTGTATTACATTATTACGGACCTACATTAACGAATAAATTTGATTTGATTTGACGGGAACCTGAAGGCGAATAACCCGAAGAATGAACTTCGCCTTTAGGGGAACTGCTCTTTAGGATAATAATGTTTTTAATACACCGTAAAGTTACAATTTGGTTAGATTAAGAATTCTAATTCACATTAAACCATATCATTTATTACAGAAGGAATTTGTTTGAAGACAACGGCATGGAGATGAATTTAATCTGAACCCTGATGAGCAATGTCGACAAAAAAAGCATTTGTACGGCTTTGGAAAAACTATGTCAATTACGCTATTCAATAGCGTAATTGACATAGTTTTTCCAAATTTATTTGTTTTACGCTATTCTTAGACTCAATAAAAGGTCGTTAAAAAATGATACTGTCTATGCAGTAGGTCATATTACCAGTCAAATTGTAAAGCCTACGACTAACGGAGCCCAGAAACAACCACTGTAACTATTTATGTGGTTCTCACGCCAATTAGGTTACTTCAGTGCGGTTCTGCCCCATAGCACATTAATCATTTATAAATTTTATTTTTATCTTTAGTATTTTCTTTCTTTGATACAGAAGTTTATCGAAGCTGTTTCCAATAATAGGGCCGTTTCAGCGAATGTTCAGATGAATTTCCCGGGTAGCGCTCGCCTGTAACTACTGGGTAAATTTTGCTTCATTATCATCCTCACGAGGCCACGAGGTATTCTAGGAAACATTAACGGAAATGCGAGCGGGCTGGTATTGTTTTCTTTTTATTATAAAACTGTTCGCCAAATAGGCGAATTTATTTCGGATCAAATTGTGTTTTCACCATGTCAGGGTGCCCCGTTTGTGTGCTCGTCTTCGATCACAATTTCCAATTAGATTAAAGGTGTTTGCATATCCCGTTTATGAAGCTTTTACCTTTTCATGCCCAGCAAATTACCATTTGTTTAATGTTCATTACAAAAGACCTCAACGTATCATAGCTAGCGCTAATACAGCAATTTCACGCAATGAAGCTTTTTAATTTCCTCCCGTCCGTCGCAAAGCTGATGAGAACTAAACTATACGTATGGTTGTATCGCATAATCTCCGTCGATTCAGAGCGCGAAGTGAGCCTGCAGCATTTTGACAGAAACGTGATATGGTTGCATTATGGTTTCAAATTGCTGAACGAGATCAATTGAGAGCCTAAACCGAATTATCGGCCGTATGTTTGGCCGTTTTATAACTTCCAAAGTTTCCTTTTTTGACTTTGAGTCCTTACCCGACTTCAAGTCACAGTTTTGACTTTGGCTTATCTCTTCGACTGTCTTTTTTTTCCCCCGTAGTCAGCGATAGTTAGCCGTAGTAAAGAAAGGACCGAACATTCGGCCGATACTTTGGATTTATGTTCGGAGGGGGTCTCCCCTGGACACTTTGAAACTGGGTCGGTAGCACTGTAGCTCTAATGAAAACAAAGGTGCCTGCGGACAGTTTATGTTACATTAGTTTCATAAAGTTCGAGTTTCATTATTCTCCAATGTTGAGTTAGGCCTGTGGGCGCCGCAGTGACTGTTCAACGGTCACATTTAATCCAGTCAAATTGTGGCCCACTAATATCTACTCTGTGATATATGTAGGTAGGTATCCCGCTGTCTTTGCCACGACTGCATTTGTGTGCAATATTGGCTATTGATCTCCTTAAATCTGATATCATTAAAAATCTAAAATTGTTTTTTTCGTTTATGCTCGCTGTCTTTGGATCCTGTCTATTACGATTTTATTTTTTTATGCTGTTGGACTTCACCCATGCAATTACGTCTATTGTCTTGGCGTTGTCGATCTCTGTTCATGAATAAATCGGCGCCGATACGTAAAACTCATTCAGATTTCCTATAGCTCTGTCTTGTTGCCGAAGTATCAACGCCTACCTTGTTAAAACAAAAACACTGTTGGTGGTACTGCTTATCTTAACCGTGGTCATCCAACGGCCAATACGAAAGGGAATTATTTATTCGGGTGGCGCATTTAATTCATTATTTTGTTTAATTTTTAATTGGTCTATTTCTTTATTAATACCTGACTTATATTTACATATTGCACCACAAATATAATATAATTATATAAGTTATTGGCCAATACTATTAAACAAATACAATAATAAAATTTGGTTAAATTCCATAAAACTAGACAAAATTTGATAAAATTAAATGAAATAAAACAAAATTAAAACAAATTCGATAAAATAAGATAACCTTCAGACAAAATTAGATAGAATTGGCATAAAATTGGAATACAATGATTAATAACAAGATACAATTAAATTTATTTACTACAAGGAGATTGTACTGGGAGTGACAAGAGACTCCAGGTATCGAGTAGCAGTGTTCAGGAATCTCGGTTCAGTACTAGCAAAAACATCTGAGGATATAGCAAAATGTTGTTAATATGAGTGAGGGCTAGGTACAATGGATCGGCCTGAAGGGTTATGTTACTGGATTGAGCTATAGAGGTATAAGGAACAGGGTGTAAAGTTCACTCATCCTCCATAGAATAGGGAGGATCCTCCGACCAGACGGAGCTACTGCCCGACGATGGATGTCGGGACGTTGTTTATATGGTAGTCGCGCGGTAAACTCTACTAGTGCGATGCAGGGTTTCGAGTGACGTAAGTGTGATGTGTAGTTGGCATGTGGCGATATAGATGCCGATTGCCTCTACAGACGTATTGTGAATATAGGACGTTGGCAAGGGCGAAGTGTGTCTAATGGGTAGGGGGATGTTAAAGGAGATGTCCTGTAGTAACGAGGAATTGAAGTGGGTACCACGAATTAGGCGGATGAAATATTTTACCAGACTAAGATTTCTCCTTACTTTGTGGTGATTCACGGCGTGAGATCTTTAGGCAGATTCCCGTTTCCAAAGACGTCTCCTCGTAAAGTATGCAATATAGAACACAATCCTCCCTGTGTAGTTAATCAAGGTTTTTTAACAAAGAACTGCTCGGACATCTTACGTTTCTATTTATTTTAACTCGTTATGGCGTCAAATTGTGTAGGATTATTAACGACAGCGATGATTATCTATTCTGTGATAAAAGTACCACATTTGATGTGGTCACGGGCCTAATAAAGCATACTTTTCGTTCTAATAAAGTTAGTGTTAATTCATGCACGTTTCTGACGTAACATTTCACGCTCAGTTTCAGTTAGGTATCAACTGAATATGGACGAAGCGGAAGCGGCGATGGAGAAGTTAATCCCCACATAAATCCATTTAGGTTGTACGGCCCGGCTGCTTCAGTCTATCGTCAGAGGTACAATATTACATGACATACTTATGACGGTTCCAATAACCGATAGCGTGTTAGCGTTGAGTCTATATTGATGAAATGATATGGAAGTAATGTTCGTTCATTTACGGTATTAGATTTTAATATCCGGATTTGAAATGTAGGACTCCACTATAATACCGTTTTGGTTCCTAACCATCACATTCAGAATTTGAGGATGGAGACGGTGATGCTTATTCTTAATAGGTAGGTAGGCTTAATATTATGAATGCTAAAGTAAGTTTCCTATTGTCATGTTTACACGTGTCGTATCTTCGTGAAAATTGGCACGAGATCGTGTCTGTGTGGCAGAGACGGTGCGTGCGAGTAAAAATCTAGTTAAGTTCTTCCAAGGAAGGACAAAAAAAAGAACTTTGAAGGAAGTTCTCACTTTATCTTTGTTAAGTACTTAACTGAGTTCAGGTACAGTCTGAAGGGGTTTGCAATTAATTCTGTGGTCAAAAAATCGTGAGGTTTTTTTTTTCACTGGAAGATTTATTTATTTATTTAATACTTTAAGCACACAACTGTACAGAGGCAGACTTAATGCCATAGGCATTTTCTACCAGTTAACCTTTGGGTGATGCAGAGACAAGGCAGTGGTAGGTGCAATAACGAACATTGTGAAATCAATATATATATATATAAATATATATTTTTTTATTGATATTCTTCAATACCTTTAATTTTTTTCACCAGTCTAACGTACCCAGGATAAATTAGATTTGACCAGAGTAGAGACTATGATGGTGGCGGATAACTTACTCTCAACTTAATTATAAGTTTTTTTGTAGTTGACTACAAATCTGATGAGCATGCTGCTTGGGCTAAAGTAGCTAGAGTTAGAAATATTATAACCAACTGTATACATTAAATATGGTGTTGTACTGTGCAAACTTAAACTGGCATTGCTGAATATCCGTCAAGTTTTTTACCTCATTAAGAGAACATGTAAGATAAAAACCGCTGTGAGTCACAATCATCAGTCATCAAAGAGATTAGACATTACAATATTGGATTATTATCAGTGTTCTAGAGGAAGTTGCATGAATGGGACCATTAAGATAAATAAGTATGTGAAAAATTCAAGTATAAACTACCACTGGCAAACATTAGTTTCAGTTAACTAACTACATTTTGGAGTGAATCACTTAGTTGGCCAAAACTCAAACCAAACATTTTACTAACAAGTTTATATCCTTATCTGAATCATCAATTCATTTTAAATTGTGATTTCCTTTACAAATAAATTCATAGATGATTTAAAAGTAGGTACCTACCTACTCATTACTTAATAATTGAAATATTATTTATTAAATATTCCTTACTTTAATTGAAGTCTATTTTCATGTGAATTGGTTTCATATGTTGGAGCTAACAAAGGTAAAATGATGTCTTTACTTGCAAAAATAGAAAGTAATTTTCTCTTTGATGCAGTTTATGCTGAACGGAGCAGCTAATCATTAACACATAGAGCACACATTAGATACTTCTAACACACATAATGATGTTGCCAATTATATATTGATGTCTCCTGATAATGCATATTTTCTACTAATCAGCCAGTCACCAAAGCACAGTAAAGATATGCCTACAATGACTGGAATTTCTATGTTATTAAGGAGATTATAGGTACCTAGTATTTATTTAGAGATTGCTTATTTATCTGATGACGAGGGAAAATAATGCCCATACGAAATTGATAAAATAACAATTGGAAGTATGAGAGATATCCGCCCATGACATCATCAAACAAGTTAGCAGTAAAATTAGGACTCTCTTTTTACATGGCTTTGTGAAAACAATTATACCGAAGTGATATTCTAAAAATACGATAAGATACGAGTTCATTATCATCTCATAAACGGGATTATTGTGATGTACCAGTAAACTAAACAGATATTTTTCGAAAAGTAGAATTTGTAATGTAATGTTTGTAGTGCAACAATAGAAAAATGATATGTAACTTATTATTCTATGCACTTACCTGTAAGTTTAATGTTTATTAGCACCTAAATAAAACAAATGCGCCCGAAGACACTTAGCACACCCACTAGGCACCAAAATACAGCACAAGACGAAATGAAAAGGATTTCGCACTGACAGCTCGTTCGCTGCTGGTCGATCGACTCGGTGAGGTTAGCCACGAAATGCGCAATGCTTTGACTATGCGCATTGACCCCCACTGTAAAATGTCATGCGCGTTTAACTTTAGACAAATGACATAGGTGTCATTAAATAAATCCTAATTTACCTCCTGCAGGCTCTAATGTTTAAACAACAAAAAAACAAATAAACAAGATTGTTATTGTGGAAAATGAGCGCCATCTGTTGCGGAGTACCGAAAATGATTCCGTTAAGAAAAGCGCTATCTATTGTCGAATAGCTATAATAGTCAAGTGCATATTGGTTAACTAGATGGCGCTGAGTACCAGCTAATAAACAATGTCTCAATCAATGTTTTACTAGTATGACAGAGTTGATTGTGAATTTTGTGTGTGCGACAATAAGCCGGGCACTGTCCGCGAAGCAGAGGTAATATTTACCAATCGCCATGACTGACTTATGGGACAGAGAAAGGGTATCCTGAGTTAGGGAGCAGTTCCAGTTCAAAATTCTTATGACTACAACAATTACGACACGCTATCTACTGCATATATTATTTAAGGTCATGTAAAAGTGCCTTAAGCCGTCAAAAGGATGTTATAAAATTAAATAAGCTTTATTGATGTGCTGCGGATGTTGTAAATATTTCTTTGAAATTTTATCTACTTAGTTGTAATACGAACTTTTATATTTAGATACCTACGTAACGCCTATTTACCTATAAGGAAATCGTACAGTCCATATCGGAATCAATTATGCTAAACTCGAAGTAAGTAAATTATTATTAAAATGTCCATGACATATCTCGGGACCCTGGGGTCCCGAACTTTTGGAAGGCGTAAGAGGGGCCGAAGCCAACTCGCAGAGCCCCGTTAGACGTTTATAATGAAAAAATGTCGATTGCGTGATTTAATGTAACCAGAGTCATTTTTATACCAGCCTGCATAATATAAGGCTCCCATTTGACGACGGTGTTTCAAATGTTGTTGGCCGCAAATTGACTTCGTTACTTAAATTCCAGAGGCATAGACACAGCTGAGACATAGTCTGGGAAACAGCTCCTGAGTTCCATAGACACACCCCGCTACCGTTCCGACGTATTTTGAATCGACTCTGTAGGTACAAGTGTACCAAGACAAGGTAATTATTATATATATATATATTTAGGGAAGTAGTAGTAGGATTCAATAAAAGAGGAACGAACAATGCTGATCAGACCTTAGTCTTCGAAACTCAAGAGAGACGAATCAAGCTATGGCCTATTGCCTCATATTACGAGTTCTGGCACCTCTGCAGTAGATTCTTCTATACATTTTCCTCCATCTTGAATCACGCGCTTTCGCCAAAGGTTCTAGAAAGAGTCCTAACTCACTACGCATATCAATAAATAATTAATTAGGTAGGCACTTACGATTAATTAAATATGATTAATAGACTGTTTTATGGCTATCAAACGGTAAGAATCTTTGGCTTTTAGTAACGGCGTGATCTGATATCTATCTACGTACCAAGAATTTCATTTGTAACGGATTGATAGGAAATGTATTTAGCTACTTAATTAGGTTGTCACAACTCGTAATACACCTTTTTATCAATAGGTATCCTCGGTACAAAAATATATTGATTTATATCACAAAAGAAGGTTCTACAAGAATCTGTTTGATGAGCCAAAAATATCGCAATGCTGGAGAAGTACCGGTAGAGATAAGAAAAAATAAGTTCTCTGCAAAGGCTAGGCTGAAAAAAGCTTTAGAGTACAGAATTAAATTACTAAAATAAAACATACTTTGTTATAGGTAAAATAGATCTAAGTAAAGGCTCTTACAAACACACGCGATATCGCGGGCGCGACATGCACCGACAAAGGAATTGTCTTTGACGGTGCCTGTCGCGCCCGCGATATCGCGTGAGTGTGTAAGAGCCTTAACGCCGAGCTAAATAGTTATGTCAGTAACAGTAGGTCCACTACCTACTGTAAGGTTGCCAGTAATATTGACAAACTAAACTCTTTTAGCACGTTGGACCACACGTTCTACTGAATAGATACTCCATTCTCTTCTCCACTCCTGATACTCCATTCTCTTCTCCACTCCTGATACTCCATTCTCTTCTCTACTCTTGATACTCCATTCTCTTCTCTACTCCTCTACTGATACTCCATTCTCTTCTCCACTGCTGGATACACTATTCTCCACTCCACGATACTCCATTTTCTTCTCCACTCCCAATACTCGATTTTGGTCACGGTTACCTGTTTTACAGGTAGCCTAGTTCAATAATAAACTTAGCTAATCTAGTAACACACTATCAATGATAATCTGAATGATTTTGAAGGATATTCATATCCATTAATCCATTGTAAGTTCGGAAAAATTTGTCTGCTCAACAACGTAAACAACGCAATGAATGTTGTTGATCTGTCAAAATGAAACCCATTGCTACTGTGTATTACGCAATTACTTTGATACCTACCGCTGATCTAGAGAAATAAAATTCTACTTTATCAGCATTCAACTTGAAAACGTGATCACAAAGAAATAATGCGCAAATCCGGGTGGCAACTCTAGTATCATTTCTTTTGTATCATGAACAGTGAAGGTGTCATACTTAGGGTTGCCAACATTTCTTCGGCGAAATATAGTATTTTTCAAAATAAGCTATAAAAAATATGGTAAACTTCAAAAAAATATATCTACTATTTTATAGAAAAAGCAAAAAATAGACAATGATTTAATTGTTACTTATTTAAAAAAAAAAAACTATATTTTTTTGCATGTTTTAATTTTTTTTAGGTCTAAAATAAAAGTGTCATTAATAGTCATTATGCTTTATTACATTCAATTTTTAAATTAATATAAATCAAAAGCTCATTTTTTTATTAATGAAATACTACTTTGTTTCTTTCTTCTCGCCATTTCGAATATTCATAACCGAAAATATCCTTTCTGTGTATGCCGAAGTGGCAGGAATAGAGAGCTGCGGGCTAATTGCGTAACACTATCAGTAGGAATCGGTTTCAATAATATGTAAAAAATTACTAGCGAAAAGCAAAAAGATTTGAACGTTACTGCTTCCATTAATTTTATTCACCATCAAAATATTTTGAATATGTGTAGGACACTCCTCTTTTGTTTGGTAGATTGTGTTGTTGAAATTATTGTATTATTGCGTACTACATTTTTTTTTTTTTTTCATTTCTTCCACAGTATATAGTACGCAGACCCGAAATATAGTACAATACTTTTTTTTTTTTACGTACTGCCCCACACTACGAATTTCTCCTGTATCGTGGGTACGATAACAAACATTTAACTATTTATTATAGTACGGTAGAGGTAAGAGGAGCTTGTGGCTAAATAATAACTGCCGCACGGGTCGATCGATCAGGTTAAGCTACTCTTGCCGCGGTTGGTCCGTGGATGGGTGACCATCTGTTCATACCAAGAATCCTCCATGCCCCGGAAAGCACGTTAAGCCGTTGGTCCCGGTTGGCATTTTTAGATCTTTGACAGTTGTTACGGGTCGTGAGAAGCCCAAAAGTCTGACAACCAGTCTAGGGATATCGTGTTACCCAGTAACTGGGTTGTGGAGGTCAGATAGGCAGTCACTCCATGTAAAATACTGGTATTCAGCTGGATCCGGTCAGACTGGAAGCCGACCCCAACATAGTTGGGAAAAGGCTGGGAAGATGATGATTATAGTACGGTTGGCAACCCTAGTCATACTCGTGTTACTTGTATATCGCCGATGACCGATAACACTATCGCGCCGTTACGTAAGCAGTATGAAGGTAACGGCCGCTACTCGTCGGTCGTTAGGTGTTAACGACGTTATCGGTACTTATCCGTTAATCGTAATCGATCTCGCAACTTCGCTGTTATCGGCAGCCAAAGCCTGTCGTATAGATATAACTGTATTGATAACATAATGTACTTATAAGATATCTCGACTAAATAAAGATTAGGACAAATATTATAGCTTTGTTATATGCATTAAAATTTATTTAATCAACTAGCGTCTTTAGATTTATGCAAATTATTTTATTGCACATTTATGATACTATGATAGGTAGCTAATACTGACAAATCCAAAATGTTCACACTTTCCGCAAGTTTATTTTACGAGAATTTCATGGAGTTGGCTTCAGTGTTTCAGTTTACCGAAGTAGGTATACGCAACCTCAATTATTGGGAGTGGTAAACCTATTCTGGGCATCCTTCACATCCACAGCAAATTCAAATTCAGCATCCGAAATTAGATACGAATTGTATCTCCCCAGACACCTGAAAATAGCAGGTGACGAAATCGACTTATCGTCTTTTAGCGTCGAGCGCAAAGCGGGTTAGATAAAAATGTGACTGATGTACTTGGGAGTATTTTACTTCGACATATTTCAGCCAATTTACACAAAACCTAAATGAATTATACACCTAACCTTCCTTATGAATCACTCCGTCCATTGGTGAAAACCGTATGAAAATCCGGTCGGTAGTTTTTGAGTTTATCGCGTTCAGACAGACAGACGCGGCGCGCCGCGGGGGACTTTGTTTTATATAATTATTATGTAAGTCTCGATCCCGTGGGAAAATCGGGATAAAAAGTAGCCTATGTCTTAATCCAGGGTATCAGCTACCTCCATACAATTTTTTATCAAAATAGGTCCAGTCGTTAGAGCGTGAAGGAGTAACAAACATACACACACACACACACACTCACAAACTTTCGCCTTTATAAAATTAGTGTGATGTAGTGATAGTTCGGCATATTATGACGATTTGGGCATTCATTTGGACTATGTTATTCTGACCAACTAACAAATCATCGTGAACTTGACGTAGATTTAAGGAAAACTGTAAAAGTTGTATCTTATATTTTGAATAAATTTTATTATTTATTTTATTATTATTTAATCAGAACTAGATTTACTGACTGCAGGGAAGTTAATTTTCTGTCAAATCTGTGGTGTTAGCTGGCAGGCTGCTCAGCAGTAGTGAGCAAATTAGGGAAGGATTGATGGATACAATCAGTTTTTAGGTATTAAGGTTTCAGTACCCGGGAAAGACGCTAACAACAGGTAAATCGTGGTTTCTGTCGGACTGCATTGAAAAGAACGAGAAGCGCGATGACACAATGCTTGTAATTTATTGCAAATTAAGAAGCAATTATCTATTTACTCAAAAACGAGTTGAGTAATCGAAAATAATAAACAACCAACATCTGCATTCAAATAAAACGTTTTTGTTATTAATTAACCGACGCATACGTTGATATTTAATACAGATTTCGTATTGGAACTCAAGGTAAGAGGTTAGTTTACATTTTCAAAACCTGTTTTGGTAACAACAAAGTTCTGAGAAATATGTTCAAGATTAACATTATATTTTTCCGTTACCACAAACTATATAGATTTGGTAATATTTTTTTTTAAGACAAGCCTACTTAGGTCTTTTGCCTCTTGTTAGCGCCTTAAGTCAATGCTCTAACAACTTAAAAGCCTTGGCCAAAACCCTTAACTAAGCTTATATTATTATAGCTCAAATATTTATGTGGTAATTAGCGGCACGGAACAACCGCGTGGAGGGCCCTTATAACTGGACAAGTTCCGGACCGCGTCCCTTCCCAAGGTCGAGGGCCCACGGTGACTCGGTGAGTGAACGGATGTCATTACCTCGCTAATTACAGTGATTACCCAATATTTGTTTCCTCTCGTCAGTGTGTTTAGTATTTTAATTGGATGTCATTTGTGTCAAACGCAATTGAAATTGGTATCGGTTTGGGTAGTCTGAACCTATCCTAAGTTGTTGTTAGGGAAAATATGTAAGTGTATTTTGTCTTCCTCCTTCTGCAGGCTTAACACGAGAACCGTAGAGAAGCTTTTTGTCGACGGAAGAGTAGACAAAGATAACACACACAGTTGACAGTTTTCTACCGAGAAGGGTAGACAAGCGATTTCTATTCTATGGTTGATTAGAAATAGTGAGCGTCATAGTAAGCCAGCTGGTCAACGGTTAGACAAAACGAAATGTCGGTGTTTGATTCTGACAGAACATTAAAAAGCTTCTCCATCCCTTTGATTGTACTTTTCCTCACACACCTGAGGCTAAAAAAGCGGCCAAGTGCGAGGCGAACTCGCACACGAAGGGTTCCGCATCTCCGTACAATATTTACAAATGTGAACTAAAAAGATGGAAACAAGATAAAATAAAACCAGTATCCTTTAAGTACCAAAAATAAAAAATGCAGTCGGAGGCATCTAGGATGTTACGCACGCCTTAAAATTTGCCTCCGACTACCGACCGATTTATTTTTGGTACTTAAAGGATACTGGTTTTATTTTATCTTGTTTCCATCTTTTTAGTTCACTTTTTGATATGGCAGGCGTGTTTTTGATTTTTTTTGTTTATTTGTTTTTTATTTTATACCTTTTAGTGATAAAACAATATTTTTGCAAACGCACAATGTGCCACGAAATGTGCTCTGTCCAGTGTCGTCCCTTGCAGCTTGTGCACTGCTTCTTATATATTTTTGTTATGTACTAAGCAAGACTCTAGATGATGATAGTATACGTAGTCAAATTTTCATGAAAAAAACAAATTATTACCGTTTTTTAGGGTTCCGTACCTCAAAAGGAAAAAACGGAACCCTTAGATCACTTCGTTGTCCGTCTGTCAGTCTGTCAAGACCCTTTTTCTCAGGAACGCGTAGAGGTATCAAGTTAAAATTAATATCAAATACGTCCCTTGAAGCTCTAAAAAATCAAGCTTCCAAGTCAACGCAATAAAAAATACGGCGATATAAGCGACATTATTGCATCATATTTCGATACTCGCAAATATCAAAACCTTCCCGTTGACCTAGAATCATGAAATTTGGCAAGAAGCAAGGTCTCACAGAACATGTAAAGGAAAAAGTCAAAAAATTGTTAATTTGTAGTTTTATCACATAAAAAATACTTTTTTGCGATTACAAACTTACATTTTCAGTTGGAAAATTGACCGTGGCGTATATCGATGTATGGGAGAATATGCTTTTCAATTACAATGTTAAGTTTGTTTTTTTAGGGATAAATTCATCCCAACTACGGAACCCTTCATTGTGCGACACGCACTTGGCCGGTTTTTTTATGAAACATGGCTCCCCCTGTATATTTTTTAAATGTTAACTAGCCTATGTTAGCCGGAACAGTTCAACGCTTCTAACAATACCACATACATTAAAATCGGTTAAGCCGTTTAGAAGTTATGGTGGCATAAAGAAACTCACAAATATACATACATACATACATGAACCCTGAAAACATAACACTCCTTTTTTTGGGCAGTCGTGTAAAAAAACACGTTTCTTAATTAGGGAATTCCTTTAATTTGTATCTGTATTTTATTTTTATTAAGTATTTGTTGTTATAGCGGCAATAGAGTACACACTGTGCAAGTGTCTACCTACATAGATACAGCCCTGTGACATAGAGACTTAGTAATAGGGTACCCGATGGCACCGTTTGGGTACGTAACTCTAATAAAGATACGATTAAGAAAAGTATAGGTATAGTAACGTGCATAAAAGAGTATTTAAATTGTTATCAAATTAATTAAAGTCATGCATAATATTTTTATTACTACTGACTTACTGGAAATTCGTTTATCTACTAAAATACTTACTTAAGCATAATCAGCCTATAATTGTTCCAACTGCTGGGACACATGCCTCCTCTCTGTGAGAGGGAGTGGGCTGTAATCCACCACGCGGGCCCAGGGCGGATTGGTCACATGTCTTCGAATTTTTGTTTCTAGGACATGCCGGTTTCCTCACGATGTTTTCCTCACCGTTTTGAGAGCAGTGGTGATGAAATAATTTACACAAAGTAAAGCGCCTATCAGTTCGAACCTGTGACCTATAACTTGTAAGTCGCGGTCATTAATTACTACTGGGCCACCACTGCTCTAAAATACTTCTAACGTCAAAATAAATTTACATAGTAGGCAGGTACTAGATAGGTAACATGATTTCATTATAAGCTACTATAGCCCGCGGCTTTGTCTGCAAGGTAACGATTGCAACTTATGATAACGATACGCAATAGTATCTGTTAACTATTGTTATATTGGCTTTATGTAATAAATAAGGTCTGGTAATGTAGTTTTACGTTATGTAATTTGTAGTTTGGTAATAAAATGTCGGTATTTAGTTACTGAGCAAATCGGGTGCGTCTCATAACGTATAAACTCATTTGGTCTAATTTAATTTTATTATCGTTCATAAGATATAATCAACGTGAGACCAACAACCAACTGTTGATATAATTTCTTTACATATAACATTTATTTATTCTGAAACTTAATTAGTATAACGTTGTTTGATATAACGTTTATGTAATCGAAAATCATTTGGTCTAACGTTTCATATGTATATTGTTTATTTAATAAGAAATCATTAGGCCTAACGTTGAATATACATAAAAACGTCATTATGGTTTACACCCCGACTCGGATAGGTAAGGTTAGAAGCCTTCGTGGTTATTTTTTTTAAACCACCCAGAAATAGGAGTTATTGTTTTTTTAAGCTTAAACCAAATAAGTTTTATATCTTTTGAGTGGTATGTCTAACGATTTATATTTGATGTATGTTATGCTTATAAAAATTAGTAATTTTAAAATTATATCAATTGTTCATTATATTAACTAATCGCTATATTAAATAAAATTGTAGGTTCCGTTGTTATATGTTGTTAATATTAGAGATTTTGTTATTATATCATCTATTACTTACCCGAGCAAATCGTAGCTTATTTAAAATAAGTTTAATGTAAATAGAGAAAACGTTAGTCATACACCAAACTTGATTGTACAAGTGGAGGTCAAAATCATGTTGAATAGCTTTTTTTTGGGTGGGAAATTATCAAATAACTTCTCCCGCTCTGGGCGAAGCGGGTGGGCGAGTCAGACTTTTACTGAATAAAACCCACCCTTCAGTTGCCTGTGTGCCAGGGCCACGATATCCCTTTTGGACAAACTCGCAACCCTGGTGGCATCCATTTGGATAAATTCCTCCGTTTCGGGTTTCACAACCCCGCTTTCAATCTCAGTTCATACCTGATGGCTTTTCCTCTAACAGAAAATTTTCTCAGATATATTCTTACGCTTGCCGCGGTCCTTTCGTGGATGGGTGACCTTTACATATCGACACCCCTCCGTGCCTCGGAAAGCCGTTGGTCCCGGCTGTCATTCATAGATCATTGACAGTCGTTACGGGTAGTTAAAAGCCCAAAAGTCTGACAACCAGTCTCACCAAGGGGTATCGTGTTACCCAGTAACTGGGCTGTGGAGGTCAGATAAACAGTTGCCCCATGTGAAATACTGGTATTCAGTTACATCCGGTTAGATTGGAAGTTACCTCAGCAAATTTGGGAAAAGGCTAGGCAGATTGATTTAATTATTTATAATGTTTAGGTAAGGCAGATGGGTTTTATTCAAGCTAAGTGTATATAAAATATACAGGGTCAAATTAAATTAGCTAGCGAAACTCCGCAGACGTGATGGGAATAGATACATAAACTTGATAAAACATTAATAAGAAATTATTTTGATGATTTGTTTTTGGTGTCGTCGACCGGTGTTAGCGTACATGTCACTTGAAATATTAGTTTAAAAATCAGTTTTGTTTGTGTAAACCTCACAAACGTAATGGGTACCGATATCTAAACACGATAAAATAAAACAAGACAGGTTTTTCAAGTCATACTTCAAGTACACAAGAGTAAAAAAAAATGTTTTTTTTTTTTATTAATCGTGGTTAGATATACCATCACGTTTGCAGAATTTAGCTAGCTAATTTAATTTGACCCTGTATAGGTTTATGGTAGATTGTTATACAAGGGTCGAATAGAATTTGTGACTTTCACTCGTGTTAAACAAAATTTTATTTTGTTGTTTGCTCATTTCAGCCGAAAGACGTCCACTGCTGGACATAGACCTCGCCCAAAGGGAGGGTTAGCCATAATCGCCACGCTTGGTAGGCGGGTTGGCGATCGCAGTATAGTGTTAAAATGCGTAAAGAACGCCGCTGCCGATTCTCTATTAAGTCCCTTAGTCGCTTTTTACGATACTCACGGGAAGAAATAGGATGGTGCTATTCTGTACGTCCGGCACCACACTGACTTGTTTGCTCGACACTTCATAAAATCATTGTATGTATTTAAATATCTTTCCTTCGAAATATCTGGCAAAAGATTTTCGATTACTGTATTTGCCTAGTCTTTAACCGAATCGGGGGTCAACATTTCAGAATCGCTTGAACTCATTTTTATTAATTAATCAAATATTAGTTTATTAACCGAGATTTTGAATTTCGGTGCAGCTTACAGAGTTAGTATCCCGGCAAATTATATAATCTTTTTTAAATTTGAAACTTGGAACACACCCCGTCACAGCCGTGGGCCGTCCCGCTTAATAGGATTTTTTTAAATTCACACTGGCTGTATACACCCACAAGACCGCAGCAGTTTATTTTTTTTAATTATGTAAACTTTTTCGTAGCCGACTACCTAACCAAACTTAGTTCTATTTTTAAAATTCATTCCAAACGCACATGGTTTATCGCAATGTATGTTGTAATAACTACGATGTTATAATTCTTTCGGAGACTTGGCTTAACAGTTCCGTCAATAGCAGTGAGCTATTCGACGACAGGTATGTGGTTTACAGGAGAGATAGAGAAAGTTCTTTTATCCAAAGTGGTAAAGAGAGTGGGGGAGTATTGGTAGCTGTAAAAAAAAAATATACATTCTAAACGCGCTGTGCATTTCGAGAGTAGTTGTGAGGATCTTTGGGTTATCCTGGATTTTCCTGTGGCTAAGTCTTTTCGTCGAATGGCTCTCTGTGCAGTATACCTGCCACCACCTGTGCGCATATCCTACTTGGAAAATTTCTTGGATGAATGTAATGCGGCCTTTAAACAACTTAACGACTCATTGTGTAACGTAAGCCAAAGTATTAATTCATTATGTAACATTGATCCGCACCAACCACCCCGAGATATAATTATTTCTTTATATAAGGAAGCCAAACTTCCATACAAAATTGTCAGTGGAATGCCTAGCTTTCGTAAATCAAATTACGTACCCATTCGTAAATACTTAAAAGAACTCAACTGGGAGGAATTATTTGAGGGACAGCATGACGTCAATGGGATGGTACATGTATTTTACGACATTATTAACACAGCTATTCAAAGGTTCATTTCCACTAAAGTACCCAATAGCAAATTCCCACCATGGTTCAACCGAACTCTTATTAAATTGTTAAATTTAAAAAACAAGATCAGAAAACGTTACAATATTTACAAAAACCCATTAAGGTAAAATAGAATTGAAAATAATCAGTAAGCGCTGTGATGACCTTGCAACTGTCTGCTACAATAACTACATTAAGAAACTGGAAGACCAACTCACACATAACCCCAAATTGTTTTGGACTTATATAAAAGCTAAACGTGGGGGGTCTAGCATGTATCCTAGGTCGATGACAGATGGTAACACTATGTCATCTGATGGAACAGAAATATGCGAGTTTTTTGCATCTTACTTTTCTTCTGTTTATGGTCCGGCTCAAGATGGTGGCAATATTCATAATAATACATACTTACATAACCTTCAAAATTATAGCTTATGTTTATCTAATTTAGTTATTGACTGTGAGGCCTTATACAAAAAGTTAAAGAACCTGGATTGCAATAAGGGCGCTGGGCCAGATGGAATGCCACCTATTTTTATTCACGAGTGTGCGGCCGAGTTGGTTATACCACTGTCACTTATTTTCAATAAATCTTTAGCTTCTGGGATTTTTCCTTCAAAATGGAAGGTAGCTAAAGTTGTTCCCATCCACAAGTCAAACAATGATGACATAGTGTCCAACTACAGACCCATATCAATTTTGTCAACCCTGGCTAAGATTTTTGAGTCTTTGATCTGCCCCAGCATTCAGAATCACTTAAAGCTATATTTAAGCGAAGAGCAACATGGCTTCGTGGAGTCTAGATCTACAAGTACCAACTTGATACTGTTCACTGAATTATTAACGAAGACAATAGACACAGGTTACCAAGCTGATGTCATATATTCAGATTTTAGTAAAGCTTTCGCTAAGGTATGACATGGAATATTGATGAGTAAATTACAAGCATATGGTATCACCGGGTCGTTACTTTCATAGTTGAGTTCGTATCTTATAGATAGATCTTTTTATGTGGTCATCAACGGTTTTCGATCAACCCTACGATATATCTCGTCTGGCGTACCACAGGGATCTCATTTGGGGCCAGTTTTGTTTAATTTCTTTATAAATGATATTCCCAATTGCTTTCGGTTCCCTGTTATCTTTATGTATGCCGACGACCTAAAATTAGTCAAAGTAGTTAAATCCAAAGATGATGCCACTGACCTACAGAGCAATCTAGAAAGGCTTGTGCAATGGTGTCAAACCAACAAGATGTATCTAAATTCAAGCATATGTTACCATGTTAAATACACGCGAAAGCATTATCTAATAGACCAAGACTATTATATCGATGGAGTAAAAATTGCGGAACTGGACACAATGAGAGACCTTGTTACATTTGATAATGCTTTTAGTTACATTTGATCGAAAGCTAACGTTTATTCCACATATATACAATATAATAAAAAAGTCCTCTAAAATGCTGGGATTTGTTATTAGGAATTCCAAACAGTTTAGGTGTTGTAAAACCAAAATACTATATAATTGCTTAATTCGAAGCATATTGGAGCGTGATTTGGCGTCCACACTATGCCACACACTCGTTGCGTCTAGAGCGCGTTCAAAAGCGTTTTCTATGGCACTTGGCGTTTTCTAGCGGAATAACTAAAAAGTACGTTCGTACAGTAACAGACTGAAACACTTTAAAATGATTTCGCTAGACAATCGCCGACGCACTAATGACGCAATGTTTGTGTGCAAAGTTATGAAACATAAAATTGACTGCCCACAAATATTGCACACCTTTAATTTCCGTGCTCCCTTAAGAATTCCTCGCAGTCCCATAACACCACTCTGCCCACCGCAGAGAAGAACGGTTCTAGGCGCCAATTCCCCCTATGCTAGATTATGCAAGATCGTAAATAGCTGCAGCCATCAAATCGATGTGCACTTTGAATGTTTGGGCAAGTTGAAGGTCAAATTTCTCAAATACCTTTTTAAATAGATGTGTTTTTTACATATTATCATACTAATATTTTATGTCCTATTGCTATATTTAATAACTACAATTTTAGATAAGTAATTTAGTTAATTTTTTGTACAACTTCTTTGTGCATGCGAAGTTTGCCTGTAAGTGATTGTTGCACTGTTGCATACACACTTTCGCATGTTACCTTTAGCACGTATCCTGTGTAAACAGTTGTTGGTGAACCAATAAAAATAAATAAATAAAATTCCCGCCCTAGAGAGGGAAGCAATTACTATGAGTCTTTCCCGTCCAAGGGTGGGCAGCAGCGTCTTCCTCGTCTACTCGGATCAAACAAACACTACTTTCGAGTATGAGAAATGAAAAATATATTTATTTCTCTTATGAACTTATGAATAACAGTTAGTATTAGTATATTGTTACATAATCCAAGAAATGTAACTAGTGTAGACAGGTCCATACGACTTCCACGTAAGCTTTGCTTTCCTGTCGTAAAGTGGAAAAACCAGCCTGCAAGCTAAAAATAGAAATGCGACTAAGTTTAAAATATATTTGTTGTGAATGTTGAAGCTATAAATACAAACAGGATACGGGTAACATTTCACACCATTATGGAACAATGAAACTTGAATAAGCCCCTAACAATGACAGTTGTAGACCATGTTGTTTCTAGCAACAAGTGATTTTCTTACCCCAAATATTTACAGGAACGCCTCACACACCAATTCATCACCGGTTTTCTTTTGTATCACAAAGGACACCAGTTTTATTTCGGAAACCCACTTTTCAGGAAAAAGGGGATTAACAAAACCCCTCTTTTCAGGAAAGTCTGGTTTATTTTGTGATTAGCACGTCTTCTGTCTAATCATTTAAATTAGCTGTCAATGATATTATAAGTAAAAATAATTAGCTACATTTTTTTCATGTTGTCTCTTTTTCGCTCCCGATGATTACGACATGCCGTCCTACCTCCACGTGTCATCTAATTGTGTGACCTTTTTTGAAAATCGAATGTTGAGTAGGTCTACGTCTTTTTATTTATATTATCATTGTTAGCTGTAGTGTTCGTGTTGTGTGATATTTTAAAACATCCAATGATGCCTTCAGAGAAACCATCCCGTCTCCTAACGTTTCTAATGCACCTAACTCTGACTCAGATCTTCATCATTTTCTTGTAGGTATGAATGAGTATTAGGTAAGCTACTACGCAGTAAGATAAATCTGTGACGTCACTGGATCGTGACAAACCGATTTATGCAGTCACTGATCATGTTTTTTTACCTGAAAACTGGAGTAGGATTTTACACGTCATTTTGACCTGCATATCATGTACTTGTTTATTTACAAGATGATGCTTCGTAGGTAGTTTCTCGATACTTGCGGTTTTCTTTATCAGTCGATTTATTTACTCATTGATTGTTATAATGTTCACAATCGTAGTCGGCGGTGTTATTGTGTCACCTCTGACTGGCTTAATTGCCAAATCCATATAGTTTGTGGTAGCGGAAAAACTATATGTTATTCTTGAACATATTTCTCAGAACTGGTTGTTACCAAAAAACGTTTAGTAAAAAAAATCTCGATACAAATTAATGGTAAACGAGTCTTCGGTCAGCTGGACCCGCTCGCTACTGGACTCGCGGGTCCACTTGACCACATAATTTATTTTCTATATTTTTACTGGTTAACTGGACCCACATGAAAAGATCTATTGTTTAAAGCTACTAGTGGATACAGTCGAGCGCAAAATTGTTTAGTTAAAATATAATAAAATTATAAAACACAATTCAATTAGGTTTAAATGTTTATTCTCAATCAAAATCTAAAATGTTTAATTAGTACATGTACGTAAAATCAAGACAAACCTTTTTATAACGCGAATATTAACCAAATGCAATAAACAAAATTAAAAATGTGTACTGATTCTGAGATTGATGATTTTGTTCCGAACCCCCTGAAATATAATAGCAATATAAGTCTACTCACCAATAATTCACATAAAAATATGTCACTAGTTTTTAAACACTGTCTGCACTCTAAATACACACGTAATGAAGTATTCATTAGAGTAAATTATGCACTCATGTCTGCATTTTAACATTAACAGGAACAATAGGAAGATGAAGCATAAAAGCGCTTCGCTAGAGTCGAAGGCTGATTGGCTGACTCGAGCAGGTAATCCGTAAAAAGGTTCATTTGCTTGACTTTGAAACTAGCGCTGCTCGTGCACTTAATTTAGGTATTATTACAGTAAAAAAATATTTAGTTTTAGTGAATAAGTTTGGTGCCTAAGTATAAATACCTAATTGAATAATATTAGTATTATTTGAAGTCATCAAAATATAACTAAAAGATTCGGCTTTACTCGGCGTGACTGTACTTTAATAAAATTGGGCAGTGGGTCCAGTCGACCTATTCAAAATGTGATTGGGTTGACTGATCCCGCGGGACCAGTTTGAATGGGTCCAGTTGACCAAAGACTCGGTAAACTTGCCCTTTACTTCGAGTTTCAATCCAAAATACCTGTTTTAAATATCAACGTACGATTGGTGTTTAATTAATAACAATAACGTCTTATTTGTAAGCAGAACTTGGTTGTTTTTTATTTTCAATAGATAATTGCTTCATATTTTGCAATAAATTACAAGCGTTGTGTCATCACGCTTCTCTTTCTTTTGTATGCAGTCTGACAGTGACCGCGGTTTACCTGTGGTCAGCGTCTTAATTTGTAGGAAGTGGTACATAATGATCGTACAACATTTTTATGATATTTCTAACGTCCTCGTTCGTTAAAAATACAATCGTTTCTGATCACAAAGTTATACTTAAATAGAGAAAATCGATTCTGTTTGGCATTCACACTATACGATAGGTAAAATAATGCAAATGCCTGGGGAGACCCGCGCGAGTTTCACACGCTCGAGGAGGGAATTCCCAGTGCGTGTCGTCGGCAGCCGATACTCGTCTGTGACGTACCGTGGGTGCATCACAATGCGCCCACGCAGGTAGGTAGGTACCTCCACAGGTGTGCTGTGGAGCTGATGCAGCTCACAGGTCACGTAGCAGGTAACGAACAATATGGAGCTTTGTCATGAGTTGAGTGTTTGAATGGAATTGTGTTTTATGTCTGATTTAAGTTTCTATTATTGGACTCGATAACTTGTCGGTTGTTTTTTTTGGGTTGGAACTTATCAAATAACTTCTCCCGCTCTGCGCGGAGCGGGATTGCGTGTCAGACTTTTACTGACTAAAACCCTCTCGTGTTCCTTCAGATGCCTGTGTGCCAGGGCCACGATATCCCCTTCGGACAACCTGGCAGGCATTGGCCCTATCGGACCCCGTCAGTTGGTGCTGACATCTAATTGAGGCGCGCGTGGAACACAACGCGCCGTCGGCCCAGGCCTGGTCCTTATCGAACAGCGAGCTACCCATCGCTCACCGCCCGCAAGTTCGCGCCTACGGTGGCCGGGAATCGGCGCCCGACGCCCGGGGCGTCTCCCGCGGCGACTAGGACGCGTTCCGCCTCCTCCTTCGCGAGTATTACTGCTTCGCAGAAGGAGGTAACTGCCTTCCATGCATTCTCGCTCCGAAACATGGCCTGAACCAGGGCCGGACGCGAGAGATCGCCGCCGCCGATCGCCTCCGCGAGAACACGGGCGGTGCCCTGCGTAAGCCGGGCAGACCTTCACCATATGCTCCACCGTGCCCTCCGGGCGAACAACTCCCCGGCGTTTCGTCCTGCTTTATGCTGATCAGGAACCTCCCAAAACAGCCGTGTCAGTTGAGGACCTGCGTCAGGCGGAAGGTGAGGACGCCGTGGCGCCTGTCTAGCCACTTCTCAAAGGGGACTTATCGCCACAATTGTGGCGTGCCCAATAATTTGTAGACTGGTTGATAAAAACATAAATTAGTTGGTGACTTTTCCTTGAAGTTTTCATTTAAACTTTCCTGCATTTTCCAAGATAGCCAAAGGTACTGTTTTTTTTCAAGTGAAAACTTCTATAGGCGCGTTGTGCGATTTTTGGTAGGGGTAAACTTATGGGTTCGCGTCACCCAAATGCTAACCGCGACATACTAATGGGACGTGTTGCGTGCGCCAGACTGGCGCGGGCGACGCGCAGCGGCCTGTGTACATGTATATTACGCATTATGTTATTCCAAAGTTTTAAGTTTTCCACTTTTGTCGGCAGTCCCCAGGAACTTATACAACGTGGAGACGACAATATGACAATAAATTCAACTGCGTGTGTCTAATGACGTTCGAATTCTGCACACGAAAATTCAATCAAATATATCCAATAGTTTAGTCGCTATAGCTGGTCAAAGATTGGCAAAACCCATAGTCGGCACACCACTGCTATTTAGTTTGTTTGAAAAGATCACTTTTTAAATTTTGATACTAGAATTTATTTGATCGTTCCAAAATACTCTTAAGCATTAGTATTGCCAGTGTTTTCATTTATTGTCGTATTGTTGTCTCCACACTGTATACATTTATTAACAGCATAATGCATGATACCGTTGTTTGAATAACATATATTTATTTATTTATTTTTCTCCTTACATCTACCATTATAGAGTAACCCAATGCGGTAAATGCGCTTATCCTAACTTAATTATTCTAAATAGGTAAGTACTAACATTCATGGTACCTATAACTAATTACATACAATGCATTCCTTGTGAATTCACTCAGAGAACAACAGAATAAGTCTGTCTCAATCGCTATGAGGTTGAGCGTGCGAAGCGCACGCGTCAGCGGCGCCTCCCTTACAAGGTTGGTCCGAGCGCGCGGTTCCACTAGCAGTGGCGGCTGCCGTCGTCGCCACACGTACCTGTCCGGATCACACAGGCTCACCTGCGCTAAAATAACTGCATTATGCACCTTCCCTCTTATTAATTTAAATATATATGAGGTGAGCGCAAGATCCCTCCTAACCCGTAGCTCATTGTATCCTACCATACCTAAAATAAATAAGGTTGGATACATTAACGGGTAAAAAGGATATACTCCGTAATAATACTTATATAAATATCTTATAAATTTATTTTGTACCCTCTCCAGCATAAGACTATATTTAGCTTCATGCGGAGCCCAGATGACTGCATTAAATTCTAGCTGGCTCCTTACCAATGCATTATATAATGCTATAATAGCTTTCACATTCGTGAACCCTCGGACCGTACGGAGCATAAAACCTAAATAATTAATATCTTTCGATACCGAACAGTGTCCCAATATCAAGATGCTGTATGGATGAAGTAAAATAAGTCGCCTTATCTGTATTCCAAGCCTGCTAAACTACATATTTATTACTTACTAAGTGTGCAAAATTATACAGGGTGACTGGAAAATAGTGGCGGAGCCGTTAAGGGGAGGTAGTCTAGGGTTATTCCGACAGATATCACTATGAGACCTACCGTCCTTACTTAACCCTTTCCAAGATATTCCTACTTAAAGAGTGTAACCCAATTTGGCCTACTTTTTTTTGTTTGGCAACAAAGATATTCTAAATAAGTAATATTAATTGTTAAATTTCCGCAACTGTCATTATTTTATGCAAAAACTGCTAAACAAAAACGGAAAATGTAAAAAAAATACTTTGATGGCTGATAAAACATCAAACTTCTTTAAAAAAAGGGTTAAGTAAGGACGGTAGGTCTCATAGTGATATCTGTCGGAATAACCCTAGACTACCTCCCCTTAACGGCTCCGCCACTATTTTCCAGTCACCCTGTATAAGCCTTATATTTTATCCTACTTGTAGTAACTAGACACATAATACGTATACTTCAGACGGGCCGACGCGCCATCCTGTTAAATTATTCATGCCTGTACCTACATACATTATATTAATTACTCTAGGAGTTGCTGCAGACACTAATTAAAATGCTAGTGATGTTCTAATTATCTTTCATTAATTAATTTTCTTTATTTTTTTTTTCTTTCTTTTATTTCACACTCATCACTTACACTTTTCACATACACACATACATTTGGTCACCTTTAAGTCCTAAGTGATTACTGAAACCGGTGCATTTTGTTAACCTACATTTTATAATAAATTCATATTATCTGTCGAAAGAGACTGGTATCCTAGTGCGGGATCCAGTGTCATACCTAAATATTGTGAAACTTTTTTATGAATCAATAAAACTTTTTATTATTTTTTATTTTCTTTATAACTAGATATACAGGATATACCATTTAATGATATTAATAAATATTTTTAACATTCATGAATGATTAGAGTCATTGGATACATGAAGTGGGCTGCCGTTGTCAGACGATTAAAATGCCACGGTGTATTTTCAGCATCAGAATCGTTTCCACACATCGTAGCAACTACTTTTTTTTAAATATTATATTTGCTATTATCTTTGGAGGAGCTTGTAGCTAAATAATTATTTATATATAATTTATTTTATTTATTCGGAAAGCACGTTAAGCCGTTGGTCCCGGCTGTCATTTGTAGATCTTTGACAGTTGTTACGGGTCGTCAGAAGCCCATAAGTCTGACAACCAGTCTTTCCAAGGGATATCGTGTTACCCAGTGACTGCGTTGTGGAGGTCAGATAGGTAGTCGCTCCATGTAAAATACTGGTATTCAGCTGCATCCGGTTAGACTGGAAGCCGACCCCAACATAGTTGGGAAAAGGCTAGGCAGATGAATTTGTTATTATCTTTATAACTAAAAGAGCTAAGTTTACACATGAATTTGTCGAATTTAGGTAAGTAGGGTAATAAAGAGTTTTCTGGATTTTCACTTAAATCAGAATTTGGAAAACCGAATGAGCTGTAATAATAATAGCTATACAAATCCTTTTGTGTAAATACGATAAGGATTCACCGTGCTACTGAGAAAACCCCCATTGTAAAGTTAACCGCATATCCGGTGAAAAATGGACTTTATTATCGCCTTTATTGCGTAGCAGTAAGGGCAGTTTTCGTAGTATGAAGTGTTAGGCACGTGTGGTTGACCGTACTTTCTGTTATTCGTTCGTTGTGTCGTTCGTTAGTGTTAATTATTTCAGGATAATTTTCCTCCCTGGAGGCTTTATCCTTCGTAGGCTGAAGCCTATTTTTCTGCCTGATAACCTGATTCAGCAGAAAGATGGTGGAAAAAAAAAACGAGTGAGCTTTACAGCAGTCGCGTAAGACGTGTAAAATCTGACATCTCACCTTGGTAATAAGCAACTGAGCAGCGACAGAAACTAACCTTAAAATTTAAAAAGCTAAATACTGATATATTTATTCAAATAATTATTCCTTACTAGTGGTCGCCCACTGGTTGAAATTCGACCCCCTCTACTTACAATCTATTTGTATATTTAGTACTTAGAGCAGGCAATCTAAATCAAATTTCGAACGCAAGCTCCGCCCCTTGCTCCTCTCCACTACGTTATGTGCTAAACGCTAACACATCAGTAATAAAGTTGAACATCGCGTGCGCTCTTTGATCGTGTTCGAGCATGAAACTAAATAGCGTAAGTCTCAATTCTTATTTCGTTTATAACTAAAGTAATAATTGATCTAGAGAAAAAATATCTGGTGGCTGGATAATAAACTATATTTTCTTGTTGCGAATATTTATTTTAGACATAAAAGCCAAACAATCATATACCTACTACAATACTACAGAAAATATTACAATAACATAACTGTCTTCAACATGGAAAGAAAAACATCCAATAAATCATATCCTAAAGTTTCAATTTGCTTCTATGTGTGACTGTTTCAGAATATTCATGCAAATTTCTTAATGTATATAACCAAAATATTGTAAAACATTTTAAAAGAGTAACGGTGGAGTTTCTTGCTCATACGAAACTACCTTTTGGAAGGGACGACTAGAAACATTGATATTTTTTGTAAATTTTGACGTTTGAAAGTGCCTTTTATGTGCCTATTTGAAATAAATCATTTGACTTTGACTTATCCCCCTCTCTTCCCTCCTCCTCTCTCTTTAGCAATAAGACCGCCCATTGTGTCACCCTATGTAAAATTTCAACTTTATATCTGTAACTTTAATGGTGTACATAATAAAGAGTATTCTATTCTATTCTAGTAAATGCGTAAGTAAAATTTTTAGAAAAATTCACCATCCAATATTCTCAATGTTCTTTGTTGGATTCAGACGATACGCGTAGTGTCAATATCATAATATGATATTACCTTAATATTATTAGCTTATATCTAATACCATTTCGCATTTTGTTTTACGATAACATACATTGTTGTTATCAGGTATCACATGATAGTAGGCAGTACAAATTCCGCGGTAACGATAACTCCGTTATCGCCGTTCAACGGAGTCTGTCGTTCGAAATAAATTCGTTACGCTAACATTTTTGTGAAGTTAGAGACGCTATTTGTATGCATATGTTAATGATATTGATAACGATTTAGAATTGATGACGGCGACATTAAAGGTCTCAGATATTTATATAACAATACTTAAAAACCTGACTTACATACACAGTTTGGAAAGGGAGTAAATTTATTTAAGGTGAATCCGCAGCTGTACCCCGCGAAATTCAAATTTTCTTACGTTTTTTGCATTTTGCACGTTATTGTCAAGTTCTATCTTGATCAAAATATGATTGGCGACTATAACATATACATAATTATAATCATTAGAATCATTAATACATCTCTCTAACGGTACTCTCTTTCTTCTCCTAAAATCGTTTGTCCGAAAATCATTATCCATAACACGTTTGCTATAAACTTAATAACCATAATGTTCAAAATCCCAAAATTTTGTTTTACATAATTATCTTTAGTTCTAAAAGTATTTTGTCATAATATCGAGTACTATAATAATTAAATCTCCTAATTTTACATGATCTAAAGTCATATCCTAAGTGTTGTGTTAAATAATGTGTATTATTCCGAATGTTCATTTATAATAAAAAAAATTGACAGATTCCCTCTATTCTTGGTTGATTCACCAAGAATAGAGGGAATCTGTCAATTTTTTTTTGGGTTAGATGAGGTTGTAAATATGAAAAATCTAGAACTGCACCCCGTGCAAAATACCTGTGTATTATCAGATTGCCCAAAGATCACACGGCAATATTTATAATGACGAGGCTTATTGCCTCGTCATTATAAAGGAAGTTCGAATTATAATTATTTTTTTAATACTAAAATATAATTTAGGACTTATAACTTTTATTGATAACGGTTTTATGTCTTTCGTATATTATTGATTGTAATATTTATGAAAAACGGATTTAGGACATATTAAATTTAGGGATTTCAATTTTATGGCATGTGATATTAAGTTCGGGTAAGTTATCATTCGGACACATGATGATTAGGACAAAAAAGTTATGGCACTTTAAATTCTGGATAAAAAAGTTAGGTGACACAATAGAGAACCCTCTCTAACAGTTAGTTGCATAAAAGTCCATTAAATATAATCCCCCATTAAAAGTAATGCTGTCACTTTCTGATACGTTCCATTAGATAAAGACAACACTACTTTTAATGGGGATTTAAATTTAATGGACTTGCGTGCAACTGGCGGTAAGTTAGATTTGTTCTGTTGAATGGCTTTTTCATGAAATCATGACATTGGGGATCCGTCGTGCTCTTGTCACCGTCGGGGTGCCAGCTGTTTTAGAACCCAATGGCTTGGCACACGACGATGGGAAGAGACCAGACAGAATGACCATAATGCCTTGGAAGTTCGGCCGGCCATTGATGTGGAATGCAGGGATGCAGCTTGTGTCAACACCCTTGCGCCATTCCAACTTCCTAGTACAGCGGGCTGTGCTGGGGCGGCCGCTGCAGGTGCGGAAAACCTCAAACGGCGAAAATATTCCAATCTTATTGGGAGTTATATGTTCGAGACGTTTGGGTTTGAAACACTAGGACCATGGGGTTCGAGTGCCCATTTGGGTTTTCGAGATATCGCCGAGCGGTTGGTCGACTCTTCACATGACCAGAGGGCTGGCCTATTTTTTGGCCTAAGAATCTGCATTGCCATACAACGTGGCAATGCTGCCAGTCTTTTGGGCACGTTTCGCGCCCTATGATTCTTTTCTCTCTTTTTTATTTATTTATTTTTATAGTTATCATATTTTATAGTTATTTTTATTCCATTCACAATTAATAACTAACTGACTAACTCATTTAATTGTGAATAGTTTAAAATCAAAAATAAAAATATTTTATTTTACATAAGCCTACATGGACAATTAAGAAACGTCAGAAGCTAGGTCACTATTCCAATTGGTCCTTTCTTATGGAGAAGAGCTGGCAAGATACTCCACGGTTACTCTTTTAGAAACAATTTGCTTTTACAATGTTTTCAAACCACAGCGTTAATAGGCATGAGAGGACAGTGTAGGCCCGTCAAAAGTACCAGGTACTTTCCAAAATAGAAAATGGTCTACAAATCTACAGTCTATTAAGCTTACAACGTTCGAGCTCACATTAACAAAATATAAAAAAAAACGATATAAAATATTATTAAAATAATAAAAGTTAAAACCTTGTTATCATTATTATTAAAGTAGTAGGTATATATATATAATGACAAATAAAAAAAATATTATGTCAAGGAAGTATAAAAAAAACATCGCAATTTACGAGCAGTCAATAGACATTTACATATGTTTGCCGCTAATGAGGTACCAGGGAAGCCACATGTGCAGAAGGAATTAATGCCAAACTTCCTTGTCTTCAACGTAGTCTTTAATCTTATAATATGCTTTTTTGATAAGGACACGTTTTTTTTTTTTTTTTTTTTTGGTGGGAAATCATCAAATAACTTCTCCCGCTCTGGGCGGAGCGGGAGGGCGTGTCAGACTTTTACTGACTAAAACCCACCCGTGTTCCTTCCGTTGCCTGTGTGCCAGGGCCACGATATCCCTTTCGGACAAACTCGCAACCCCGGCAGGCATTGGTCCTAACGGACCCCGTCAGTTTGTGCTGACATCTCTTTGAGGCGCGCGTGGAACACAACGCGCCGTCGACCCGGGCCTGGTCCTTATCGGACGGCGAGCTACCCATCGCTCACCGTCCGCAGGCCCGCGCCTACGGTGGCCGGAAATCGGCTTGCGACTCCCGACGCCCGGGGCGTCTCCTGCGGCGACTAGGGGCATGAGGGCGTGAACCTTGTCTCACCCTCACGCGTTCCGCCTCCTCCTTCGCTAGCATAACTGCTTCGCAGAAGGAGGTGACGGCCTCCCATGCACTCTCGCTCCGAACCATGGCCTGAACCAGGCCCGGACGCGAGAGATCGCCGCCGCCGATCGCCTCCGTGAGGACACGGCGGTGCTCCGCCCAAGCTGGGCAGACCTCCACCGTATGCTCCACCGTGTCCTCCGGGCGATCCACACAGTGGTGACACCCGGGCGTTTCCTCCCGCTTAATCCTAAACAGGAACCTCCCGAAACATCCATGTCCGGTGAGGACCTGCGTCAGGCGGAAGGTGAGGACGCCGTGGCGCCTCTCCAGCCACTCCTCAAAGAGGGGACTTATCGCCACAATTGTGGCGTGCCCAGCGCTGGGTTGCGACAATCGCACTCTCCATGTCGCCATGAGATCCCTCCGGAGCTCCGTCCGCTGTGCCGCAATTTCTTGCGGCAGCGAAGTTATGCCCCGGAGTTTCGCCTCTTCGCGCCACACCCAAATGTGCGCGAGGACTTTCGCCTCCAGATCCCATGGCGGCAATCCGGCAAGGAGGCTCGCCGCCTCACGGGAGACCGTGCGGTATCCCCGTACCATCCTGATGGCCATGACCCTTTGGGACGCGTTCAACCGCTGCGCTGGTCGCAGCCTCAGAGAACGCGCCCACACCGGTGCCCCGTAAAGGGCCATGGACCGCACGATCCCCGCGTAGAGCCTCCGGCAGGAGGCGTTTGGACCCCCTAGATTGGGCAGGAGCCGCTTCAAAGCAGCCCCGGCCCGCTCCAGTCTGGGAGCCAAACGTCGAAAATGCTCCACGAAGTTCCACCGGCTATCGAGGACGAGTCCCAGGTACTTCATCGTCGACTCGACGCCGATGTGAACCCCTCCCGCAAGGACACGTTTGATGTGGGTTTTGAATTTTCCATCGCTAAGTTCTGTAACAGACTTTGGCAATTTGTTATAAAAACGGAAACTGTTTATAAGAAATGACTTGCTTGTTTTAGTTAATCTAAACTTGGGTACCACAATTTCATGTTTACTACGTGTATTTATATTATGGAAATCGCTTCTTATTTTGAAAAGTCCTAAGTTTTTGCGAACATATTAAATACTTTGAATATTTATTAATTAATATAATATATTTATAAAATTAATATTTATTTCATGAAAATTGAATCTACGTCGGCTGCTGATCCCCACAGCAGAACGCCATAAGACATAATACTGTGGAAATAAGCAAAGTATACTAACCTAGCTGTGGCTATATCTGTCAACTGCCTTATTTTTCTTACTGCATATACAGCTGAACTTAATCTACCTGAAAGAGCTCTAATCTGAGCACCCCATTGCAAATTTAAAAAAAGCAGAAGAAGAAGAGTAGTGTCATCAGCGAATAGTATTATATCCGATAAGTTAGCCATCATATAAAGAAGATCATTTATATTAACTAGAAATAGGAAAGGGCCAAGAATTGAACCTTAAAGCACGCCCATCTTTATTAGAGATCCCAAGGACGTCACGCCGTTAACGCTTACTTTTTGCTGCCTGTTTGATAGATAGGAAAGAACAAGATCAGCAGCTTGTCCACGAACTCGGTAGTGGTGTAATTTACAGATCGGTGTATTGTGGTCAACGCAGTCAAACGCTTTTGAGAGGTCACAGAAAATGCCAATGGCATCCTGGGATTTCCCCCAGGATTCCAAAATGTGACTGATGAGGTTTACTCCTGCGTCAGTCGCCGACCTACCTTTCGTGAAACCAAACTGGCGATTGTATAAAATCCCATTTGAATTAAAATGTGACAACATCTGGTCTAGCATGATTTTAGTTGGTTGCGTTATATATTGTATATGAATAAAATTATCTAAATAAAATATAATTTAAATAAAAAAAATTAAAATTGAGGATAGTTGCGTCACACAACACAAGTTTTTGTCATCTTTCTTTACAGATCAATTTTAGATAGTATTATCGAGCGATTATTGCTTGTTTTCACGATCCTATGTATTGTCGCGGGCGTCCAAATCGTACCACTTTTAAAACGAAATTCCATGCTCACGATGACCACATAATATAATTATGTTTACCACCCCTTTTTGCGTCGAACATTTTTTTCTTTCTTTTGTTTAATTAAATTTCTCAGGCTATGTACACACAGATGTCTTGTTAGCCTTTACCCGGTTTTTTTACGGCCGTTTTTTTTCATTTACAAAAACAACAAAAATCTAATGCAGCGATGCTATTAGTTGATGAGAGTAGGTAAGCGTTAGATACTATAGCGGCCGAGCGCTCCAAGCAGGAATAGTTATGTAATAAATATATAACGCTGCACGCTGGTCCGATTTGAACATCCGCGATCACAGAACAGGTAAAATATCTGTTCTATGTCCGCGATAGTACAATATCAAATAATATGACGTCTAAGTATATTGACCGAAGCACTAAGCGTATTTGGGTTCCATAAAACACCTCATGGATTCAAAGAGGTTTTTAGGGTTCCGTACCTGGTTCGTCCCACTCCGCCCAGAGTGAGAGAAGTTATTTGATAATTTCCCACGCAAAAAAAGAAAAGGTTCCGTACTTCAAAAAAAACGGAACCCTTGTAGGAATAAGGGTTCCGTTTTTTCCTTTTCCCTTCTTTTCATTTTGTTGTCCGTCCGTCCATCGGTCTGTCAAGAACCTTTTTCTCAGGAACGCGTGGAGGTATCAAGTTGAATACGAAGGTCTACGGTTTCATGTAGCTCTAAAAACAAACAAGCTTCTAAGTCAACACAATAAAAAAATACGGCTTTTTATGCGACATATTTAGACACTCGCAAATAAATCGCGCGTTCTTTCGTGTTTGTGTTTTTATTTCTTTGCGTTATGTTTACCGCAAATATACGTATTTTCTTTTATTTTTCTTTTAAATCAAAACCCATAGGGAGGGTACTTCCCGTTGACCTAGAATCATGAAATTTGACAAGAAGTAAGGTCTCACAGCACAAGTAAAGGAAAAAGGCCGAAAATTTAGTATATGTTTTATCACATAAAAATATATTATTTTGCGATTACAAACTTACATTTGCAGTTGGAGAACTAAATAAATATTTTTTCAAATACAAAGTTAAGTTTTTTCTTGGGATAAATTCATCCCAACTACGGAAACCTTTTGTGCGTGGTCCGACACGCACTTGACCGGTTTTTTTGTTAGAATACTGCTATTGTATGGCAAATAATATCAGTATTAAGCACATTTAACTGAGTATCCGAAGATGAGAAGAGAAGCAGGGTCAAGTTAGAATGACGAGATGATGTAAGCTGTTCCTACAACCATAAGGATTTGGACAAAGCCTTGAAAGACAAAGATAACGATGAGCGACAAAAATACATTAACCAAGCCTAAATAGGATTTCGATCCCTGGCCTCATGCAGCAGTATCTGGACCATGTAAAATTAATTTAAAGCAACAATCGTAATCCTAACTAATAAGTGTTATAAATGCAAAAGTGAGTATGTTTGTTACTTACGGTTTCTCGTTAAAACGACTCAACAGATATGGGTGAAATATGGCACATGGGTAGACCATAACTTGCACCCTAATTGCGTAACCCATTTTGAATCACAATTGGAATGATTTTGAAGTATATTGCTAATCCATTGCTTCATAAGTTAGAAAAATTTGTCTGCTTAACAACGTAAATAACACAATGAATGTTGTTGAACTGTCAAATTGAAACCGATTCGTACTGATAGTGTGTTACGCAATTAAGGCGCACGTTAAGGTGTTGGTCCCGGCTGTCCTTCGTAAATTTTTGACAATTGTTACGGGTAGTCAGAAGGCCGAACGTCTGACAATCAGTCTTACCAAGGGGTATCGTATTACCCAGTCACTGGGTTGTGGTAGATAGGCAGTCGCTCCATGTAAAATACTGGCATTCAGCTGCATCCGGTTAGACTGGAAGCCACCCCAACATAGTTGGGAAAAGGCTAGGCAGATCGAGTGTGTTACGCAATTAGCCCGCTGGATTAGATCTTCCAAAGCTCCCGCTCTCCTACTATTTTACTGTGCCCGACAGGGTCCATAATGATCACATATAATTTTCAGTTACCAGTGTAAGTAGACATTGTAGAATGCAAATAAAGTATTGAGTAGATCATAGGACACTTTTTATACCGATATTCCTACGGGATCGAGAAATATGCAGGTGAAACTGCAGCTAGTACATTAATAATGTACACAAGAAGTAGTTTTAAACCAAACCAACTCAGATACATTGTTTGAGATGAATGTTGACAAGTATGTTGCAGGGTAGATTTAAGATTTAGCTCTACAAGTATTCCGTAGTTGCGCTCGCTCTAAATCCGGCCTTAAATCGTCCATAGCCAGCTGCAGCACAAGACAAATGTTTCCAATCCACTTACCGATATTTATTTACCGTTTTAATGAGATTTGAGGAGATTAATAGCCGTATGTCTGTCATGGGCATGCCTTGTCGTTTGTAGAACTGACGTGTATACTGTATGAAAATTATTGAGGTCCTGCTGGTGAACTAGTGAGGTGGATTGATGTCAATTTTACGCTGAAGTAAGTTCTTCGGTTGACATATTGTTAAACACAATGCTACTAAAAGGTATGGTTAAAAATAACCGTATTTCAACAGTGTTGAAGTGAAATTGGGTACATTTGGTGTTGGATTTTTGTCTCGAAATGTCTAAAAAACACATCCCAAGAGTTCTACGTGAGCTCAACCGTGAACGCGTGGAGGCAAGATTATAAAAAAAAAGAATCAATTCAATACACAGATGTCTTCGCGGATTCTGAACTGAGATTCCTGAACACTGCTAATCAATACCTGGAGTTCATTGCCACTCCCAGTACCATCTCCTTGGAGTAAATAAATTAAATGTATCTTGTTACCATTTTATTCCAATTGTATCTAATTTTATCTTATTTTATCTTTGTTTCTCTAATTTTATCATTGTTTCTCTAATTTTATCATTGTTTCTCTGATTTTATCTTTGTTTCTCTAATTTTATCTGATGTTATCCAATTTTATATGATTTTATCTAATTTTGTCAAACTGTATGTAAACCTTATTTTATGATTTTATGCGTAATTACTAATATTGACCGATAACTTTTATGTGTGGTGCAAACTGTTAATATAAGTTGGTTATTAATAAATAAATAAATTCAGATCATTTGACTTTTTAATAATTTTCGCCAACATAATTATCAACGGATAATAATTTTCCAGGCGACTAATAACTTAAAGGGCGACTAACTATTTGCTACTAAAATAATAACTTGGCGACTAATAACTTAAAGGGCGACTAACTATTTACTACTAAAATAATAACTTGGCAGCGATTATTAGTCATCTACTGTTATTGAATCATTTGGGTTAGGTTAGGTTAGAACAGTAACCATTAACAAGCGAAGGCGAGCGAGCGAAGCGAGCGTGCCGCGGTAGCGGCCGCCTAGCGCCAGATCCCCTCTATTGTTGGTAAATTCAGTTACCAAAACAAAAATTCGATACCAGTTTAAATTAAAATAAAGCGAAAAACTGATTATTGAGCTGCTACTTTCTACTTAAAATAATACTTCGCTGTAGCTGCCAACCTATTATTTTTGCTGCCAACCTATTATTTTTGCTACCGGCTTTAATTATTTTTTAATCCCAAATTCAGATTAATTTGTCGCCGTGTTAAATACATGCCATTATCAACTAGATCTCGAGTTCCCGACCTACAGTAACAACCAAAGACTACTGTAAAGTATACTAATACTGGGTAACAACATATCTGCGCAATATAACAATGTCATACAGCAATATTTTTCACTATAATGTTGGAAAGCTACCAAGAAGCGGGCCGATGGAGTGTGTAAATCTTATTACTGTAACGAGGAGCGATGGGCCACGCTGGCCGACAGTTTTACGGTCATCATTGTTTATAAGGGCTTGTCTGTACCGGCCGATACTTTGTATTCAGTTCGTCCGCTAAGCTCTCTCACAAACATGATTTAACTTGTGTTAAAGTATTATAGGGCTATGGAACCTTTACGAGGTCTTGGAGTGTGGTGAAAACAAGTTTATTGAACCGTAACACTTTTCCCCTCGCTTTCTGTGGGAGTGATTTCGTGAACAGGGACGGAAGTGTGTAACAAGAAGTGACAGCTTGAGTATGGAATAAATAAGTACTTTATAATACCATGAAATTAGTGTACTCATGGAATTACTAAGTACTATAGAGATTGTAAGTAGAGGGGGTCGAATTTCGACCAGAGGGCGACCACTAGTAATGAATAATTATTCGAATAAATTTGCCTTTTTAAATTTTGAGTTTAATTTCTGTCGCTGCTCAGTTGCTTATTAGCAAGGTGAGGATGTTACACATCATAGTTATGCGACAGTCCGTTCAACCGATTTTGACTTCTATTGAGTTGGTGGCAAGACATATGGCAGCAGCTGTAACAAACAGTTGGTAGGTATTGTAACCACGTTTTTGCTTTTAATGCCATCTTTATGCCTACGGAATAGAAGTCAAAATCGGTTGAACGGACTGTAAAAAAGTTTATTTAAATATATAATCTTATTTCAAATGGAGTAAAAATAATAATCTATTTTAAATTCGTGCATAAGTACTCAAAGTCAAATTATTTATTTCAAATAGGCACATAAATGGCAATTTTGAACGTCAAAATTTACAAATAAAATAGAATTGATTCTAGTCGCCCCTTCCAAAAGGTAGCTTCGTATGGAGAAGAATGGGCAAGAAACTCCACCGTTACTCTTTTAAAATGTTTTACAATATTTGGTATTGGTACATCAATTATATAATTATATGTGAAGACGATGCACCTAGAATAAAATTACTATACCACAATAGGTAAAAAGAATTAATAATAAAGCAATGAGATAAATTAATTATGTGATAGATACATGGTGCTCACATATTTACAAACATTGTAAAAAAAAAAAAAAAGTTTTCCTAAAATAATCAGTGTGTGAGTTAAGGTAATCACAGAGTGTAAAATAAATGTCATAAAAATAATAAAATATACAATTAAAATAGCAATCAGTTTGATTTTGTCTAGACTCTAGATTGTCCTATGGAGCTGGACCAGCATGTTTTCAAGCGTTCTTATCCTGGATATAATCCTCTAATTTGTAATAAGCTTTAAATTTGTAATAATTGCAATATATCACAAGGTATTTTGTTGTAACATTTAACACAGTACCCCATAAAAGATGTATGTACTTTAGATAATCTGAAACATGGCTGATCTATTTTATCTTTATTTCTGGTATTGAAATTATGTCTATCACTTATTTTTTTGAAAAGATGTAGGTTCTAACTTAACCTTACCTAAGTATACGAATTGTATTAGCTAAGTCATGTGTTAGATGGTGTAGCTATATTAGTCTTGTTAATATTAGCTACTTATGAATTATGTAAAGAAAATGGCCAGCTGCATCTTCCTGTGACGTTACATTAGAGATACATTCCGCGATAGATGCCTGACCATTAATTAAATATGCTAACGCTCATGTCTCTTCATTTTACTGTTCGGCAAAGAAGTAGAACATTCAGTAGGTAAGGTGCAAAGCTAGTTTAGCAATTAATCCGCCAATAGTGGGTTTAGTATTATAATAATAGGTAACTTATTGCGGTGTACGAGTCATATGGGGAAAATATGTTCATAAAATCTACCCGGATGCTCAGCGATCTTTAGCAGAGGTATGTCCTAAGACATACACAGGTATCTATCAGAGAGACAGACTAAATAATGATCAGAATGCCTAGACAAATTTCAAATTTCTATTCTATTTTTGCTTATATAGTCGCACGTAACTTGGCAAGGTTTTGGCGTAGTGGGAGTAACTTCACGCATGTACAATTAGCGCAACGACAAAATTATCACTTTTATTGCTTGTCATTATTCTGTGTTTTTTGCCAGAATTGATTTTTAAACGTGTTTTTTTAGAAGGATGTTAAAAAAACGAGAGTTTACATTTAATGATTCTTGCCAAGTTACGTGCGTTACGACTATACTTAATTGCAATTTCAGACTTTGACTTTATAAAATCATGACTTAAACCGTTTTGTAAATTAACATGTCCTATCTAAGAGAGTGGTGATTTGTACTGTAACTCAGGACCCTAGAGGACTAGACTTCAAACACCTTTCTCTATTTAAGATTATCCATTTTATTAACCAGTGCCTATAATAATTATGATGTTGAGATTATTAAAGATTTATGGTGAGTATGATGATGACGATGATGATGATTATGATGATGACGATGATGATGTTTATGATGATGATGATGATGATTATGATGACGATGATTATGATGAATCGTTTTCAAAGCGTTTCTAAAAGGAATTATAAAATTGGTACCGGTGACTGAAAAGTTGTTTGGAAATCAGTTGTATGGGCATGTGATGCGGAGAAATGAGGAAAACCTCGTGAGGAAAGTTTTGAGTATGAATGAGGATGGCTATACGAGTAGGGGAAGACCAAAGAAACCATGGATGGTCTGTGTGAAAGATGATATGGCTAGAAAGGGGTTGACTACCGAGATTACGGTTAATAGAGAAGTATGGAAGAAAGGGACATGTTGCGCCGACTCCAAATTAAAAAAAATATTGGGATAAGGGCAAAATAATGATAATGATGTCAATTAAATACATTTTTGAGTGTCCCACCATCGTTATCGCTTACAGAATGTCACTTTATCTGACAGTCTGTAAGTATCGCCTCCTTTCTACATCCAACTAATAATGTAGTTGACAAATTAAATTTTTACACTGGCTCATTGGCTCGTTAGTCTAGTGGTTGCAAGCGCTACTGCTGAGCATGAGGTCCTGGGTTCGATTCCCAGGTCGGGCAAAGTGTTATTGGGATTTTCCATTAAGAATTTCTCAGTAGCAGCCCGGAGTTTGGATTTGTGCCCGGTTGATGGCAATAGGTTCGCCCCCTATTACATGGGACTTAAACATACCTGGCGAAATGTGGGTGTACTATAGGTACACCTCTGCCTAACCCTTCGGGGATTACAGGCGTGATGTTATTTTATGTGTACCTATATCTCAACTGCACTCTTTACGAAATTCACTTTTTTACATAATTCGACTCAGAACTCTTTGTTTAATAATAGGATTTCTTTTTTTGTGTTTAATTCTCAATTTTTACTAATATTAAATCACGTATATAAAACAACTACAACTACACATATTTTTAACAAAGTGACGAAGTAGGAGAAGTTACGTAATTGTAATATTTTCTCGCAATACGTTTTTTATTCGAAAATCATGTCTTTTTTAAGGTTAATTATAAAAAAACAAACAGGATTATGATTTTTGGTTTAGGTTTTATTTTTTAGGTCTGCGTTTATCTCTAAAATAAATATTCACAGCAAGAAAATATAGTTTATTATCCAGCCACTAGATATTTTTTCTCTAGATCAATTATTACTTTAGTTATAAACGAAATAAGAATTGAGACTTTATTTTATTTAGTTTCTCGCTCGAACATGATTTATTACTCACTTATCGGAGTGGCCGAAATTAGATTTAGACTGCCTGCTCTTAACTAAATGTTGTAAAAAAAAGATAGTTTTGTTCTTCTATTAATTATCCCAGTTTTTTTCAAAACTATCTCTTGTAAAATCATGATTTTGTAGATAACGTCGACATTTTCTGGAAAAGCCTATATTTGGTTTAATACCGCGAAACTTATACCTAATAATTAATTTATTCCGTATTTTGTGAACAACCTACGTCATTAAAAATGCATTTATATTGACGTTTGAATGGTCTAATCTAGTCAATAAAATCAATGATTGTGCGGTACATGGTCCAAAGTTTATCTCTTTCAATATCATTTAACATCTTTTTAAAATTGATAGGGTACTGAATGCTACTGATTAGTTTTCATTGAATGAAATCGCTGTTTTAGGAAACGCTTAATTAACAAATATGAACAAAACTAAATTTATCGTAGGTTTTACGATACTTTAACGGTTCAGAAACCGCTAAATTAATATGAGAGAGCTTGCTGTTTTTGATTTTATAAAGGAAAACTAGTTGGTCGAGTTGTGGCACTCGTGCAGAACGAATCTTAAGAGCCTATACTACCTCAAATGGCTTAGGATGATCCGCCGTTATGTCGAAAATACTGCAGCATTAATTTTGAAATAAACATGATAATATGGTAAAGTTGAGGATTAATGTTTGACGAAAACATGATTCCGTAAAATTTTCTCTATAGAAAAAAAAATCCAAAGTTACCTCCAAACCGAATAATAAACCGCTGGTATTCAAAAAATACTTCAAATTAGATAATGAAATTTTGCATATTAACTGAACTAACTATGTATAAAGCAGATCTTATGTTATTTATTTTTTTAAATTACCATTATTTTCACCGTAAAACGAAATAAACTAAACTATCGGTGCCTTGGAGTCTTCTCCCTGCCACCCTGTCTCGCTTGCTCGTGTGACCGCCAGCATTAGGTACGAGCGAGATAAAGAGTGAGGTGGCGCTGAGGTAGTATAGACTCTTAATAATTGACCGCCAACTGCTCAGACAAGCTCCTCGCAAGGAAATTGGAATAGGTACGTTATTTTGTTTCGGACGCTAAAATTGCGCTTTTAGGGAATTAAGAAAATAAATAAATTAATCCTTGCGTCCTCCTCAAAATCAGAAAATATCTCTTACAAGTTTATTTGTTTTATTTAATTATTTAGATGTTATACATAGAATAAATACAGAGGGCTAATTGCGTAACACACTATCAGTAGGAATCGGTTTCAATTTGACAGTTAAACAACATTCATTGCGTTATTTACGTTGTTGAGTAGACAATTTTTTCTAACATAGAAGCAATGGATTAGCAATATACTTCAAAATCATTCCGATTCCGATTCAAACTGCGTTACGCAATTAGGGTACTGGTCAAGTTACTTCCTTCTATTTATTGATGTGTAACATCTTTCCGCTCGCTTCCTGTGGGAGTGATTTCGTGAAAAGGGACGGAAGTGTGTTACAGGAAGTGACAGCTTGAGCATGGAATAAGTTAGTACTTTATAATAGCATGGAATTAGTGTACTCATGGAATTAGTAAGTCCTATATGTATAGATTGTAAGCAGGGGGGGGGGGTCATTTCTGTCGCTGCTCAGTTGCTTATTACCAAGGTGAGATGTCAGATGTTATACATCATAATTATGCGACTACTGCTCGCTCGTTTTTTTTTTGCATTAAGGGTCGAAAATAAAGTTCTTTATGATCTAAAAATAAACAGCTTCGATTGTTTAAGATAATGGACCTAGTTAAATAAATTGCTTACTAAAACAAAACCACTAGTAGACGGTACAGAGGACAAAATAATTGCCAAATATTCCGCCCCTGAAACACAATCGAATTTAATACTAAATTGTCTATAATTAATTCGACGATAGTTATTTGATTCGCTTTCGACTGTAATTAAAAATGACTTGCGTGCAGTGCACAGTTTAATACTTTTCGAAAAATCGCCGTGAACTTCTGTCGTATTTATGAACCAAGTTCAAATGTCAAAAGAAAGTGGAGAGTTGAGATTAATGGGTTCAATACTCCTTATGATTGTTGCTGAACTTAATGAATATAACTAACAACTTTTGAACTAATAACTTTTGAAGAAGGTGAGGAGCTTGTGGCTAAATAATAACTGCCGCACGGGTCGATAGATCAGGTTAAGCTACGCTTGCCGCGGTTGGTCCGTGGATGGGTGACCATCTGTTCATTTGTAGATCTTTGACAGTTCTTACGGGTCGTCAGAAGCCCAAATGTCTGACAACCAGTCTTACCAACCAAGGGATATCGTGTTACCCAGTAACTGGGTTGTGGAGGTCAGATAGGCAGTCGCTCCATGTAAAATACTGGTATTTAGCTGATGAACTTTTGAAGAAGGTAACTAGGTACTTAATGCTGGATTCATATTTTATATTCTGATATGAGCTCTCAAAGGTTTTATCGGTGGAAGTTTACCACTGACTTATTATTTTAAAATTAAAAAAAAACATACTTTTACGATGTTTGTAAATATGTGAGCATAATTAAGTTATTTTTCATTGCTTAGTTTTTAATTCTTTTTACCTATTATGGTATAGTAATTTTATTCTAGGTGCGTCGTCTTTCCATATAATTGATGTACTCAAGCAAAATATTGTAAAACATTTTTAAAAGAGTAACGGTGGAGTTTCTTGCCCATTCTTCTCCATACCAAACTACCTTTTGGAAGGGGCAACTAGAATCAATTCTATTGTATGGTAAATTTTGACGTTCAAAAGTGCCTCTTATGTCATGTCATCATGTGCCTATTTGAAATAAATAATTTGACTTTGACTTTACAGGTTCTTCAAAAATTTACGAAGTCAGTCTCGTGAAATGACCATCTTCTCGTAGAAACTTGAACTATAAAAAAAACGGCCGAGTGCGTGTCGAACCACGCACAATGAAGGGTTCCGTAGTTGGAATGAATTTATCCCAAAAAGAAACTTAACATTGTAGTTGAAAAACATGTCCCCCCATACATCGATATACGCCACGGTTAATTTTCGAACTGAAAATGTAAGTTTGTATTCGTAAAAAAAACTTTTTTTATGTGATAAAACTACAAATTAACGTTTTTCGGACTTTTTCCTTTACTTGTACTGTGAGACCTTGCTTCTTGCCAAATTCAAGTTTCTAGGTCAATGGGAAGTACCCTATAGGTTATCCTGCCAGACTCCAACGATGTGCGACGCGAAACCGCTCAAGTCTGCGTGGAAATACCGCTCAAAGCGCCTGGGAACATTTTTCTGCTCAACAACGTAAATAATGCAATGAGTGGTTGAGTCTACAAGAACTCAGGCACAGGAGAGAAACGTAAAAAGGCGTGAGTGGGGCTTGACGGTATTAGTCGTTGACGCGGAGCGGATTCCGCGTGCACGCCTTTTAGGTGTTCGTATAGCTTGATGCTCTGACTGAAAGAAAACGCAATTGGGTTATACTTCCTCAATAGAATTTAATTCCAAAAATAACTCTACTTTTTACCCGACTGCGGCGAAGCCAAAAAAGGAGAGTTATGTGTTTGACCTGTATGTATGTATGTATGTCCGTCCCTATGTTCCCTTGTAACTACTAGGTAAACGGCTGAACAGATTTTGATGAATGATATGTCATTAGATTCGTCTTTATTGCGCGAGTGTCACTGGGTATATTAAAATTATTAAAAATCAAAATGGCGGATTTTTGGCGCCAAAAGGTTTGTTTTCAAAAAAAATAAAAATATCTCCCAAGCCTATCGAGTGGGGTATCAAAATGAAGGGTTTTAAAAGGTGATTACTAAAATATATACAAATTTGATTTTTAAATGTAAATTAAATGAGAAATAATACAAAACTATTCCGACATTTTGGAGTAAGTGAGTAAGAGGCTGTTATCACCTGATAATAAGTGAGTAAATAACCTAATTTACCGTCTTATAATCCTAATAAAAAAGGGTAAAATAAAAAAATCGTACAACGCGACTGCGTAAAATGTGAACTTAAAAAAAGATGGAAACAAGATTTATAAATTATAACCAATCTCATGCAATCGGAGGCATCTTCTTTTCAATAACGACTGCATGAGATTGGTTATAGTTTATTAAATCTTGTTTCCATCTTTTTTAGGGTTCCGTACCCAAAGGGTAAAACGGGAGCCCTATTACTAAGGCTCCGCCGTCTGTCTGTCTGTCCGTCTGTCACCAGGCTGTATCCGATGAACCGTGATAGCTAGACAGTTGAAATTTTCACAGATGATGTATTTCTGTTGCCGCTATAACAACAAATACAAAAAAAACAGAATAAAATAAATATTTAAGGGGGCTCCCATACAACAAACGTGATTTTTTTGTTCGTTTTTGCTCGATATTGATAACGGCAGCAGGTAGACACTTGAAATATTCACAGAATATTTAGTTATATATTCACTTTAAAAATAAATAATTAAATTAAAATAAAATAAATATTTAACTTTTGCATTTAATTTATTGAAGAGGTTCCACCACGGACTCTGGCGGTGAACCACTTTTCAACCTTATTACTAACAGCATAAGGTTGAAAAGTGTTTCACCGCCAATGTCCGCGATGGTACCTAAGGAGGTTTTATTATGGTGCGTAAACATTTATAACTACACCACACATGCACCCTTATTGCATAACATATTATACTATCAATCACAATATGAATGATTTTGAAGTATATCGCTAATCCATTGCGTCATAAGTTCGAAAATGTTGTCTGCACAACATCGTTAATTACGTTATTTACGCAATGAACGTTGTTGAACTGTCAAAATGCTATGCTATTGCTAACTGTAAGTGTGTTACGTGGACTTCTTGGCGGGAAAGTGGACTTCTTGGCGGGAAAGTGAAGCGTCATGTTAGCAGTTTTGTTTTATTTTCTAAAATTTGTGTTTAGCCGAATATTAATGTGTAATAGTGGTGGATTATTAACCATTAAGTGTTCGTGAACCTGCATTAATGTAGGCAAATGAAACAAAACAGTGCAACATCACTTTAAGTTCTCTCAAGAAGTCCGCGCGAGGTTTCAGTAAAGTGCCGCGTCTTTACTTAAACTCAAGGGGAGCGGGGCGGGATATCATCAATCATCTTTATCATGCATTGAATGGAGTTCATTTCATAATTATTCAAATAACTTTGTACTTGTTACCTAATTTTACATGACACTGGCTAAATGCACAAACCGTGCGAAGCCAAAAAGAAAAAAAAAGAGTGTGTTACGTAATTTCCCCGCAGTTCCCATATAGGTCGAGGGTTCGGCTGTCCCATTTGAAAACCTAGTAAAGGACTCTTTTTTTCGTACATCGATTTATTGCATAATCCTGCCAGAGGGCTAATTGCGTAACACACTATCAGTAGGAATCGGTTTCAATTTGACAGTTCAACAACATTCATTGCTTTATTTACGTTCTTGAGCAGACAATTTTTTCTAACATATGAAGCAATGGATTCGCAATATACTTCAAAATCATTCCGATTCCGATTCAAACTGCGTTACGCAGTTAGGGTACAGGTTAGCAAGATTATGGAATAAAACGATGTACGAAAAAAAGTGTCTCTTACTAGGTTTAGAAGTGGGACAGCCGAGTTATTTAAAATCGCCTACACCAGTAACGGTTAATAAAAGCTTGAATTTACGTTATCATCTCGGAAATTGCAAAATTATAAATTAGTTTAGTTTAATTAGGTAAGTAGTCCAATTGGACTCTAAATTAAAAGTAATGCCCAGGAAACTTGCACACAGAAAATAACTTTACTTTAGCACTTATGTATAATTGGATTATGGGAATGATATTACTGTAGGTAGGTTCTTACTTTGGTAGGACTGTGGGTAGAACTGAACATCATAAAACTTTTTACAAAAAAAAACTACCAAGTGAAAAATAACTTAAATTTCGGAAGTCGGTGTCTTTGGATCTGTATTTTAGTTTTTTGCCATTGACTTCCAAAAAGTAATTTTTCACTTTGTAGTGTTTTTTTGGAAGTCGGTTGTTTAATGTAAGAAGTTTTTTTTATTTTTCACTTTTTGTGGGTCAGTTTGTAATTTATCTAAGTTACAATAGCCTTATGTCAACTGCTCATAACCTTTTACAAAATATTACTTTTCCCGATGCAGAGGTGTTAACTAAGCTGTTGAGGAGTTCTCCTGGTAAGGACCAGGAGAACTGAAACTGATAGTGACTTCACCATATGCATTCTGACGTGCATAAATTGCTTAGCAACAAACCACATTAAAATGTTTAATCGAATCGCAACCGTGAAATACTTATTATTGTAGTTCCGGTGGCCATAAGTGGTCTTCATCATCAGTTCCACTTCACCAAATACTGCTTTCCGAGTGTAAATGCATGAGTTACTAAAAAAAATACCCAAATCGCTAAAGGTGTGCCTATAAAATTTGAGGATTTCCCTCGATTTCCATGGGAGGGGTTCCCATGGAAATCGAGGAGGTCATAAGATTCTGACTTGGCGACAATGGGACCACCTCGGGATCAAAAACAAAAAAACTGTCGGAAAAATCGGTGAACATACATTAAAAAAAAAACGACAGACGAACATTTATAACCTGCTCCTTTTTGGAAGTCGATACAAAATGAAATTATTGTATGATTTTATCGTAGATAAACAGGGTCACGTCGAAAAATAACGCAATACAGGGTCAAATTAAATTAGCTAGCGAAACTCCGCAGACGTGATCGGTATCGTTATGTAAATACGATAAAACGCAAAAAGAAACATTGCTTTTTGGGGTCAACGACTGTAGTTACTTAAAATATCAGTTCCAAAATCAGTGTTTTTCTGTGTTAACCTGAAAGGAAGAAGGAAGTGATGAGAATTGATATCTAAAAAAAATAAAACAAAACAAAAAAAAATCTCAAGTAACTTCACTAGCAGTGTGACATTCATTGCCCCAGAAAAAAAGGGCTAATCTTTTTTTTCTTTGTTTTATCGTGTTTAGATATCGATACCTATATAGTCTGCGGAGTTTCGCTAGCTAATTGAATTGGACTCTGTATTTAGTTATTTTTTTACCTTGATATTAGAAATAATTATGGCTTTCCGCTGCCACACCGAAAGCTATTAGTAAACGCTGAAAGATTTTCCAATTTTTTTTAAGGGACACTTTTTTCTTACATTGTTTTATTGCATAATCTTGCTAACCTGGACCAGTGGGGTAATTGCGTAACACACTATCAGTAGGTATCGGTTTCAATTTGACAGTTCAACAACATTCATTGCGTTATTTACGTTCTTGAGCAGACAAATTTTTCGAACATATGAAGCAATGGATTAGCAATAAACTTCAAAATCATTCCGATTCAAACTGTGTTACGCAATTAGGGTACTGGACCAGTTTAGAAGGATTGTGCAGTAAAACGATGTACGAAAAAAAGTGTCCCTTACTAGGTTTTGAAAAGCTCCAGCCGCGAGGGTTTCTTGTAATTTGTGTAGGTAAGGAGTATGTAGTATTCAAAATCTCGGCTAATCATAAGTATGTGAAAATAATTGAAAGTAAAAGAAATTGTTGCAACTTTTACAGTTATGAAATTAAATCGAAACTTGTTTTATTTTATCGTTTGGTCTCATTGCTTTCAGATGCGTTCACGCCAGTAGCACACCTCCGCCGCGAAACCATTACAGCGAAACCGCAGTAGTTAAATTGTACTGGTTCGCGTCATGTTCCGCTACTCAAATCGGATGCGAGTAGCGGAACATGACGCGAACCAGTACAATTTAACTACTGCGGTTTCGCTGCTATGGTTTCGCGGCGGAGATGTGCTACCAGCGTTAATTAGCAAATTTTATTTCCGTTGCTTTATAAACCAATCATAAATTATGTGCTTTTAAGACCAATGAAATAATATTATTATTTCATAAGTATAGAAAGCACATAATATAAGCTTTGCTAAGTGAACGCGTCTGAAAACAATGAGACCAAACGATAGAATAAAACAAGTTTCAATTTAATTTCATAACAGTAAAAGTTGCAACAATTTATTTTTATTTTATGTAAGACTATTAGATTGTTGTGTCTCGTAATGGTGTGTCGAATGTGGTTACCAACATTTTTTTGCAGATACATTTTGATATAATCTTTGTCTATAGACAAAGATTATATCTATAGATCTAATCTATCTATTTATATATCTTCTTCTTCTATCTGTAGCTCAAACCACTGAACGGATTGGGTTAAAATTTGGCACACAGATAGCTATTATGACGTAGGCATCCGCTAAGAAGGGGTTTTGGATATTCGACCTTTAAGGGGGTAAAAGGGGGGGGGGGGGATTTTGTTTGTATGAAAAATCGTATTCCATAAGTTACTAAACTTGAAACTTGGCACGAATACTAACCTAAGTAAATTATAAAGTTTGGCATTTTTTGTTTTTCTAAAATACCCCTTAAAAGAGGATTGGGGGATGTCAAAGTTTGTATAGAAGAATTATAACGTGCGGTCCGATTAACTCGAAACTCAGTATTTATACTTAAAAACAAAAATAAAGAATAAACTTGAAACTTGGCACGAATACTAACCTAAGTAAATTATAAAGTTTGGCATTTTTTGTTTTTCTAAAATACCCCTTAAAAGAGGATTGGGGGATGTCAAAGTTTGTATAGAAGAATTATAACGTGCGGTCCGATTAACTCGAAACTCAGTATTTATACTTAAAAACAAAAATAAAGAATAACATGTAAAAGGGTTTTTGGAAAATCTACCCCTAACAGGGTGAAAAGGGGTAGTCAATTATACAAGGGATGATTTTACTGCGAGGCTTAATAAACTCGAAAATTGGTATAAATAACCTACAAGTCAACTTTATCATCATTCTCCTGCCCTAATTCCAATTTATTTGGGGTCGGCGTAACATGTCTACTTATACTTATGTATAAATCTTCTATACAATATTAGTTTTAGTATATGCGAAACCCGAAATACGTGTCTAGTATTTTTATGTAAAGAAGCTATATACAAAATATCAAAACTGTATCATGAAAGATCACAAAGTTCTAAGGTTGTTATGTTACCGGGTTGTCCGTACAAAAAAATGCTAACGGCGCGCGGCGCCACCGCGCCTCCAGGGTCGTCTTGCGCTCATTGATTATAATTTGGCAGTAGGTACCTAACCGTACGGCGACTATATCGTAAGTAATTAAATGGTGATAACATTTCCCATCACACTTTAATATTTTTGGGACTAAATTTACACATACAACATGGTGTAAAAATGATTGAAAACTATATTCAGGTTTCGCATATACTAAAAACATTTAACTAAAACCGTCACTGACTGACTGACTGATCTTTCAACACGGCTCAAAGCACTGAACGGATTGGAATAAAATTAGGCACATAGATAGTTATTATGTCGTAGGCATCCGCTAAGAACGGAATTTTGGAAACTCGACCTTTACGGGGGTGAAAAGGGGGGATTTCGTTTGTATGAAAAATATTATTCCTTTAGTTAATAAACTTGAAACTTGGCATGAATACATAAGTAAGTAAGTGATAAAGTTTTTACTTTAACGTTTTTTTAAACAATCCCCTAAACGGGGATTGGGGTGTGTCGAAGTTTGTATGGAAGAAATTGAACGCGCGATCCGATTAACTTGAAACTCGGTATTAATATTTTTGGCAGAAAATAAACAAAAAAAATCGTAGAAGTATTTGGCTTTTTCGAAAGTTGATCTCTAACGGAACAAAAGGAGGTTTTTAACGAAGGATTTTACTGCGTGTCTTGATTAACTCAATCGTAATCTAAACATTAAATGACGTAAAACATGATGGATGATTTTTCTAAAAATCTACTTCTTTCGGGATACGGCTGTTTAAATGTAGGTAAAAAATTTTTCCTTTGATCAAAAAACTTCAAAATTGACACGAATACTGTTCTCAATAAATAAATAAAAACCGGCCAAGTGCGTGTTGGACCACGCACCTTGAAGGGTTCCGTAGTTGGGATGAATTTATCCCAAATTGATGTGGGTCAGTTTGAGGTACGGAACCTGACAAATGTCACCGTGAAAACTTATGTGAAGTGAGTCGATAGTGACAATCCCTAGTATACTGCAAGCTCACTTCACGAGAGATTTTAACAGAATAGACCCGCATCCATGTATGGTTTTAGTTTTCCTCTCCTTCATGTCCTTCCCTTATTCATTTTCCCCGATGAGGAAACGACTGTTCTAGAATTTGATTTGCCCAACAATTTTTTATGTATATCTAATCACGCACGTTCCGTCTGTTGTATACACCTATGCTTAAATAGGTTATTATCCTGTAATCAGTAACGACGGCGTTACGCGATAACGGTTTTACTAGAGAGCCACTTTAACGATACGGGGTTTTACCTGTACCTACAGGTATTACCCTATCATGTATTTGCAATTTTGCACGTAGCGTGCCAAAAGTAAGAATATCTATGTACTTTCTTATGTAACATCCCGGCGGCAACTTTGAACTTCTACAGTAGTGTAAATCCGTAGTATACAACATTATTTTAAGTATATGCGAAACCTGAATAGAGTTTATTCAGAATAAGGAACTGAATCGATTTCAATAATTTTTACACCACGTTATATTTTGACCCAAAAATATTTAAGTGTGATGGAAAATCTCATCACCATTTAATTACTTACTTACAATACAATCGCCGTACGGTTGGGTAACTACTGCCAAATTATTATCAACTAGCTGCGCCCCGCGGTTTCACCCGCGTAAGTCTCCATCCGTGGGAGTATCGGGATAAAAAGTAGCCTATGTCTTATTCCAGGGTGTCAGCTACCTCCATACAAAATTTTATCAAAATTGGTCCAGCCGTTTGAGCGTGAAGAAGTAACAAACATACACACGCACACACTCACAAACTTTCGCCTTTATAATATTAGTGTGTTGATGAGCGCAAGACGACCCCGGCCGCGGCGGCGCGGGGACTCACGCCGTTAGCAGGTTTTTGTACGGACAACCCGGTAACATAACAACCTTATTATATTTTATAATTTAAGTAACTTGTTTTTTGAACCTACTAGGATCACGGCATCTTCGTCGACTTGTCTAGATAATATATTTAGTGATTGTGATGCCAAAAATAAATTAGTGTTAAGTGACTTAACGTCTGACCACTGTGGTTTATTAGCTAGCTTCCCTATGCCATTACGTAAAAATACGCATAAAATAAAATGCAGGCCTTATACAGCTAGTCGTTGCAACAAGTTTAAAAATAATATAGCACATAAAATTACACCATCTATAGTACTCGTAGAACACGAGAATCCTAATGACATCTATGGAGCCCTTTTTGAGGTTGTACAAAAGGAGTACCAATCTACTTTCAAGACCAAATCCATTAACATTAATGGTACCTCCGTTGGCTTTAATCAATGGGCTACCCCAGGTATTTATAAAAGTAGAGCGAGACTATACGAGTTATATGGTTTGATAAAATACAGGTTTGATACTCCTTTTCTAGAGTATGTCAAAAATTATTTAAAAAGATTTGTGTTTTTGCTAATCTAAATTTTTAAGCGATACAATTAAAAAAATCTAATAATAAAGTAGAAACCACTTGGAAAATTATTAACAATGAAACTGGTAAGTCTGTTAAACAAGAAAAACAACTAGAAATTATGGTCGAAAACAAATTAGTTAATAACTGTCAATCAGCTAATAATCTAAAAAATAAATCAGTTAATAGATGTAAATCAGCTGACGTAGCTGAAGCATTCAATGAGTTTTTTGCCAACATAGCCTATAACTACGACTCGCTCCTTAAATTCATCCCTGTCTAAAGCTGAAAATCTTTTGCGTAGTAGTGTGCCTAAATGTAGCCGTTTATTTAGCTTCGAACATGTAACACCTCATGATGTAGTTAATGTTTTTATCACACTTAAATCTAAAAACACTGGTGATTACTGGGGCATCTCCATTAAACTATTAAGTAATATAATAGACATCGTAGCCCCCTATCTAGCTGTTACTTTTAATAAATGTGTTGATTTAGGAACTTTTCCTGACCTTATGAAGAGTAGTAAAGTCATACCTTTATTTAAATCAGGTAATAAAAATGACGTTGGCAATTTCAGGCCTATTTCTATCTTACCTGCATTTAGCAAAATATTTGAAAAGTTAATACTCAAGCAGTTGCTAAGACATTTTAATATAAACAGCCTCCTTCACAATGAACAATATGGCTTTACAAAAGGTCGTTCGACTACAGATGCGGGTGTTGCACTGCTGAAACACATATTTAACGCATGGGAGAACTCGCAAAATGCTATTGGAGTTTCCTGTGATCTCTCCAAAGCCTTTGATTGCGTGCACCATGACACGCTTTTGCGTAAACTACATCATTACGGCGTCCAAAATGAAGCTCTTAAAGTAATAAATTCTTATTTGTATAATAGGTTCCAATGTGTAGATGTTGATGGTGTGAAATCTTCCGAGCTACCAGTTCAGTTAGGTGTACCTCAAGGCTCAATTCTAGGCCCATTCTTATTCTTAGTGTATATTAACGATTTACCGTTCTATATAAAGGGTGTCTGTGACGTTGTACTGTTTGCAGATGATACCTCTCTTATTTTTAAAGTAGACCGGAATAGACAAGATTTTGACGACGTAAACATTGCACTCTCAATGGTTACGGATTGGTTTACGACAAATAATTTAGTTCTCAATGCCACGAAAACGAAATGTATAAAGTTTGCCTTACCGAATGTTAGAAATTTAGGTCCCAACATCGTTTTAGATAAAGAGGTGCTTGAAACTGTAGACTTGGCAGTGTTTCTGGGTATAACAGTAGATGCCAAACTTCAGTGGGGACCTCATATATCAAGCCTAGCGGGAAGGCTCAGTTCAGCCGCATACGCCGTCAGGAAAGTAAGACAATACACTGACGTTGATACAGCCCGATTAGTCTATTTTAGTTATTTTCATAGCGTTATGTCCTACTGTACGAGTATTCTGCTGTGGGGTAAAGCAGCTGACATTCAAAATATATTTGTACTCCAAAAACGAGCTGTTCGAGCAATTTACCAGCTGGGTGCCAGAGTTTCTCTAAGAGATTTTTTTAAGGATATTGGTATACTCACGGCGGCATCACAATTCATCTTCGCCAACATCTTATATGTTAGGCAAAATATACACTTATACACTAAAAACAGTGATATTCACAATGTTAACACCAGAAATAAGGATAAATTACGTGCTCCTTTTCACCGGCTTCATAAGGTTCATAACTCATTTGTTGGACTTGGTATAACTTTTTATAACAAGCTACCCTCTTCTTTGTTAGATTTGCCTTTTAATGCGTTTAAAGTTAAAGTTAAATCCAATCTTTGTTCAAAGGCATACTATTCTATCAATGACTACTTAAACGATAAGAATAGTTGGGCGCTGTGATTAACTCAAGACAATGTTCATGTTCTTTCTCCAGAATTAGCGTACCTACTGACAGGTTATATGAGTTCATATAATTGTTTATTTTTATTTGACTGTCTAAGTCAATTTATTTTTATTTATTAGTGACATAATATACTCATGAAAATGTTTTTTTTATGAGTTGTATTGCAATAAGTGGTTAGCTAGCGACCTAGACAATTGATTATATTATTCTTGCCTGGGCAACCGGCAGCAAGTTCGTCATGCTCCCTTAGATGTCACTGCTTGCGGTAGCGTCGGGGGTCGGGTTGCCTCCTTCCCTCAAATATGGCGAGGGGGGTGATGGCTGATCTTTGCGTTATGCTCGTGAACGGGTGCTGCTTGTGGTGACTGGTCGTCTTGCTGACCATGGTTTTATTATTGTTATTAATGATTAACTGGTTTTTATTTTACTACGATGGTGCTAGTTTATCATTTTTGACTTCGAGTTGCAGCTATAGCTTTGTGTGGGCGGGCACGCCCATTATGCCTGGAGGCTTTTATTTAGGTACGTTCTGTTTACGTTATTTCTGCTTGAGTATAGTTTTCGACGATTTTTATGTTTTTTTTTTGGTATAGTGGCGTGTGCTAGCTAACATAAGGCAAATAATTTAATGTTGTGTTGCGTAATGCAAATTCTTTTAGATTTTATTGTATAGATTCAAGTTTTATATCTAAACAGACAGCTGTGCTGCTGGGGAGTTTGTTGCGCCACTTCTTCTTCCCAGCTAAAGCACTAGGAAGTGGTGAAGGGTGGGCGTTTTTGGGGGACTGTCTTATGTAATTTTTGACGTTCGAAAAGTGCTGATTCTCAGCTTAGTTTGAATAAATGACTTTTGATTTTGATTTTTTTGATTTTATAACTTTGTGATTTTTTAAGATACAGTTTTGAAATTTTGTACATAAATCTATCTACCCGAAACATGTGTCTAGTATTTATATGTAATTTTGTAAATTACATAAAACTACTAGACACATGTTTCGGGTTGGCACGACGGGACGTCTTTGGACGTCTGTTCTATGGCAAATTCCTATGGCGCATCTATTTTGCACTGCAGCTCATTCGATTTTCATAGGATATATCCTATGAAAATCGAATGTGCTGCAGTTTAATTAAGTTAATTTTATTTTTGTTTTTTTTGTTTTTTTATTTTTGTACGTACATTATGTCGTACTCACTTGCACCATTATCCCCACCGGCAGTTAGGCTGCGCGCAGCAAGCTAGTCATAACTTTGTATGAGAAAAAGTTGCGCCTCAGTACAAGCATTCAGAGATGAGGTTGCTCAGGCGAACGTGTTAAGGTTCAAGGTTGATTGGGAAAATTTGACAGTTTCGGGTAGCTTGACCGCTGGTGTCTGTACATCACTGACTACCTGCAGTATTGTATCTCCTTCCCCCTTAATCCATCCAAAGGTTGTCTTTAAAATATCGCTTTTACCGATACCATTTATATGTAATATTTCTACATTTATATCTGTCATTTTTATGGTGTGCATAATAAAGAGTACCTATTCTATTCTATGCTGTTCCTACTCTCTCAGAACTTCCTAAAAATATACGCCAAAAATTTGGACTCTGTATAAAAAGGTACTTATACTCGTAGGTCCCGAACATCAGCAGGCGTGCCTGTGATTCCATGAAGAGCTGGCTTCTAATGACAGAGTAGGTATCTGATTTCGAAAATGTCTTTAGATTATAAAAGATATCACAATCCTTGACGTATTTAAAACATTAGACAACAAAGAAACGAACAAACAGTCATTAACATATTTTGTATATCAGTAAGGCTAAATTAAATATAGCGATAACGCGACGGTCGTCTCATTAATCGATTATCATAAATAATGAGGCACTGCGTTGAGTGCGTTAAAGCATATTGGGGATTTCCAGTAGAGAGCCTTATTTTATTACTAGCTTCTGAGCTAAGCCAAGGAAGAGCATTGATTTCCAAGATACAGGTTTTAACCTAGTTTGTAATTCAGGAGTTCAAATAGTTTTAGCCATCTGCTCATTTCCATTATTTGTGTCCTAGTTCTTAGGAATATAACTGTATTAGGCTATATTTAATTGAGTCCAAATAAATGTTATTATTACTAGTGCAAAAGATATGTATAAAGATACTTGAACTTTTATACGGAAGCTGGCTGACTAAACATATAATTATGTGCGGTCCACTTTCATTATCGTTTTAATCAAAGCTTCTAGAAGCCTCCAAAGCACTGCCTACAGTGGCCTGATTGGAACCTCGCCAAGTGCGTGATAACACTTTCATATAATCGCTATAGTCTAGGCTGTCAGACAAAAATGAACTTGCAATGACATACTGACTGAACGTTTTTAAGTGATGAAGACAATGGACGACTACTACAAGTTAGATTATTGTGCTTTTACTAAAATCGAGACTTATTTTCATATACTTAGAAGTCGAAGATGAGATTACATTACTCAGTCGTAACACACGCATCACACGTACTCTCACGATTTGGCCTTTTTCTCCTGTACAACGTTCATTCTTTTGCAGTGCCGTTTGTATAATGTTAATTTACCACTTTTATTTTTAATATTGCATGATTACTTTGTTTACTTTGTCTACACTTCAATTTCAATTGCATTGTAATTAATGATAACTGGAAGTGCGGAGACTCTAATACAAGCAATTCCTTGCTCAAAAGGAGATCTCCAAAAATATGTATCTAAATGCCTATTGTGATTGAAACAATTTTTTTTTTTTTAAAGTATATAAAGACGAATAAAAAATTATAATTATCTAGTTTTATTTTAGGCCAAATATCAAAGGGGAAGAAAAGTCTAAGTTAGTAATAATAGTATGTTAGTATAGTAATAATAGTAGTTAGTATTAGTATTAATTCGGTTAACCGAACATGGATTAAATAACCGAATAAATAACCCGGTCTTTCCAAAAAAAATCGGGATTTACATCAAGATAAAACAAAACAGCCAAACAAGCCTACTCTCTAGGTCCGTTACCGAAGATACGGGCCCGTCCGAAAGTAGTTTGAAACTTTAGAGTGAACCCTAGACCCGCTGGGCCAATCGTGCATTCAACTTCAGCAGTGAAATTACGCTTCTATATAAAATTGACGTTGCGTATCGGCGAGATTCGCGCAGTGCACCCCGCGGTAGGTGGGACTACTCGTCCCCCACTTCATCCACTTCACCCCCTCAAATACATGAACGACGTCTATTCACAGCGCCTTAAACGTTGATTAGTTTTTCAGACAAGTAAAAACACATCAGGAGTAGGGACAAATGTCAAATCATAGTGTCATTCATTCTTAGGTCGGGCCCCGAAGTAATCTTATATCCGTAGATGATACGGAGTAGTAATCGCCCATAACTGCGGCCGAAACTACAGATTTCGTGCTTCGAGAGTAGACCTCCTGACATTGGAAATTATGACTAACAAGATTTTCTCCGAAACCGGAACCTGTTTTTCGTAGAAACACCGACAGGGGGACGCCCTAGGAGGACATACTGACCTAATTGGTGATGTTCTTTAGACGGGTCAGGTGCGTAGTACTCGCAACCGGCGTGCGTGGATGACCAGATGTTTGAACGTAGGTGAAGCAAAAAGAGTATGTAAGGAGCGTAGCAGGTGGCGTTATGTAGTTTCTGCCTACCCCCATGGGAAGAAGGCGTGAGTTTATGTATGTAAGTAAGATTTTCACCAGTATTCAGACAAGCCGAGAGAATAAAAATATACTAAAATATTGAAGTGAAACAAAACATGCTAATGATTGCTGAAATCACTGCGCTTTCAGGGAGACTGCGCTCTATTTTTCTGCACCAAACCGAACAAAGCTGCGGTATCTACAAACCTGTAGCCTACTCTCACAGAAAAACAGAAACTTTTAGGTTCTTCTCATTGTTTATGCTATAGTTGGCAGCTGCAGTGAAAGTTTTTGATGTGTAACATCTTTCCTGTGGGAGTGATTTATGTACTTTTAAATAGCATAGAATTAGTAAGTACTTTATAATACCATGGAATTAGTAAGTACTTTATAATACCATGGAATTAGTAAGTACTTTATAATACCATGGAATTAGTGTACTCATGGAATTAATAATTACTGTATAGGTTGTAAATAGAGAGGGTTGAATTTCAACCCGTGGGCGACCACTAATTATGAATAATTATTCGAAGAGCTCGTGGCTAAGTAATAACAGCCGCACGGGTCAATCCATCTAGTTAAGCTACGTTTGCCGGGGTTGGTCCGTGGATGGGTGACCATCTTTACATACCGAGATTCCTCTGTGCCTCGGAAAGCACGTTAAGCCTTCCTAAGATAGTGTGTTACGCAATTAAGGCGCACGTTAATGCGTTGCTCCCGGCTGTCATTCGTGGATCTTTGACAATCGTTATGGGTCGACAGAAGCCTAAAATTCTGACAAGCAGTCTTACCAAGGGGTATCGTACTACCCAGTTACTGGGTTGTGGACGTCAGATAGGCAGTCGCTCCATGTAAAATACTGGTTTTAAGCTGCATCCGGTTAGACTGGAATCCGACGGCAACATAGTTGGGAAAAGGCTAGGCAGATTGTTTTTTTTTTATTGGAATAAATATTTCAGATTTTAGCTTTTTTAGATTGAGGTTAATTTCTGTCGCTGCTCAGTTGCGTATTACCAAGGTGAGATGTCTTAAGCGACTACTGTAACGCTCGCTCGTTTTTTTTTAGCTGTCTGTCTTCAGAAACTTTATAAGTAAAAACGGGGTGAATAGAAATGCAGGGGTGAATCGAGACGCAATTTTATAATGGATTTTAATGTTGCAATAATATCTTTTGTTGCCAAAAAGGACTTTAATGTGTTACCTGTACTATAATTAACGATTAAGTGCCTTGGCAACAAACTATATTATTATTTCAAGGCTCAAATCCATTTTAAAGTTGCGTCTCGATTCACCCCTGCATTTCTATTCACCCCGTTTTACCCGGTACCTAGTTATGCAAGTAAGGTTTAAAGGCGTTTGTCCTTGAGTTCTTTATACGGTTGTAAAACTTCCGGTACCTCTATATAAAGTTTATGAATATTTTCTATTCGACATTGACCTTTTCCTTGACAGCTTTTATAAAAATGAGTATCACAAGGTCAAGTTTTATGTCATATGAGAAGCTCAGGCATATCTTTGATAGCGGTGCCAATCTATAGTCAACCAACCCGCACTGGGCCCGCATGGTGGATTACGGCCCACTCCCTCTCACAGAGAGGAGACCTGTGTCCCAGCAGTGGGAACCTTAGGCTGATTATGTAATCTGTACTCAAAAAGAGAGAGTTAGAATCAAGTTTACATTTAGGCGATTGTCACACGACGCCGCGCACCGATGCGGCATGCGGTTGATGCGGTAAGCGGATCTCACGTCGCGTCGCAGTACTCGCAATGGCTTTTTTTTTTTTTTGGGTGGGAAATCAAATAACTGCTCCCGCTCTGGGCGGAGCGGGAGGGCGTGTCAGACTTTTACTGACTAAAACCCACCCGTGTTCCTTCCGTTGCCTGTGTGCCAGGGCCACGATATCCCTATCAGACAAACTCGCAACCCTGGCGGGCATTGGTCCTGACGGACCCCGTCAGTTGGTGCTGACATCTATTTGAGGCGCGCGTGGGACACAACGCGCCGTCGACCCGGGCCTGGGGGTCTACTCCGAGGCGTTAAACCGAAGTATCGGCCGAATGTTCGGACTTTTTATAACTTCCATAGTTTTCTTTTTTGAGTTTGAATCCATACCCGACTTAAGTCACATTTTTGACTTTGGCTTATCTCTTTGACTGTTGTTTTTTTTTTTTTCTTTCGGCGTAGTCAACCATAGTTAGCCGTAGTTAAGCAAAGGCCGAACATTCGGCCGATACTTCGGTTTAACGCTTCGGAGTAGACCCCCTGGTCCTTATCGGACGGCGAGCTACCCATCGCTCGCCGTCCGCAGGCCCGCGCCTACGGTGGCCGGAAATCGGCTTGCGACTCCGTCTCCTGCGGCGACTAAGGGCACGAGGGCGCGAGCCTTGCCTCACCTTCACGCGTTCCGCCTCCTCCTTCGCTAGTATTACTGCTTCGCAGAAGGAGGTGACGGCCTCCCTTGCACTCTCTCTCCGAACCATGGCCTGAACCAGGGCCGGACGCGAGAGATAGCCGCCGCCGATCGCCTCCGTGAGGACGGATTACATACTTAGCCATTGCGCCACCGTCGCGACGGTGGCGCAATGGCTAAGTATGTAATCCGTTGATGCTTATCACACGTACACCGCCTTATAGAAAGATCCAATGTGGCAATGATGGTACCTCCAGCCAACCGAAATATAAATAAAAAAATACTATCTATATTCCATTTGAAATAAGATTAGACATTTAAATAAACTTTTTTTACAGTCCGTTCAATCGATTTTGACTTCTATTGCGTTAGTGGCATGACAAATGGCAGCAGTAATAAATATTTATTTAATAAATGTATATTAGTTGGTATTGTAACCACGTTTTTGCTTTGAATGCCATCCTTATACCTATGGAATAGAAGTCAAAATCGGTTGAACGGACAGTAAAAAAAAAGGTTTATTTAAATGTCTAATCTTATTTCAAATCGAGTAGGTATAAGTAGTATGAACAAACGAGGTTTAAAAAAAAGTAACGAAACAAGTTCAAATTCCGCAAGAATTTATTTGTAGCCCATTTTGTTCAGATTTTTTAGTCAGATTTATAATAATACTTTAATCTATAATATTTTGTAATCTGTCTATTGTAAATACGAGGGCTGCACTAAAAGTATCGGGAATGGAATATTTCCACTGTTCCTGTCATATTAAAAACTTTTTAATTGAAAACTCCTTGGTTTTAAAAATCGAATACCATTTATTTATTTAAAAAAAGATTCTCGGTCTTGTCACAAGGTTTTGTCAAACTTGTTTAGTCGTTGAGAAAATGGAATTGACTCGAGAAAATTCAAGAGCGATGATTTATTATGACTTTCGAACTGGTTTAACACAAAAACAGTGTGTTGACCGGATGATTTCTGCATTTGGTGATGAAGCCTCATCCAAAACCACAATTTATCGCTGGTTTGCTGAATTTCAACGTGGACGTCTCAAGCTCAGTGATGATCCCCGTCAAGGTCGTCCAAAAACTGCAGTCACCCAAGAAAACGTTGATGCTGTGCGTAAGCTGATTGAAGAAGATCGACATGTGACATACCGCGAAATTCAGGCAACTTTAGACATTGGCATGAGTCAAATACAAATAATCTTGCATGAACAATTAGGTGTAAAAAAAGTTGTTTTCCCGATGGATACCGCATTCGCTCTGTGAAGAGCAAAAAGCGGCTCGCGTTACTTGGTGCGTCAGAACTCTCGAAAGATTCCACGCAGGATCCTCAAATGCTGTATACAACATTGTATCAGGTGACGAATCCTGGATATACGCGTACGAACCCGAAACAAAAAACCAGTCACGAGTTTGGGTGTTCGAAAATGAGTTAAAGCCAACTAACCAAAATTGTTCGTTCACGGAGTGTTGCAAAAAAAATGGTGGCCACGTTTGTCTCCAAAACCGGCCATGTTACGACTATTCCTCTTGAGGGACAAAGAACGGTTAATGCAGAATGGTATGCTAGCATTTGTTTGCCACAGGTCGTTTCTGAACTCCGTAAAGAGAACTGCAACCGCCGCATCATCCTCCATCACGACAATGCGAGTTCTCACACCGCGCACAGAACAAAAAAGTTTTTAGAGCAAGAAAACATAGAATTATTAGACCATCCGCCGTACAGCCCCGACCTAAGCCCTAATGATTTCTATACTTTCCCTAAAATAAAGAATAAATTGCGTGGACAGAGATTTTCATCACCTGAAGAAGCTGTGGACGCCTACAAAACGGCCATTTTGGAGACCCCAACTTCCGAATGGAATGGTTGCTTCAATGATTGGTTCCATCGTATGGAAAAATGTGTCAAATTTCGCGGAGAATACTTCGAAAAGCAATAAATACATTTTTAAATAGTAATGTTGTGTCACTTCCTTGATTCCCGAAATTTTCAGTGCCGCCCTCGTAGCCCAAAAAGACAGGCTCTATAAACGTCAACGAAATAAAACGTTGCTAAATTGAAGAGTACAACTGACGTTTAGTCGGTTACTTGACAGCTCTCACGTCACGTGGGTTTTTTGTTTACTACATAGACCTACGGAATATGGGTATTACATTTCATGAGTCATCAGTCATCAACTCATCTCCCTACCGGCCACAGTGCACACAAGTCGCACTTTGATTTAGGGCCCGGTGTGCACGTGCGGCACGCAGTGACATTAATTTTCCTCGGCAATCTGCCACACTCTCAAATCTCGACGACCTTCACTGCGCCCGCCCGCGCCTTGGGTAATGCGTCTATTTGAAATAAATTGCCGAATTCTATATTTTTTACCCGTATGACACTAGAAATTGACCAATTAAGTTTTTCTTTTGTTTTATTGATAAGGTTAGTTTTATTTGTAAAACCTTGACGTCTTTATATTTTCACTTGATTTTAGTGGACACATTGTGGGAATTTTTGAATATTTTGTATCCTTAAACGCAGTACTCAGTAGGAACATACTTCAATCAATCTGCCTAACCCTTTTCCAACTATGTTGGGGTCGGCTTCCAGTCTATCCGGATGCAGCTAAATACCAGTATTTTACATGGAGCTGGACCTCCACAACCCAGTAACTGGGTAATACGATAAGTACAGATAGTGCCATCCACAAAGACGCGCCCCACTATTATTTGGTCGAGGGCGCCGCGGTGTGTGGCGAGTTTGGTCGTAGTGTGCGTGCGCACTCATAGGCAATTCGTACGTATCGACACTACTACAACACTAGCGAAAGGATGCACCATTGCACTGTAAGCGATTAGAAAAAAGAATGGGGCGCGTCTTCGTGGATGGCACTATCTGTAATACTGGTTGGTCAGACTTTCGGGCTTTTGACGACCCCTAACGCCTGTCGAAGATCAACGAATGACAGCCAGGACCTACGGCATAACATGCTTTCCGAGGCACGTGGGAGTCTCGGTATATGTAAATATGGTCACCCATCCACGATCCAACCCCGGCAAGCGTAATCGACCCGTGCGGCTGTTATTACTTAGAACACATAATAGACACATAGAATTTGGTTTCTATGAATATACCGGAATTTCTTGGCAAGCCCTAATCGGAAATTAGCTTTAAATAGACCGATGATTGATCCCGAAGTAGGTATATTATGTATTTATACGAGTATTAATAGGTGTGTCAATAATGAATTGTGATTGCGTGTTGACAACTTACTAGCATCGGCGGTGGCGTCATGGTGAATCATAGGTTGTTTATATTTTCTTTATTTTCAGTAATTTTTATTACGATGTTTCAGTGGAAGTATGTGAATGGTGCATGAGTACCGTAAAATGCATAAGTATTCTATGACGTTTGATCTAAGTTTAATTTATTTTGCATAGGTACGCAAATACATCGTATTTTATTTTATCCTTACTCTATGGATTCCTAATTGCGTCCGCGCCCATTCGACCCGCTTAGTCTCGACCCGAATAATAATACCTGGATATTTCTGTAAAAACGGCGAAGTATAGTCATGCAGACAGAAAAGTGTCGATTTAACGCTTGCACCACAGAGAGTGTAAATTTTAAATAATGTTTGAATAAATAAATCAATAATTAAACAAGTTCTTATCCATTTTTAATAATATAGTATACGCTTTGTACTTTGTTGTAAAAATCACAGATTATAGTTAATTATCATTATAATCTTATACCTAGTGGCACAGTAGTTTTTATTGTATCATTCTTTATACGTGATTATAATTATTAGGTTAACAATTAGGAACTAACTTCTAAAATATAAAAAAAACATGATTGACTAAATTATCTTTAAAAATGAAATAAGGTATCTTAAAGAATACAGAACTAGGTAGGAACAATACAATTAAAAGAAACGAGGTAGAGGCTATCTTTATACAGCTACATTTTTGAAACGAAATCACTGACTACCATGATAAATTATGTATAATAACAAAATATGTACATATATAACAACTCATACCTAATTAATTAATAAAAACAACAAAATTATATCCTAACTATGTACACAAACACACAGACACTTGAACACAAACTAAAATATGGCGTCGAAAAATTCATCCACATCACTGTCGACTGGTAATGTACCCTAGAGACTGGCGGTATTGCTACGTTGTATGGCAATGCCTCTGGCCAAGGTAAAAGCCAGCCCTTGGGTCACGGGAAAAGTCAACCAGCCGTTTCGAGATTTCATTAAAAAGACCATGAGCACTAGGACCCCACAGCCCGAGGGTTTCAACCCCAAACGACTCGAAAATATAATTTCCATCAAGGTTTATTATACTTAAGCCGCTTGAGGTTCCCCGCAGAATTAAAAATATTAAATATTATGTATAATAAGTCCGGAACGGTACAAATGGCACTGAATTGGTAGTAAAACATCTGGTATTATTTATTCTTCGGGTCGAGTCTAAGCGGGTCGAGTGGTCGCGGGCCCCCCTAATTTGGCTTAGGAGCTATTGCTAGTCTCTGCAATGGAAAATTCTTGGTAAAGTTAATTATGTAGGTACCTACTATAAACCTATAAAGACGATAACTTGGAATTATTTTGATAGGTAATTTCAACTTCTCGGAAAACTCCTCAGTAACGTGATGTACTTACGCGGACTTGAAACCAGTTTTTGGATTTACACATTACACATGGTATCCGCGCTTGATGTTGTTTACAATATAGGGTTTTCACTAGCCTATTATATTTAATTCGGACAAATCAAGCGTACTTGAACAGGGTTCATAAATGCGGCAGCTTGCAATCTGTCTTTCAGGGAAGCTTATATGGAGGTATATAAAATATGTATTACGATAATAAAAATTAGGTACCTAAATCTTTTTATTTCAGACATATTTGGTCCATAATATTGGTAGTGGAACGACTTAAAAACTACTTATATTACATAAAAAATTAAATAAGTTAAATCAAACTAAATTAAATCATATCAAATTAAATATATTAAACTAAATCAAAAATTTATTTAAATATTTGCCGGCCTCTGGGGCCCCGGGCACACGCACTTGTGCTTGAACCCAGTGCCCCAGAAGGGGGCTGTCCAGCTTGTGGCTGAGCACGCCCAGGATGGTGTTTGCGCTCCCACGCGTGCGGAATATCAGCGAAGCGATGCGGCGCCGCAGCACAGTGTGAAAACCGTCTGTGTGCGCGTGCGCAAACATCGCAGACGTACTACAGCAGGGTGGGAGCCCCACCAGCACCCTGAACGCGTTATTATATTGTATTCGGAGATCGTTGATGGCGTGTAGTTGACCCACAGATTGCATGTGTAGAGAGTTTGGCAGAATGCTTTAAACAGAGTTACCTTTACCCCTAAACTACACCTCGTAAATCTGCGTGCCAACAAGTTACAGAGGACCGTGCCATCGCTCTCATATCCCTTTCTATTACCCCATAGTCTTTTAAATCCTCAGTAACCACACGGCGGAGTTATCTAAACTCTCTTACTTTTGAGCGACTGCATTAAGCAGGTGCCACATCCCCCAGTTTACGATCCCTGGCCTGAAATACCAAGAGCTAAATTTTTTGTATATTGTACAGGAGACCGTGTACCCTCGCATACTCCTCACACACGCCTATCAGCTTTCTGAGCGCAGCTATTGTTGGGCTGAGCAACTTCACCATATCATCTGCATAACTAATACTGTTGATACAGTGCGATGACCATCGATCGAGCATCCTACTCCGATGTTGCTCAATGTTTATTTTGATAATGATAGTGTTTATTTTGATGCTGATAATGTTTATTTTGATAATGATAATGTTTATTTTGATAATGTTATTGTTTATTTTGCCAAAAACAGTGCTTTACATTTCCTTATAGTCTACATTAGTAGCTTTGTTTACATTTTTTTAAATAATACGCAAAGGAAGTACTTTACATATGAACTCTACACTACTCGAGCCTGTCTCGTGGAGGCCTTGAGTGGTGCCTATTGCCATAAGAAAATGCGCATTACATTAATGGATTGTTATTGCTACAATTGAGAAGCACATGAAAAAGTGTTTTATATTTTTCACTTAATAGCTTAACAATGCCGTAAAACTGTTTGTCAAATTTATTCCATAACACCTGATTTGTTTAAATGCGTAGGCAATAAATTAATAATTTATTAAGGGATAAGTAAGTAGGTATTCAAAGTATTTTTTTTGCAAAATAAAAGCGGCTGTGGAACTTTCAGTACTTAAATGAGATTTTAACTCAATTTCTTCTCATTCGGCTTTGAAAAAGTGTTACAAAAATATGTTGGAAAGAAAGAAAGAAGAAATATGAAAAAGTGCATTATAAGTAGCCGACCCTAACTCCGTGAGTACAAAAAACGATGCATGTACCTATTACTATCATGATGGTTCATCAGTAATAATGAAACAAGTTTGTTGGGAGGTGAGACTCACTGCTACAAGTTTTATGGCCTTCAAATAACATTTGGTTAATTCAAAAATAAATAAATGATAAATAATTTTTATTTCTGTAAGTAGGTTTGTACAAACCAGGGACCATTTTGGTTACCCATTGAAAGGGTTTTCGATAGGGTTTTTCTAAGCGGTAAATCAAAAACCCATACGATATGGGTTACCCTTTTGAATGGCTTAAATTAAATTTTGGTAACCCGTTGAAAGGGTTTTCGATAAAAACCCATACGATGTGGGTAACCCTTTTGAACGGCTTAGTTTAAGCCATTCAAAATTACCCACACCGTATGGGTTTTTGATGAACTGCTTTGATAAACCCTATCGAAAACCCTTTCCATTGAAAAGGTTTTTGATAGGGTTTTTCTAAAATGGTAACCATAAAACTTACTACAGATGACTGTATATAGTAGCGATGCGTCGCCGCGTGGCATGCGTCGCCCCGCCAGCAGTCGGTTTTACGTGCGGCTGATGAATGTTTCACATCAAAAAACTTACTACAGATGACTGTATATAGTAGCGATGCTTCGCCACGTGGCATGCGTCGCCCCGCCAGCAGTCTGTTTTACGTGCGGCTGTTGAATGTTTCACATCAAAAAACTTACTACAGATGACTGTATATAGTAGCGCTGCGTCGCCACGTGGCATGCGTCGCCCCGCCAGCAGTCGGTTTTACGTGCGGCTGTTGAATGTTTCACATCAAAAAACTTACTACAGATGACTGTATATAGTAGCGATGCGTCGCCACGTGGCATGCGTCGCCCCGCCAGCAGTCGGTTTTACGTGCGGCTGTTGAATGTTTCACATCGAAAAACTTACTATAGATGACTGTATATAATAGCAATGCGTCGCCACGTGGCATGCGTCGCCCCGCCAGCACTCTGTTTTACGTGCGGCTGTTGAATGTTTCACATCAAAAAACTTACTACAGATGACTGTATATAGTAGTGATGCGTCGCCACGTGGCATGCGTCGCCCCGCCAGCAGTCGGTTTTACGTGCGGCTGTTACGCGTGCTAGGCGGATATCGAAATTACATAATATTATGGTTTTTTCATGTCACTAGGTTTCAAGTAGGTATAGAACCCATTGAATGGGTTATCATGTAACCCTTTCACTGGGTTTCAAGTATAAAACCCATTGAATGGGTTATCATGTAACCCTTTCACTGGGTTTCTACTATAAAACCCATTCAATGGGTTATCATGTAACCCTTTCACTGGGTTTTTACTATAAAACCCATTCAATGGGTTACATCATCATAAAGGTAACCCATTGAATGGGTTACCCTTTCGAAAGGCTTAACCCTTAACCGGGGTTGTACGGTCCCTGGTACAAACACTTTAACACTTCAATCATATTTTTAAAACCAGATGAGGTCGGCGTTTCCTATCTGACCACTCTGAGAAGAAAAGCCGAAACTAACTCAAAGGTCACAGTCTCTTTTAAAGTCCAGACATAATCTTGGTCAGATCATGTGAAGGCCATGTAGATTGGTGTCTGGAATGGTCTTTTGAGGAAAGAATCACACAGATTGAGTGGACCTGACCAGTCAGTGCACGCATTTGTTAGTAATCGTGCAGCTCTACTCAGAACTTAAGGAGCTCAACGATGCGACGATCAATACCAAAGGAAAAGGACATTTGGGTAGGCCGCATGACTAAATGACTCAAACTGCCAGACCATGATTAACACTAACTGAGAATAAAAGATAAAGGGAAAATAAAAAAAAAGCAATAACCCACATAGTCTTCACATTCACAATTATTAAAATAATATAATACTTTACAAGTAAATATTCATGTCATTATGTTTGAAATAATCATTAAATATCACTGTATGTAAAATAATAAAGTTAGCAAAAAACATCAAACAATAAAAGAAAAATACTTAAAGTTGTATTCTAGAATGCGAAACCATGTCTCTTTATCTCACATAAATGCTAAAAAATTGGACGAGTGCCAATTGGCTTGACAACATAACCTAACATCACGCCCGGAATCCCCGAAAGGTTAGGCAGATGTGTACCTATTAGTACACCCACATTCCGCCAGATATCCAAAGTTAAATTTATTTTTAGCTCTACAGGCTGTATGCGTCTTGTCATTACCTACTTATGTAATCAAATTTAGTCTAATGAGTGTATGGTGTATTGGTGTCCACTAAACAGCTACATTATCTTAAAAGGAAATCATGTTACTAAGGAGAACGTCAACAAACGTCTACTGATGCGGTTTTCAAGGACATGATCATAAAAAGAACCATTATTTTGCAAAATAAATTAATGTGTTTATTGATGAGAACTCTTTTGTCTAGAATTATATATTTGTCACCTATTTTTTATGATCCATTAACGAGTTGCACGCAACCATACCTACATCATAAAACAATAATGTCGCTGCATCATGAAGTAAAATGAATAATCCCGTTTTCAAGTTTGATAAGCGGAAAATCGCGGGAGAATAAAGGGCGCGTATTTACGCTCCATCGATTGTTATAGTACCTCATCAAAAAAACGCGGGGTCAGCGAAATTACATAATTTTGACGCTCAGATTCGTCCCTAGCGTTAAGTTAGGTCCACGCAAGTCTTGCAATAAGACATTTATGTTCCTATTGTCGCACGGAACGACTCGGTAACAGAACTGTGTCAAGTATGTTTAACTTATTTACTTTGATTACAACATGCGTGTTGGGTAGTAGATACAAGTGCATTATGTTTGTGGACTTATACTAGTTTCTGAGAAAGGAAATACATGCATTCGTAGTGTGTACTTTAAGGCGCGGCGCCCAATAGCGGCACGGCCGCGGCACGGCAAGGTATTTTTAGGCAACGAATAAAAATTAATAAATTATTTATTTTTTGTAAATGACCATTATTTTCACTGTAAAAAGAAATAAACGAAATTATCGGTGCCTTGGAGCCTTCTCCCTGCCACCCTGTCTCGCTTGCTTGTGTGACCGCGGACAGTAGAGTGCGAGCGAGATAAAGAGTGAGGTGGCGCTGAGGTAGTATAGACTCTTAACTTTTGAGGCTAATTCAGTTGCTTATTACCAAGGCGAGAGGTCAAATGTTACATCATATGCGACTAGTAAGGCTCGCTCGATTTTTTATAATCTCAAACTTATTCCCTAAATACGTTGAGGTCACCTTTCGTATTAGTCTTTTATACGGAGAGTTCGTTTCTAATGCGCGTAGGCAATTTGCTACGAGAGTGCTAGGAGCCCCATATAACTTAATGGGTTTTACACTACATTAAACGCTTTGAAGATTAGCTTTTGAATATTATTATAGCTTGCAACATTATTCCATATTTCCACCAATTAGGCCCGGCGCCCATTGGTTGAAATTTCAATTTTAACGGTCATAAGCATACACTTTATTTCCATACTATTAAGTTATATTTTTATTTGTCGCCTGAAAATACCTTGCCATGCCATGCCGCCAATGGGGGGGGGGGCTTAGTCATCTTTATCTTTTTGATAAATTAATAAACAATTTGAATTCAGTTAAAATTAAAAACAAGACGTTTGTAGCGTGTGAAGGTCAACTAGGTACGATTTAGTATTCATGAGGAAATTTATATAGAAGATAATATTTTTAAACTATCAAAATGTATCATAATATATTATGAAAATAAATTGCCTCGTTAGTGGTGGTGTCCTACTGTCCACAACATTCATGCATTTAAGTCCTGTCCTGGGTTGGGCAAAGTGTTATTGGGTTTTCCCATCTGGAATTTCTCAGTAGCAGCCCTGACTCTGGATTTGTACCCGGTTAATGGCAATAGGGTCGCCCCCTGTTACATGGGACTTAAACATAAAAAGCGAAATGTGGGTGCGCCTTTGTCTAACTCTTAGGGAAATACAGGTCTGATGTAATGTTTATGTAAAAAATATGCGGGGCAGTCTTTGGGAACTGTCGATAGAAGTGAAAACTAGCGTTCGGTGACGATAACGCGAGTTCCATGATTTTTGTTCACCCAAAAAGTACACATATATGCATAGTATACATATAGCTCATGGAAAGCGTTCGGTGACGATGACGCGTGTTCTGATTTTTGTTCACCCAAAAAGTGCTCAACGCGCCTAAAGAAGTTTTCACTGCAAAAATCGCAATTTAGGTATCCCTAGTCTCTCAATTCTTTGTTACCGACCAAAGTTTTGTAAAAGAGAAATAAATAAGCTAAAAGATATTGCATCCGTATAATCTCAATGTTAATTTATTTTGAACAAGATGTTTGTAACATTTTCCCTTGACTAGGAGGATATTTCTTTGTCTCGAGCATGTTACTGCATGTTTGGCGAAAATCCTCGAGACATACAATGTTGTTATATTGTTTGTTTTTTATACCATGTACATGATATATCTGCTCGCATCAATGTTGTCAAGGTTGAGCCACTGATATCACGAGTTGTATCCAAGATTACTGTACGAAGAATAAATCGTAAAACACTTATTAACTAAGTTACTAACTAGCACTTTGACGATTTTTCTGATTGCTTTTAGTTGGACTCAGTTGAATTATTAAGTCAATCCAAGACGTAGAAAAAAAAATCACACAAAAAAAAAACAAAAAAAAACACATTATTAACTTGGATCTCTATCCAAGTTAATAATGTCAAGTGTTAAGTAAAGAAAAAAAAAAGGTATGCAGGCATGTCAAAATAATTTACTTTTTAATTAATAATAATAATTTACAGTAGTCACATTTCACTTAGTTATTGTTATTTTATGGTATAATAATCTACCACACAATATTTTAATACATAACGCCATTAAACTCGGTAATAAAATCGTTAACGGAATGCAAGAAACGTCACACTAATAACAAAAATAATAAAACATTTTGACATGCGTGCAGGTAACAAATTACACCTCAATGTTGCGCATGGGTTTTAAGGCTGTGCGGCGAGCGCGGGAGTCTGCGCGGGAGTGGAACGAACTGCGATGCCGGCCGGCAGCGCGCATAGTACAGGCGCGTCGCTCTCTGACAGCGCACGCGCAAATCGCTGATAGCACACCACGCTATAAAAGGGTAGGCGCCCTTGCTGCAACCCACTTACACGCTTGTTCTTCGAGTAGAAAGATCTTTGGTGACCACAGTTGGAACCACCATTTGTGCCAAAATGTCCGCGGAACATCTGGATGTGTTGCTACGAATTGAGGAGGGTGAGGATGACACAGAGGGTGTCGTGCTGGCCAAGGGGGTGTCCATGATCGTCCTCTTCTGTGCCTCCATGATCTGTGGTCTAGTACCTCTGCTGTTGGCTAAGAAGTTCCACTGGCTGTCGGCTGAAGATGCAGGGAACCTGAAGACCACCAATAGGATCGTGATGACTTTGCTGTCATTCGGTGGTGGTGTCCTGCTGTCCACAACATTCATGCATTTAATACCTGAAGTGGAACATAATGTGGAATACCTTCAGAGTGAGTACTCCTGTTTATTTTTAGTAATATATCTAAAGCTATTATATCGTGCGAAAAAGTAGGCCATTTAAGCATGTCTAATAAATAACACATGGATATTTTTAAACCTTCGTGCTTTACTCATAAATCTGCTATATTCACAGCCTGTGTATTCGTTCATTCAGGTGATTTTTTAAACATGATATGATATTCTTAAAGCTGAAAATTATTAATATTGGAAATTTTATTTTATACCTAACTAGCGCCCCGTGGTTTTACCCGCGTAAGTCTCGATCCCGTAAGAATATCGGGATAAAAAGTAGCCTATATGTTAATCCAGGATATCAGCGAGGTAGCTGATATCCTGGATTAACATATAGGCTACTTGTTAGTTACTTTTGGCATACACAATTTTATCAAAATCGGTCCAGCCGTTCGAGCGTGGAGAGGTAACAAACATACACACACACACACTCACAAACTGTCGCCTTTATAATATTAGTGTGATATATTATATAGTGTGATTATTATTACCTAATTGGGTAATTCACCTACTCGTGCTTACCGCGCAAATACGTGAAACTATTTACGAGTTGAAAATCCAGGAATATTGCATCAGCCTAATTTATTTTAAATAGAAGATACACGATACAAATTCATGTAATAATGTTTATACGTTTTATAAAATCACATTTAGGTAAGCATTATAGTTATTCATGCCACGCGGAAAAACATAATCCCGAAATATGTAAAGGCTTAAAAAAGTCCATATCAAATCTGAACAGGGAAGGAAGTTAACATAACTGAAAAAATCAAAAATCTATTTAATCGTATTCCTATACATAGATTTTTGTTAAGTTATATTCCGTTAGAAGACTATCAAAAATAATTGTCGACAGGCGCTGATACCTGAAATAAATATCGAAGTGTAAAATTGCAACTTTTATTTATCTACGTATATATTCATTGATATTTCATAAAATCCAACTGGAAATTGGTTTTTTAGAACTCGTTAAATATCTAGTGAAACCACAAAACCCTAAAGATTGAAAATTTGATTTTTAAAGATCTGAGTCGTGATCACTACTACGAGTAAGTATAATCGTGCTTTGAAGGACAACTTCAATAGTAAGAAGCTGCTGAATGTTTTTTCTCTCATCTTAATTGGTGAAAACTCTCCAGCAGTCACCAAGTAACTTGCAAACTGCCCACGCGCAGCTTATGAATTGCTGTCTGTCTTGTAGAACCGCGCAGGAGTAAAAAAATCTTTCTCCCATTGAACTTATTTAGATCCAAGTTTCGTTTTTTTTTTTAAATCTGATCTGCGACTGAGTTATTCTAAATCTCCATGATTATTGGAAACAAATAAAAGAGTATCTTTAAGTGATCATTCGTCCAAGAGTAGTGTTTGTCTACTTCCCAATTTCGCATCACACACACGCCTTCCATTGCCATAGACATTGCATAACGCAGCTCTTGAACTACAAAGTACAAAGGTTCCAATTTGATGATCACGACGTACCATGGGTATCATGGCTATTTATATAAAGTCGAAAAATAATAGTGTTAATCTTATAAGTGGTGATAGTACTCATTCATGAGTATAAACAAGCTTCTACTTTTGCTACGGGACCACACCAAAGCATATCAAAGACATAAATCTGTTGATGCTTACATTTTGATCGAGTAGATTTTGAATTTAAGTTTTTCGATTTTTCAAGAGTTGATCCCTTAGTAACAGTTGTTCATATTTAAATCATGAATTCTGATTAAATATAAACAACTGTTCCTAAGGAGTACCAACTTGGCTTCAAGTGGCCTTTATTAGCAATCTTATAAACTAGTTTTACAATTTGTTAATAATAAAAGGCTTCGACACGTGCCTCGGAAAGCATGGTTGGTCCCAGCTGTCATTCGTAGATCTTTGACAGTCGTTACCGGTAGTCAGAAGTCCAAGCAGTCTGATCACCAAGGGGATCGTGTTACCCAGTAACTGGGTTGTGGAGGTAAGATAGGCAGTCGCTCCATAAAAAATACTGGTATTCAGCTGCATCCGGTTAGACTGGAAGCCGACCCCGAACATAGTTGGGAAAAGGCTAAGCAAATTGATGACAGACGGTGAGATTGTGGAGAAAAGGCATCACAGACATCGGAAACCTCCAGATAGTCTTTCTTTTTAGATATTCTCCCAGACTTTTCCATAGCTCAAGATCGTTAGTTTTTCTCCTCCATGTCTCTTCCACAGTAGTTTTTAAGTTACCTGCACTTTCGAAGATGGGGAATACTTCTTAGTTAATTCCACACATTTTTTGCTACACGGTTTTTCTTCACGTAGCCTTGAAGGCTCAATTGTTTTGAATCTGCGTACTCTCTCATTAAAATGTGCGAAGTTGAGAGGATATTCTCCAATAGTTGCGCAACCCGGTCAATATGTGTGCCGCTATGCAGGCGTAAACACTCATATGTCTTGGGGTTTTTTCTATAGTTGGAAAGTTATAAATAGTTATTATTGCTTACCGCAAGAACGCTGCGATGATTAATATTACTGATCAAGGAGATCGGCTATTGTGATTTAGTTCATGATTTAAACTTGAAATGTCAAATTGGTTAGATAATTTTAAAAGAAACTGTAAATACGATACTCTTAAGAGTAATGTACTTGTACCTGTCCTTCAAGATACAGGATTTTCCTAGTTTGAAGGGCAGGACTCTTACTAATTAGTAATAGCCATACCCATCCCTTATTCATACAAAACTGATGTTACCTAGGCTAAGTTTTTGGTAAAATAAAAAAAAAATACTTACTTACAAGAGCACTTAATTAGGTAAAAGTCAAATTATTTATTTCAAACAAAAAGGCAATTTTTGAACGTCAAAATTTTCAAAAAAATTGATTTGATTCTAGTAGCCCCTCCAAAAATTTCGTATGCAGAAGAATGGCCAAGAAACTTTATCGTCAGTTTTTTAAATTTTTTACAATATTTTGTATAGATACATTAATTATACTATTAAGAGATTGTACAAAGGCAGACATGTGATATCATAAATTGCATTATCTCCCAGTCTTCCTCAAGCTGATAGAGGGAAAAAACATAGTAGATGCAAAAATATTAGCACTTTACACCACTGGAATTTCAAAGAGTTAATTGATAGATCTTGCAATAAGCATACAATAATAATTATGGCAATAGCGGCCGGTTTATTACTGCTGGCTTTGTTTGTTGTAGTTCCTGACTTTCTTATTTTATTGACCAGAGGGCCTAGACAAATGGCTTTCGCTTCGGAGCGATTCTATTTCTACAATCGCTATCGCTTCAACGATAACGAAGTTCGATTGGCAGGCGATAACGCTTGTCAAAAAGTGCCACTTTGCTACGCAATACTACGCATCTCTATGCAAGTTATCGTTCGACGCTGTCGATTCGTTTCATGGAATCGAATGATGTTATCATTGTCTAGCTAATTTCTATTCGTTGACCTATGATCACGTGACATTTCGATAGCTTATGTCAACCCCATACATTTTGTGGCTTTTCTACTAGCGTTATCGCTAATCGAATGTTACTTTGTCTAGGCCCTCAGTTATACAAAGTCGTGGTATTCCGGGTTGCCCTCACAGTTTGTAGTAACGTTTTAAGTTAGTTAGTACCTACGTCAGAAGGCTCGACACAACGTGCGCTGCACCGGACGTCGGCTAAACAATTAACTTATTACCAATTCAATGAAGGGAAACAGAACCAGACCAGCGCGCATGCAGCGCACGCGCACCGCATCATAACATTGGTGTATTCCCCTGTTTCTAACATTAATATACATTCAATTTACTATTGTTTTTGGCTTATTGTATTCTTGTGGTAAATTTTCAAAACCACACTCATGAATTAAGAATTTATTTATTGCAAACTTGCTATTATTTGCATATCAATAGGAAATGCTTGAATTGCATCGCAACAGATGGTTTAAGTACTATGTACTAATTTGCAATACATAGAATAATTCCATATGTATGACAAATCATGTGCAATTATATTGATTAGCTATATGATTGCATTATTTATTCATTGCTAATTTATGTGTTATACCTACAGATATGTAACTGTTACTAAGCTTTGACGTTCCATGGATAATACTGCTGGATTTTTAACATTAAAACATATATAGTATCATGTCTGAGATAATCTCGAGAGAGAACAGTGGTGGCCCAGTGATAACGGCCTCGACTTACAAGTCGTAGGTTCGAACCCAGACAGGCGCTTTACTTTGTGTAAATTATTTTATCACCACGGCTCTCAAAACGGTGAAGAAAAACATCGTGAGGAAACCGGCATGTTCTAGAACTTAAGATTCGAAGATGTGACTTCTACCAACCCGTAGTGGGCCCGCGTGGTGGATTATAGCTCACTCCTCACAGAGAGAAGGGACGTGTCCCAGCAGTGAGAATAATAAAGGCTGATTATGTGTATCATTTTTGAGATAATCTAAGCGAATGCTTCGTCGGAATGCTTCGTTCGAAGATCGTCGGTCCATCTAGACCGACGATCTTAAGAAGGTGGCTGGGTCAGACTGGATGCGGAAGGCGGAGGACAGGGTGTTGTGGCGCAGCCTGGGAGAGGCCTATGTCCAGCACTGGACTGCGATAGGCTGAGTTGATTGAAGCGAATGAAAGCTTATGTCTACAGTTTATGAGAGCTTAACAATTTCAATGAAACATGCTACAGAACAGATAATATACATAATTATATAACATAACATCATGCCTGTAATCATCGAGGGGTTAGGCAGAGGTGTACCTATAGTAATACTCACTTTCCGCCAGTTATATTTAAGTCCCATGTAATAGGGGGCGAGCCTATTGCCATCAATCAGGCACAACGCCAGACTCCGGGCTGCTAACGAGAAATTCCTGCTAGGAAAACGCAATAACACTTTGCCCAACCTGGGAATTGAACCCAGGACCTCATGCTCAGGAGTAGCATTTGCGACCACTAGACCAAAGACGTAGAACATAATCAGAATACTTATAATAGGTCCATAATAAATCATAACACGACTAACTTAAGTTACTCATGAAGTCATGAGGAAACGCGTGACGGCCGTGGGAAACACATTTATCACACACGTTCACTTAAAAAACAATGTTTCTCGGAACCTATTCTGTGCGAGAACAGTGAAAGTGTCGCATTCTCGTGCACAGCACGTGCTATATTAAAACGGTTAATATAATGTTATAAATTAAAGTCGCTTTTCGTGTCGGTCTGTGTGACCGCGATGCGGTTTACACCATCATTTAGAGAATTTATTCCGGAAGTTTATGTATAAAAAACTTTCGTATTAAACGTGCAAGTAATATAGAAATCCCAATGTTTTGTCAACTCAAACGGTTATAAAGTTGGTAAGCTGCTGACACCACAGAGTAAACGGACAGAGGGTAAGCTTCATACAACCACACTATGATAGGTACACTACTACAACTGTCATCTACCCGGGTCGAGAAGGATGGGATCGGCGAGAGATGTCGTCAGGTGTTCCACAAGGCTCGGGTTCGGGGCCACTCCTGATGTGCAACATCGGATACGACTGGGAATTGCGCGGTGCGCTCCTCCATGGTGTCGGCTTTATCTGTTACGCCGATGGCACGGGGGAAGACGCTCCGGCAGGCGACTGTCTTAGCGACAGTTGGGGTCGCACAAGTCGTAGGAAGGATCCGGCGATTGGGTCGCCCCATGGCATGAGCCGATATAAACCGGTTTCTCTTCGTACGCGACGAAGCCGACAGCTGCCTACACACGCACCTTATGCTTGTAGTAGTGTGTGATGTTGGGTCCCGAAGGTGGCGCATTCCGGGGCCCGTGAAAACAAATGGCATCCGATTTATGCAATGCCACCTGGAGACCCAATCGCCGGATCCTTCCTACGACTTGTGCGACCCCAACTGTCGCTATGACAGTCGCCTGGTGGAGCGTCTTCCCCCGTGCCATTACCAGCGTGTCATTGGCGTAACAGATAACGCCGACACTATGGAGGAGCGTACCGCGCAGCACCCAGTCGTATCCGATGTTGCACAGGAGTGGCCCCGAACCCGAACCTTGTGGAACACCTGACGACATCTCTCGCCGATGCCATCCTTCTCGACCCAAGTAGATGATAGTTGTAGTAGTGTTCCTATCATAGCGCGGTTGTATGAAGCTTACCCTCTGTCCGTTTACTCTGTACTGTCACCGCATTGTTAAGAGGTTTCCACTAACCATTAAATCCATACACAGTGAAAACAAGGAATTGTTTTGACTCAGTAGCTTTCGTATGTTACGTTGTACATAACTTATCGAGGATTCAAATCAATCGGAAACTCGGAAATCGTGTCTGCGGTTATCGTAACGAACGATTCACATAATAGGGATGTTTTTTTATTCCTAATGAGCTTAGAGGTCGTAAAAAATACCTTGTTTGTTAGTTTCCGCAGTGCTAAGTGTGTTTATGTTTCATTGTTTAAGTTTAAACAACTTGATATAACTACTTAGGTAGTTATATCAAGCGCTACTGGCGAGCACGAGGTCCGGGTTTCGATTCCCAGGTCGGGCAAAGTGTTTATTGGGTTTTTCCACCAGGAATTTCTCAGTAGCAGCCCGGAGTCTGGATTTGTGCCCGAATGATGGCAATAGGCTCGCCCCCTATTACATGGGACTTAAACATAACTGGCGAAATGTGGGTGTACTATAAGTGCGCCTCTGCCTAACCCTTCGGGGATTACTGGCGTGATGTTATGTTAAAAGGGTTAAATGTCAATTGTGACTGTGTGTGAAAATATTTTAGAATGGTCAGTGAATATGAAATTTTTCAAGTCTATTTCAAGATTAAAATAATTATAGGTAAACGTAGTACCTATATTGATGATAGCTTCTGCCCGCTACTTCGTTTGCGTGAAATTTCTTGTTCCCTCGACCCACTGCGTCGCATTGCATCGCCCGCCCGCGCTATTACTTCGTTTTCTTCGCTTAGAGTTCTTTCTGACTTTTTTATTTTTGCTCCTAAAGGTCTTAGTATGATATTAAATAGCATAACCTTCCTCAAGAATTGGGCTATCAAATGCAAATACATTTTTTCAAACCAGACTTATACTCGTAGTTCCAGAGATTATACCCTACATACAAACTTACCTCTGTATAATGTTAGTAGATAAGTATAAAATATCATCATTAAAATTTAAAACCACATAATTATATATACTTTATAGGCGTAAATATTATTATTTACTACGTATACTATACCTACCTGCCTACTAAAATATAAAAATAGCATTATAATATTTATAAAAACTAAAAATTATTTTAAAAGATACAATCGTTTATATTAATAAAACCAAAGAACCTAATTAAAATCCTGATGACTTCACAGCCTAGGTTTTTCCTCATGTCTTTATCCGTTAGATATCCTCATTTTATATAACATAAAGTTCACGAGCTGTCACGGTCATGGGATTACATACACGATTATATCATTTACATAATACTCGTCACGCTTTAATTAATAACATAACTTATAAAGTTATAACACAACTCAGAGACTGTCTTTGTGTTAAATTGTGTAACTATAGGTTAGTTACACAATTTAACACAAAGACAGTCGCTCATTTGTGAACAAAATAGTCACAGGTCCAGGCGTTATGGTCTAGAAAATATTGATACAGATGGCGTTTCAGGTACGGACCGTACGGATAACTTAGGGTAAAGTCTGTCAAAGTCAAATTATTTATTTCAAATAGGCACAATTGAACGTCACAATTTGCAAAAAAATATTAATTGATCCAGAAAATGTTAACCAAATTATTTTTGATGTATAGGTAACATCAAAAATAATTAATATTATTTAACAACCTCTCGCTTTCTGTGGTAGTGACATCGTGAAAAGGGACGGAACTGTCTGACAGCGTGAGAGCTTGAGCATGGAAATAGTAGGTACTATATAGGTTGTAAGTAGAGGGGGTCTAATTTCGACCAGTGGGCGACCACTAGTAATGAATAATTATTCGAATAAATATTTCAGTATTTAGCTTTTTTCAATTTTGAGGTTAAATTCTGTCGCGCCAAGTTGCTTATTACCAAGGTGAGATGTCAGATGTTACACATTATATGCGATTTCTGTAAGGATTGTTGGTTTTTTTATTATGTAATTCATCAGGCTGATAGAGATCAATGCATTAATCAGACTGCATGTTAGAATTAACTTTTGTTCTAAGTGAAAAAAATCTGCAGGATTCAGAAACTTATGGGTTTTTTACATAGCGTATGTTTGTGTGAGTGCAGTGGTGACCCAGTGGTAACGTCTCCGACTTACGAGTTGTAGGTCGTGGGTTCGAACCCAGGCAGGTGCTTTACTTTGTGTAAATATTTTCATCTCCACTGCTCTCAATACGGTGAAGGAAAACTTCGTGAGGAAACCGGCATGTCCTAGAACCAAAAATTCAAAGACATGTGATATCTACCAACCCGCAATGGGCCCGCGTGGTAGATTTACAGCCCACTCCCTCTCGAAGAGAGGAGGCCTGTGTCCCAGCAGTGGGAACATTATAGGCTGATTATGTTGTCGTTATGTTGTATGTTTGTAATCTGTCGGTTTTATTGTTATTGATTTTCTCCTATTTTTATTAACATAACTATCTGACGTATAACGTCTCACCTAGAGAATACAATCCCGAGCATGTTTTTAATCCCGGGCTTACGGGATTTTTGAAGCCTTTTCCCGGGATCCCGGGCTCATCCCGGGATTAGACTATGTGGTTTCTAATTGGGCTAAAATAAAAAAAACACGAGTAATTAAAAAAAAATGTCTTTAATGTCTTTGCACAACACAAATCAGAATAATAATAAGAAAAGAAAAAACACAAACCAAAAAATACTATACTTTTGCAAGAAATTAAAAAACAGCACAAAATAACTATTTAGAATTTCGAAAATATAATCGCAGAAATATCAAAGCATCCAATGTTTGACTTCCGAGCCTGCTTCGTAGTTTATTGCCAACATAAGCAGCAGCTGAAAACGCTCGTTCAGCTTCTACGCTGGTTGGAGGAATAGACAATAGATACTTATATGCTGTTTCTAAGTGATATCCACGAACACCTCCATTTTCGAACAGGCTCATTTCACGTCTAATACTATTTGCCAACCCCAATTCATTTTGTACTTCAGGATCTGGGGATTTCATACTCTTGTTAATTTCCAGCTGTAACTTTTCCTTTAATGTCAATTGGGGTTGGGAGGTTTCTGACCTTAGCTCATCATCTGTTTGTGATACCGACCTTGCTTCTTCTTCCGTGTAATCTCGACTATTAAGTCTTTTAACAATACTCTTTATTTGCTTCCTCACTAAAGCCTGTGTCGGAACTGGAAATAAATCGTGCCATTCCAAATCCGATAATAACTGATTTTCAACATCAATTCGTGGATTTTGTAAATAATTTAACACGCCAGTTAAATCATCACTTCGTCGTTGCTTTATACGTTCCACTAAGGATGTTTTAATTTTTTTGGCAAGTGCTGAGTTTTTGCTAGACAGTTGTTTTATAAGAAATTTCAAAGCGGCATCAGCTGTGCATAAATTAGCATCTCGCCGACAGATTGCTTCTACTGTCAATTTAATTGGGGTTGCTGACCCCAATTAAATTGACAGTAGAAGCAATCAACAATTTTATTTACCAATTCAAAATCAACATCTTCTAAACGAATTGGATGATTGAGATCTATAAGAGCTTTTTGAATGCATGCTTTTAAAAGATAAAATCGCTCCAGCATTGTTAAAAGACTATTCCACCTGGTTTTACAGTCCAAAAGAAGTGACAACTCTTTTCCATGTTCAATTTTCACATATTTTTGAAGTACTGTTTAATTTTTCAATGGAGATCTTTTGAAATACACTACAACTTTGCGGATTTTCTTTATCAGCTCATTAATATTTTCATATTGTGTTAACTCTGGTACGTGTTCTGGCGCAAGATCATTTTGTGACATTACGATTAAACCTGATTCTGGACAGTCTAAGTCTTCTAAATGGTGTTCATCATCGCTGTCGTCCATATAATCAACAGTCACAGCTGGTTCATTTATAGTATCATCTGAGGTAGGGCTATCTTGCAAATTATTATGTTTTTCATAAAGCACATCACAGACCGCCAAATTGATACCATGTGCGAGACACAGTTGTTGTTCAGTGCAAATAAGCCGCCCCAACTTTATCATATTCACATTCACATTCGGTCCATCGGTTACAATAGCCACGATGTCAGTTTCTAGGGAAATGTCAAATTTACTTAGACGCTCTTGCAATATACGAAGACAATTTTCAGCTGTCATACTATCGTAAATAGGAACAAGTCCTAAGTTCCAAAATTTTTTATATGAATGAACGTTGACCGCCATGTATCGTTTATTGGAAGTTGAAGTACACTCGTCGAAAGAAAGACTAAATCTTTCACCTGCACTTTTCAAATGTTTTAATTCTGCAGTTACTTGCTTTCTGATTTTTTCACTGTAATTCATAACACGTTTTCGAACAGTGACGGCTGACTTTGGTAAATCCGTGTATTTTGCTAAGAGAAAATTATTCACACTGAATGGAAATCCATCTAATGCAATCATTCTTGCCAAAATATCATCCAGGCTATCGTTGGCACTTTTAGTAAAATAATTATCTAACTTTCGCCTGGCTGGCGGCGGTGCTGTGTTCAGATTTTCAGAATCTTGACTTGTTGAAGCTGATATAACCTTGATGTTATGTTTTTATAACAAATGTGTATGTAATCCCTTAGTTGATCCACCCAAAGTCTTGAGGATGGCTGGGCATCGCTTACATTTAGCACTATTCCCGTCCTTCTCAACTAAATAATAACTCCACACTGACGTCCTATCACTGTCTTTTTTATGTCTAACAAAGTCTCCCGCCATTTGAAATACTTAATTTCAGATAATTGACTTTTAAATTTTAATGACGTAGCCTACATAACCCGTCGTCACTGACGTAGCCTACGTAACCCGTCACTGACAGACCGGGATCCCGGGATTGTATTCTCTACTCAAGACCCATAAATATGGGTAATTGATTGACAGCGAATAGTTAATATCGGCACCTACTCCATATATTTTACATGATTACGGTCTGGAGCTCTACAGCATTTATGATCAGTGATGTTTATAATGCAATGGCCTGTTGGTCCCAGTCAAGACTCCAGACAATAAGTAAGTCCAGTAAGTCTTCAATAAGTTATTATATAATCTCTCTAAGTTGCCTAGTGACCTTCTAATGTCACAGTTTTACCCATTACCTTTGTACGGATGATTGGGACATCAATGCTTCACAAGCATTATCTCAAGATACTAGGCATAAAATAATAAATGGTATCTTGAGTTAAGTATCTCAAGACGGTGTCTTGAGCTAAGCATCTCAAGACGGTGTCTTATGCTAAGTATCTCAAGATGGTGTCTTAATAAATGGTATCTTGAGTTAAGTATCTCAAGGTGGTGTCTTGAGCTAAGTATCTCAAGACGGTGTCTTGAGCTAAGTATCTCAAGACCCATAAATATGGGTAATTGATTGACAGCAAATAGTTAATATCGGCACCTACTCCATATATTTTACATGATTATGGTCTGGAGCTCTACAGCATTTATGATCTGATATGATGTTTATAATGCAATGACCTGTTGGTCCCAGTTAAGACTCCAGACAATAAGTAAGTCCAGTAAGTCTTCAATAAGTTATTATCTAATCTCTCTAAGTTGCCTAGTGACCTTCTTTCTAATGTCACACCTTTACCTGTACCTTTGTACGGGTGATTGGGACATCAATGCTTCACAAGCATTATCTCAAGATACTAGGCATAAAATAATAAATGGTATCTTGAGTTAAGTATCTCAAGACGGTGTCTTGAGCTAAGTATCTCAAGACGGTGTCTTGAGCGAAGTATCTCAAGACGGTGTCTTGAGCGAAGTATCTCAAGACGGTGTCTTGAGCGAAGTATCTCAAGACGGTGTCTTGAGCGAAGTATCTCAAGACGGTGTCTTGAGCGAAGTATCTCAAGACGGTGTCTTGAGCTAAGTATCTCAAGACGGTGTCTTGAGCTAAGTATCTCAAGACGGTGTCTTGAGCTAAGTATCTCAAGATGGTGTCTTGAGCTAAGTATCTCAAGACCCATAAATATGGGTAATTGATTGACAGCAAATAGTTAATATCGGCACCTACTCCTATTCTTACATGATTATGGTCTGGAGCTCTACAGCATTTATGATCAGTGATGTTTATAATGCAATGGCCTGTTGGTCTTAACTCCAGACAATAAGTAAGTCCAGTAAGTCTTCAATAAGTTATTATCTAATCTCTCTAAGTTGCCTAGTGACCTTATAATGTCATAGTTTTACCTTTGTAAGATAAGATAAGTATCTCAAGATGGTATCTTGAGCTAAGTATCTCAAGACACCATCTTGAGATACTTAACTCAAGATACCATTTACTATTTTATGCCTAGGATTGGGACATCAATGCTTCACAAGCATTATCTCAAGATACTAGGCATAAAATAATAAATGGTATCTTGAGTTAAGTATCTCAAGATGGTGTCTTGAGCTAAGTATCTCATGATGGTATCTTGAGCTAAGTATCTCAAGACCCATAAATATGGGTAATTGATTGACAGCAAATAGTTAATATCGGCACCTACTCCATATATTTTACATGATTACGGTATTGAGCTCTTATTTATGATCAGTGATGTTTATAATGCAATGGCCTGTTGGTCCCAGTCAAGACTCCAGACAATAAGTAAGTCTAGTAACTCTTCAATAAGTTATTATCTAATCTCTCTAAGTTGCCTAGTGACCTTCTAATGTCACAGTTTTACCCATTACCTTTGTACGGGTGATTGGGACATCAATGCTTCACAAGCATTATCTCAAGATACTAGGCATAAAATAATAAATGGCATCTTGAGCTAAGTATCTCAAGATGGTATCTTGAGCTAAGTACCTCAAGATGGTATCTTGAGCTAAGTATCTCAAGATGGTATCTTGAGCTAAGTATCTCAAGACCCATAAATATGGGTAATTGCTAACTTAAAGTTTAAACTTTATGGGGGATTTGATAAGGCTTTTCAAACTGAATATTAGTAATAATAGCAGAGCAACAATAATTTCATCAATTATCCTCAAAGATTAACTTGAAGCCCATCTCCCATGCTCTTTGAAAGACTGGTGATTTTCATTTATTACACAAAATTAAAACTCTAAAAGCAGGCTTAGCGTGATGCTTTCTATTTCTACTCTATTGTAGAATAGAAATCGCTTGTCTATCTTTCTTCGTAGAAAACTGTCAGCTGTCTACACAAAAGCGTAATTTTTATCTACTTTAAAACTACTCTACGGTTATCATGCTAAGCCTATGGAACCAGGAATGGTTGGTTAAGTTTCTTTTAGTACTAACCTAATAAGCAATGTGGAGATATGAATAAGCAGTTTTCTATACATGTATAAGATTTTGCAATATCAGGTGGCGATGACAAAGATAGGGTCAAAGTAGGTCTAACAAAGTCTCCCGCCATTTGAAATACTTAATTTCAGATAATTGACTTTTAAATTTTAATGGCGTAGCCTACGTAACCCGTCGTCACTGACGTAGCCTACGTAACCCGTCACTGACAGAACAATAAATGAAAAAAATAAAACCTGATTTGCATATTTATACTTTCGTACAGCGTAACCCCCGACCGACGGGAAATACCCGCAACAATATTATGATATGAGATGATCGGGTGATTCCCCTGTTGGTTCGTTGGGGAATTACCTTAAGAGTATTGTATTAAAGTATTCCGAGTGGGGAAGTCCCTTCTAAGTTCTACGACAAACATATTATTAGGACTGTACCTGTGTAGTAAATAGTGGGTACCTACATATTGTACGAGTTCCTTTTTGTCGTAATGTATTAAAATAATCTAGGCAAGGTTATTTTCAAGGCGCAACGGACTACGGAATACAAACTAGACTTGTTTGTGGCAATCCCGAAAATCCCGAGATTAGCCAATACAGCAAGTACAGTCCCGGGATTTTCGGGGCCAGAAAACGGTCGGGATCCCGGATTTGGGATTGTATTCTCTAGTCTCACCCCAAACATCAGACAATCCTAGTGTTAATGAAGACTCTACAACAAACAATAATCACGAACATACTGAAGCCATTATAAACTCGCACATCAAATTACTGACGTCATCAACCACAATCAAGACTTGTATAAGATAAAATAAATACACACAGTAAACAACTGAGATGCTAATAATAAAAATCTCTATAAATAAATACACATACATAACATAACGCCTCATCACACCTGCCTCCCTGGTCACAAGCGCCACTGCTGGGCATGAGGTCCTGAGTTCGATTACCTGGTCGGGCAAGGTGCTAATAAGTTTTTCCATTTGGAGATTCTCAGAAGCAGCCCGGAAATGTAGGTGTACTATAGGTACACCTCTGCCTAACCCTTCGGGGATTACAAGCATGTGATGTTTATATTAAGTAAGTCTCTCTTAATACTTAAATATTAAAAGTATCTACATATATTTCATTCATGTTGTTCATTGTATACAAGGTGAGCTACAATTCTCAGCTTTCTAGCGACATTAACCCTTGGTTTTACCAAATCCCACTTTCAGACATTTTCCACGACTGCCATAATATTTATATCCTCCATAACCGGTTGGCAAACTGTAATAAAACTATCTAACCAAAATATTAATCAACTATCATCAATTTTGTCGATTTCTCATAAAGAATTGATTAATAATGTCTTTTGTCAGAGGTCCAATTTTAGTACACATTTACAAATGTTCAAAATCTAGTTTCGATCTTATCAAAGAATATCAAAAAATAAGGTAAACGCACTCATTTCCTTCAGATTATATTTTGGCCCCTTGTTAGTCTTAGTCCCCCGATTTCGTGAAAATATCGACTAATTCCGAAGCTCCTGGTCGTAAACCGGCCCAGACAAGATAACACGCATATATTCAGTTAAACCTGTTGCACCAACAAATGCGTAAAATGTGCAGTTAACGCTGTATGTCGAAACACGTCAAGGCCCGACCCTTCTATAAGGAAAATGTTCAAGTAGTGCATAATTGTAAAGAAGAGGAATTTCCTGGTACCGTGCCGGGTGTTTCACTGTAAATACCTCTTTGTAGATTAGATTAGATTCCAAATAGAGAAATGTGACATGAAAAGTAAAATAAAGTGACACGTTGACACGTATCAACGACCACATGTTTTTGTTTATTTGTAAAATAAAACGTGAAGTTAAAATAAAGCTAAATAAATACTCAATACTCAATATCTTTATTGCTTTACCATAATGTGTACTTAGGTGGTAATTATATAATTTAGATCATTATGGACCCTGTAGGGCACAGCAAAAGGGTGCGAGAGAGGAAGCCCTGTTTTAGGAGATCATTAAGTAGTTGTTGTTGGGAACAAGTTTTAATTTACATATTTATAATCATAGGCAGGATATCGCGAAATAAATTGAATCAGCTGATTAATCTATATTCGTAGGCGTAGGTGACGTGAGTTGCATCTTTGTTCATCACAATAATCAAAAAAAAAAACATCCAATACGAATAATTATCACTTAGGCGACGTTTAAATTAAACTTCAATACTATTCTGCCTCCCCAGAGATCACGTCCGTTAAGCCTGCTATACTTACGTTACGAAGATATTAGTGTCGTAGAGCTGTTGCTCCTAGACCAAACCGTAGTAAACTGGCAGGTTAAGGCGAGGTTGCAGTACTTTTTAACTTTTTTACACCTCTGTAAATCTAGCAAAATATAAATTTTGCGCAAAAAGAAAATATTTTAAGAAAATTGAACATATTATCAAGCACTGTGTGAAGGTAGAAACATGAATTAAATTAATTGGCTCGATAAAAAATAAACCCCAAAGATGACACTAAATCGCTATTTTAAAACGTGTACCTTGAAGAGATTACTTCGTTAAACCATGTAAAAGTTATACCAAAAGACAGGCCTTATTGTTTTTTAGTACTTGGTGAGAACACATTTTATAATTTCCTTACTATTTTTTTCTATGGAGCAAATATACACAAAATCTAGCAGTTCAAGAGCTCGCGGCCGGCCAGCTACAGCCGGCTACACACCGCACTACAAGACGGCCTTAATAGTAGGCGAGTTGCACCGGTTATGTGCACTCTTTGCAAATTTACCCTATCGCCTCATATTGGACCACTACAAAATACTAACATCGCGGCACTATAACCACGCGCAGCTTACAACTTTATGCGGTACTGACACATGAAATATTTCACCGTTCACTTCATTTTATACACGAACGCATAAAACTTCAGACATATGTTTTGTTTATATTTTCAGATTAAAGATCCCACGGTAAATATATAAACGAGTCCTCTTCCTTTTGTATCTACAACTCATGAACTACGTCGGCTTATCTTAAATGCACAAAGCTTTGTTTGTGAAGCTATACGATCAAAAGGAAAGATGTTTGTTTAATAAATGCGCATTAACACACCCGTAGCAAATGTCAGTCCATAAGTAAAGAAGAAAAATGTGAATTATTTAATGTTGTCCATTTCCGGACGGGCCGCATTTGGAGCAAGCGATACTAACATATGCAATATTTCCTGCTGTTCAAGTATTTGTAAAGTGTAAATGAAAAAAGCTTTGCAATTTGTGAAAAGCCATTTAAAGCGGGTATACATTTTTATGCTTTCCGTTAGTAGACAAAATCACCAATTCGGGATTCAGTATTTCGGTCAAATTACCTTTAGACCTTAAGGAAATAGTTTGTAATTTAAACATCGTGTATTTCCAAACAGCGTATTTTTAACATGTCATGCTGAACATGGTTGAGCATTGATCCGCCCTGACTGCTGTGCAAAATATGCGCTGGCTGAATGTCACCTACATTGTCAGCACCAAAGGTTCGGCTGATTCATCGCACTCGATATTTTTAATGAGAGTCACGTGCGTTTATTTTAGCCGATATGTGTCGCACGTTAGTACTTTATTATGGGACGCATAACGGCACTGCACTTTCTTGTCGTCAAACGGCAATAATCGTAAACAATGCCGGTAAAATTGTTTCAGAGGCTCTTAAGTGCTATCTTGCTCACATAAGCACCTGTTTCAAGTTTTATTGTGTATATTAATTGGAAAAAGGTGCTGAAATGTAATTACAATTCATACGTGCGTAAATTAGCGTAGAATCTCCTATTACTAACTCCGAAGGAAATTCAATTAACTTTATTTCATAATGTACACAATCACACTAATATTCTTCACGCTCAAACGGCTGGACCAATTTTGATAAAATTTTGTATGGAGGTAGCTGACACCCTGGATTAAGACATAGGCTTCTTTTTATCCCGATATTCCTACGGGATCGAGACTTACGCGGGTGAAACCGCGGGGCACAGCTACCAGCATAACATATACTCGTATTTAGCCGAACGTATTCAATGTATATTTTTTTCATTTTAAAACCAATATCACAGTCGTAACTCTTCTGCTAACGTATAATTAATTGCTACAAGACAATGATTATTCTTCGCCGACACTAATTACTTTACATAGGTGTTAAACTCAATACTTTACGTAGGTAGTACTACTTATTCATTATTCCCCTGTATGTATTTTATGCATCAGCGATTCTCTAACAAAGATGTTGTACAAAACATAACTTTCATATTGTTTACCATGTATTGTTTTCATGTGGGAAGCAGTGACAATCTTGTGTGTTTTATTAGTTTGTTTTGTGACGTATCCGCAAGTCTGCTGTGCTGTTTCTGTTTGTCTAATGATTTAATTATGAAAACCTATGTCAGAGAAAAATGCCTTCAGTTTAATCAGTTTTAACTGGTTATGTCTCCAATATCCAGTCTTTCGCCTTCCGTATCTCAGTCGATTCTAAGTTTTCTTCAGATCTTAGGTCTTTGATGACTATTCGATGCATCATAGTACAAATAAAATCTTTTACGGAGTTGCATTGCATTGCACTATATAATGATAAGGTATGATGTTTATGTAGGTATGCAAATTGAAATAAAACCGGCCAAGTGCGAGTCGGACTCGCGCACGAAGGGTTCCGTACGATTATCTATAAAAACGGCAAAACAATCACGTTTGTTGTATCGGAGCCCCCCTTAAAAATTAGTTTTATTTTAATTTAATTATTGAATTTTAAAGTGAATATATAACTAAATATTCTGTGAATATTTCAAGTGTCTACCTGTTACCGTTATCAATATCGAGCAAAAACGAGCAAAAAAATCACGTTTGTTGTATGGGAGCCCCCTTAAATATTTATGTTATTCTGGTTTTTAGTATTTGCAGCTATAGCAAAGTCAACGTCAAACCATTTATTTCAAATAGGTACACAAGAGGCACTTTTGAACGTCAAAATTTACAAAAAAATAGAATTGATTCTAGTTGCCCCTTCCAAAAGGTAGTTTCGTATGGAGAAGAATGGGTAAGAAACTCCACCGGTACTCTTTTAAAAATGTTTTACAATATTTTGTTTGATTACATTAATTATATGATTATATGTGAAGACGATGCATCTAGAATAAAATTACTATACCATAATAGGTAAAACGAATTAAAAACTAAGCAATGAAAAATAACTTAATTATTAGATAGATACATGGTGTTCGCATATTTACAAACATCGTAAAAGTATGTTTTTCTAAAAAAATAAAAAATAATAATAAATCAGTGTGTGAGTATAGGTTATCACAGAATGTAAAATCAATATCATAAAAATAACAGATTTTACCATAAAAATAGCAACCAGTTTGATTTTGTCTAGAAACTAGCGGCAACAGAAATACATCATCTGTGAAAATTTCAACTGTCTAGCTATCACGGATCATGAGATACAGCCTGGTGACAGACGGACAGACAGACGGCGGAGCCTTAGTAATAGGGTTCCCGTTTTACCCTTTGGGTACGGAACCCTAAAAACAAGCATAATATCTAAAATACACATCAAAAGTGTCTCTTACTAGCGATCCGAAGTCGCTTCAAAAACCAAAAGAGTTTATCGAGTCGATGTTTTAAATGACAAGTCTGATGCACAATGTTCTTCCTTATCTGTTCCGACTTATCTTCTTCTGTAAGGAGTAAACCTCTAGTAACATATTGGAAATTCCGTTCCGAGCGTAACATTAGTGCTATAAGACCTTTTTAATGGTCAAGTGCCTGAGGTTTTCTTGTTCTTTGTTTTGAATATGAAGCGGTGCTCGTAATTCATAAGCATGACTAATCACTACATAACTACAAAGTAATTGACCCTTGAATTCATTGCAGCGAAAATGCGCATGTTCAGAACAAAAGTATAAAGAGCGTTCAAAGTGTGTTGAATGTCGATGTTTCCGTCATACTAAATAAGTTGCACCTTTGTTTTTATATACTCAATATATTTACTGCTTCCACATGTGAACTTAGGTGGTAGGTTTTCCAAAAAAATCGAAAAACACCAAAACCAGTTCCTCGTAAGTCTTCTTACGAATATTTTCGAACTTAAAATAACAACCTCTGTGGCAGTTATTGAAGCCACTGTAAGACCGGTTCCGTAAGCAACTTTAGATAAATGTTTAATATTTGCAAAAATGTTGAATACAGTCTATCTATTAAGATGCCTATTGCCTATGTGCTTATTATTCTTGGTATTGGCTAACTAATTAAAAATAATGTTTTTGGCCTCTTATTCTCAATTATAACCTTGCTAAACAACAGTTTCTGGTTCAGCTGTCTTACTAAATATGTGGGAAATATAATAATATGATTATTATTATTACAAAAAAACAAAGCAGATGCAATTTAATCGTACCTTTACGGACGAGAAGCAGTCTGCTAAAATTGTACATAAAGTCATACTTACATAATTATGTTGTATTATAGATAAATTCTGGACAATTCTACCTTTGGCAATGGTTTTACCAAGAATGTAAGCGAATACCTATGTAACCAAAACTACCCACCTTTTTTTTGTGTGGGAAATTATCAAATAACTTCTCCCGCTCTGGGCGGAGCGGGAGGGTGTGTCAGACTTTTACTGACTAAAACCCACCCGTGTTCCTTCAGATGCCTGTGTGCCAGGGCCACGATATCCCTTTCGGACAGACTAGTAACGGATTTTTAAAATCTCTTGTTTTAATTCGTTTCAAATGGTTGGCCCAAACAGAGGGGTTACCTTGGTTTAAAGATACAGTTGGAACATTCTCGTCAACTTATATGCTGCGGTACAGTCCCTGCTTTTTATAGATAGTTACGTTGGTAATGATTCATGCCGTGCTTCATAATGGCCCACCTCAGAGAAACCATTAGGCGCAGGAGAAACCTCAAACCAAGGCTGGCAACATGACGACACACTTTAATTATGTCTAGCCAGATAGAAATTAAGACAAAAAGCTTTCGAGACTCACGGTAGGACACGGTGTGACTCAACGGTCATGCCTTGCGCAGGAATTACAAATGTTGATTGAAGTTCAATTATGTGGGTAAGTATTTGGTTGAAAATTAATCATCATCAAATTAAAAACTAGATTTTATTTATGTCCAAAGCCAAAGTTGTTAGATCACCTTGAAAATAATGTTTTTTGTTCTATTGTAGTATTGTAAATATATGTAGTAAATATTTATCACAACCTTCCTAATATGGCACTAATAAGTCGTAAAATATGAACGAAAGGGATAGTATGGCAAAAAGCAATGAGACTGCAAGTTGTCATTGCACAGCTTATAAACATTTCACTTTCATGGTTTCTAACTTACAACAGTGCATCAGCACTAATAAGTTTATTAAACTGAGTTTAATAAACTTTACTCATTTTGTCGTAAGAGAGAAAATAGATAGAACATTAACTTTAAAATCTAAGAGTTTGTTATTATTGTTATTAATGAAATAAAAATGTTATTTGTGGAGTAGCAGGTACCCTACGAATCTCGTATCAACAAAGGACAAGCATATAATTATGTAGTTAAGGGCTCAAAATAGACCCCTGCGGAACACCTTTGCACCACGGGCGTGGATAATTAATAAATGATGTATATGTTACGGCTAATACCCGAAGTGCGGCTACACCTAGTTTTAGCCGGTTAGAATTATAGGTCCAGACAATCCCTGTTGGATAAAACCAATTTACCAACAATAGAGGGGATCTGGCGCTCGGCGGCCGCTACCGCGGCGCGCTCGCTTCGCTCGCTCGCCTTCGCTTGTTAATGGTTACTGTTCTAACCTAACCTAACCCAAATGATTTTACCCGAAAACAATCGGCTCGTACTAGGTTTAACCAAGAGTAAGTGGCTACACCTAGTTCTAACCGGCTAAAACTAGGTGTAGCCGCACTTCGGGTATTAGCCGTAACATACATAATTAATGCTGATATTTTATGTACCTACTCTAATTCTCAATTAACCACATTAAAACCAAACTTCTGATTGTTTCCCAACAAAATGTATAGGAAAACCAATGCAAAACTGTCAGACGCAGAATCTATAACTATTGCAATTATGCAGCGATAACATCGTAGTTACTTTCATTTCCTATATTTCACGTCTATTGTGTATTGAACTGAAACATATCACATGGACAAAGAATTTATATACTTACGCGTGTTGCACATTTTTTTATACATATAAGTTGGCGCAAACATAAACTCACTAGAGTTTTACCGTGCACCAAAATCATCGACCACATAATTTAGAGAATTAAACGAAAATTAAGTTCTTAATTATAACACAAAACACACATACAACATACATAAAACATATGTAGGTGTTTTGGTGCATATTTGACAGACATATTATGTTATAATTTAATATTTTTTAATATTATTATTTTCTCTCAATCAGAGCACCCGCCATCTTATCTCTTCACCATCCTTGGTTGACTGGTAGAGAATGCCTAAGGCATTAAGTACGCCTTTGTACCTAATTGTGTGCGAGAAGTTTAAATAAATAAATAAATATTGCACATTTTGTAGGGTTCCGTACCTCAAAAGGAAAAAACGGAACACTTATAGGATCACTTCTCCGTCTGTCTGCCTGACAGTATCCTTTTTCACAGGAACGAGTGGAGGTATCAAGTTGAAATTAATATGAAATACTTAAGTCTTCGGTCCAAGGGGAGCTCTAAAAAAAATCAAGCCCTTAAGACAACGCAATAAAAAAGTACCGCCATTTATGACACATATTTTTACACTCGCGAATAAATCCAAACCTATAAGGTACTTCCCGTTGACCTAGAATCATGAAAATCGTTCATTTGTAGTTTTATCACATTTATTTTTTGCGATTTCTAACTTACATTTGCAGTTGGAGAATTGACCGTGACGTATATCGATTTATGGCAGAACATGTTTTTCAACTACAATGTTCAGTTTGTGTTTGGGATAAATTCATATCAACTACGGAACCCTTCATTGTGTGTGGTCCGACATGCACTTGGCGGGTTTTTTTTTCCGTCTGTAGAATCCAGGTTAAATGTATGATAACGAATGTGTCAGCCTTGTGTTAGCCTTTTAATCTTCGTTATGTGATAATGTCACTGTTTAGCAAGATGCAATTAAAATCAGGCTCTTGACATCACAAACATCATGTCATTATGTCAGCATCACAAGTTTGCATTTCTGCATATAGAATTTAATTTTCTGGCAAACTTATTACTGATCGAATTAAGTACCTACTATGAATAAGCTTTATACATATATATATATTTGCCTTATCATGGTTATAATAGATGTCAAAAATGGGCAGGTATTCATTTTTTATTATACAGGAAAAAACATTACCAGTGCGATAATTTTTTTTGGTGGTTCAGTATCAGTAATAATACTTTTTTTTTCTGGCTCGAAATCCTAATAAAATACATAAAAATCTACAAATCGCAAATCGAGCGAACGCACAGCTGTTTACATGTACCTTCGCGCGTTCCACTACACCGGGCACACGCGCCGGCCGGCAAGTCACCATAAAACCAGTTTCAAAGTAAACATCTTTCGCTAACGATAACTTTATTTTTTTGTACTAACACAACAAAATAAAAAATATATGTTTAATAAAACTCGCATATTATGTATAACTTGTCAACTGCGCACTTGTTAAAAAAATTCTTGTATTTTTTCAGAGCTTCTCATCTAAATTAGGTAAAGTGCCTACAGTTGCTATGAATTGATGAAACTTGTACCTAACGCTTCTATTAATTACAGATAGTGGTCCTTTCCGAGTTTTAAGTAATTTTTTTGTTTTTATCTTTATGGATGGGTTGGGGCTTTTTGGTTGTGAGATTTGCCTAAATGGACACTTCTATCACTAGCTTTGTACTACATAGCTAGTGATAGAAGTGCGCGTCTTGTCGCGCGACGCGATACCGGTAAAACTAAAAAAAATTCTATGAAAATTTCATGGAAATTGTTCGTCTTGTGTCGCGTCGCGCGTGATGTCGCGCAGGTCTGCACGAACCTTTATTAGACAAACCTATCTATTGAATAAATAATATGTCCGGTGCGATTAAAGGTTACATTACCTAACTATAATCATCGATTAGAGACCATCTCTTGGATAGGAAGTAGAAGATACGACAGGCATTATGCCAAGTTCATTGAAATTAGGTGATAGGAGTTATCAATATTGTGAGGATTAGTTCATTAAGATCTTTAATTATTTAGAGCGTCATCTATATTCAATTCTCGGTGGCAATGCCCTATTCTGAATAAAACCAATCACTTGAAATACTTATGAAATTGTAGAATGTGAATGCAATTTTTGCATAATTTATTTCATTTGAGGATAAAACTCGAGATAATTACCAACGTCTACAAGACGCAACTAATGGAAATTACACTATGACTGTTATGAAGAAACACCGATGTGGTTTTTCTTAGGATACTTCTTACTTCGTCAAATAAATTTGTAATTATTACATACGATTACTTAGTAACATTTTGTTGATGATTGACATCAAAAACAGCAGTTACTTAAATGTTAATAAAATAATGTTAACAGTTACCTTCTTAACATATAAAACCGTTTCGTGACTAACAGACAGAACAAAGCCAACACAGAATACTAATATAAATTTGGAACATACGAGTATAAATTCCTTGTTATAGAAGCGAAATAAGAAAGGTTTTTGGAAGTCCACTCACGGCACGAGCCACTCAAACGGGATTAAAGTTTGTATGCAAAGTGTCGCGGGAGATTTTGCTCGCTTCAGTGGACACTACGAAGGAAACGACAATAAAATAACGTAAGCAATGCGGAATTTAATTATAGAGTCAAATTGGCGCAGTTCTTTGTGAGGATCCGCCGAAAATGATGTAATTATTCATGAGATGGAGCAGCTTTGATTTGTCTGTCCTTAACATGTACAAGTAGTAAGTAGCTATCGTATTACGAAACTATATTTGCTCTTGGTTGGGCAATCGGAGGTCATGACATTTGTATTTGGTGACAATGGATTGTATTACATTGCAGAAGTGGATAGGAATTCGTAGTATTGATTACTAGCTTTCATGTAAGTCCGTCTATTGGTAGATTATCAACAGCTTTTAATTTTACAAAGATAGCAGAGTGATAAGTGAAGATACATTTAGTACCTATGTACTTTAAACTGTATGAATACTTCCTTATTCAGGAGATCTACAAACAAATATAAAAAAATATGCTCTAATTTCAATCCTATTTTAATAAACTGCTCGTGCAGACTGGCACGATATCGCGACACTTCCCATGAAGTTTTCATATAAATTGTGCTACTAGTGCCGCGTCGCGCCTGTCTGCGGGAGCCTTTAAGTGCGCTTGTCGTACAAATGAAAGCGAAACCTGAATAACTATAAACACTTTAAGGGTGCCCGCCCACGACCGATTTTCTCGGCGATTTCTTCGGCGATTTTTGTCAGAAAGTCATTTTATGAGAAAATAAATGTAGGGAACAGCAGTTTTTTTTTCGCGATTTCAGGTTTCGTCCCATAGTAAAAGTTGATCATAATAATGAGTACAATGACCCTTTAAGAGGTTTTGCTCATTTAACGTTACACGTTGTATACTTAAAACGAAGTTAAAAGGCTTTAAAGGTAACGCGTGTAATAGTCGACCAACTTACATTTGTAGTTGGAATTTATGTATGGGAGAACACGATTTTCAACTACAATGTTAAAGGAGATGTTTTATTTTGGGCCATAAAGTGTACGGTAATGAAAAAAGAGGAAAAATTTCCACAAATTCAGGAAAAATATTATTTCCTGAATTCTTCCCTGATTACTTCGGCACAAAAAAGAATAGTTTTTCAAATTATTGTCTTATTCTATTGAACATGGTGTCGTCTTACTCATAGACTAATATATAAATGAGAGTCTTACTTGCATACTGCTTTCGTCCAGAAATCATGTTACATTAAAACGTAATAATATCACGTAGAAGTTATGTATATAAATATGAAAGGCATTAATTCCTGTGCTATTAAGTTAAAATAATAAGATAACTATCTTAGATAACTTTTTTGGCTGATTATAAGAAAGTGATCGATAAAAAAATATATTTTATTTTGTAGATTGTAGATTTGTAGCTATTTCTGGACGAAAAATGGCTGGCTGTCGATGGCCGTAACAACATGACAAACGTCAAACATTTTCAGTTTTTATTTAGTGCCTAAAAAATATTAGTTATTATGAAAAAAGCCATTCTTTACTGTATTCAGGGGTTCGTTTCCCAGGTTTTCTAATGCGTACATGTTATGGCCGGACTCCTATACAAAAATGAAACGTCTCCTTTGTTCTTGGGACAAATTCATCCCAACTATCCACCCTTCAATGTGCGAAGTCCGACTGTCTGACACATACTTGACCGGTTTTTAAATATAATTATATTAGACTTCTAGATATAAAACGTTTTATTTGATTAATTGGTTTGATTGCTCCGTGTGGTGCCTAGTTTTAGCCGGTTAGAATTATAGGTCCAGACAATCCCTGTTGGATAAAACCAATTTACCAACAATAGAGGGGATCTGGCGCTCGGCGGCCGCTACCGCGGCGCGCTCGCTTCGCTCGCTCGCCTTCGCTTGTTAATGGTTACTGTTCTAACCTAACCTAACCCAAATGATTTTACCCGAAAACAATCGGCTCGTACTAGGTTTAACCAAGAGTAAGTGGCTACACCTAGTTCTAACCGGCTAAAACTAGGTGTAGCCGCACTTCGGGTATTAGCCGTAACATACATAATTAATGCTGATATTTTATGTACCTACTCTAATTCTCAATTAACCACATTAAAACCAAACTTCTGATTGTTTCCCAACAAAATGTATAGGAAAACCAATGCAAAACTGTCAGACGCAGAATCTATAACTATTGCAATTATGCAGCGATAACATCGTAGTTACTTTCATTTCCTATATTTCACGTCTATTGTGTATTGAACTGAAACATATCACATGGACAAAGAATTTATATACTTACGCGTGTTGCACATTTTTTTATACATATAAGTTGGCGCAAACATAAACTCACTAGAGTTTTACCGTGCACCAAAATCATCGACCACATAATTTAGAGAATTAAACGAAAATTAAGTTCTTAATTATAACACAAAACACACATACAACATACATAAAACATATGTAGGTGTTTTGGTGCATATTTGACAGACATATTATGTTATAATTTAATATTTTTTAATATTATTATTTTCTCTCAATCAGAGCACCCGCCATCTTATCTCTTCACCATCCTTGGTTGACTGGTAGAGAATGCCTAAGGCATTAAGTACGCCTTTGTACCTAATTGTGTGCGAGAAGTTTAAATAAATAAATAAATATTGCACATTTTGTAGGGTTCCGTACCTCAAAAGGAAAAAACGGAACACTTATAGGATCACTTCTCCGTCTGTCTGCCTGACAGTATCCTTTTTCACAGGAACGAGTGGAGGTATCAAGTTGAAATTAATATGAAATACTTAAGTCTTCGGTCCAAGGGGAGCTCTAAAAAAAATCAAGCCCTTAAGACAACGCAATAAAAAAGTACCGCCATTTATGACACATATTTTTACACTCGCGAATAAATCCAAACCTATAAGGTACTTCCCGTTGACCTAGAATCATGAAAATCGTTCATTTGTAGTTTTATCACATTTATTTTTTGCGATTTCTAACTTACATTTGCAGTTGGAGAATTGACCGTGACGTATATCGATTTATGGCAGAACATGTTTTTCAACTACAATGTTCAGTTTGTGTTTGGGATAAATTCATATCAACTACGGAACCCTTCATTGTGTGTGGTCCGACATGCACTTGGCGGGTTTTTTTTTCCGTCTGTAGAATCCAGGTTAAATGTATGATAACGAATGTGTCAGCCTTGTGTTAGCCTTTTAATCTTCGTTATGTGATAATGTCACTGTTTAGCAAGATGCAATTAAAATCAGGCTCTTGACATCACAAACATCATGTCATTATGTCAGCATCACAAGTTTGCATTTCTGCATATAGAATTTAATTTTCTGGCAAACTTATTACTGATCGAATTAAGTACCTACTATGAATAAGCTTTATACATATATATATATTTGCCTTATCATGGTTATAATAGATGTCAAAAATGGGCAGGTATTCATTTTTTATTATACAGGAAAAAACATTACCAGTGCGATAATTTTTTTTGGTGGTTCAGTATCAGTAATAATACTTTTTTTTTCTGGCTCGAAATCCTAATAAAATACATAAAAATCTACAAATCGCAAATCGAGCGAACGCACAGCTGTTTACATGTACCTTCGCGCGTTCCACTACACCGGGCACACGCGCCGGCCGGCAAGTCACCATAAAACCAGTTTCAAAGTAAACATCTTTCGCTAACGATAACTTTATTTTTTTGTACTAACACAACAAAATAAAAAATATATGTTTAATAAAACTCGCATATTATGTATAACTTGTCAACTGCGCACTTGTTAAAAAAATTCTTGTATTTTTTCAGAGCTTCTCATCTAAATTAGGTAAAGTGCCTACAGTTGCTATGAATTGATGAAACTTGTACCTAACGCTTCTATTAATTACAGATAGTGGTCCTTTCCGAGTTTTAAGTAATTTTTTTGTTTTTATCTTTATGGATGGGTTGGGGCTTTTTGGTTGTGAGATTTGCCTAAATGGACACTTCTATCACTAGCTTTGTACTACATAGCTAGTGATAGAAGTGCGCGTCTTGTCGCGCGACGCGATACCGGTAAAACTAAAAAAAATTCTATGAAAATTTCATGGAAATTGTTCGTCTTGTGTCGCGTCGCGCGTGATGTCGCGCAGGTCTGCACGAACCTTTATTAGACAAACCTATCTATTGAATAAATAATATGTCCGGTGCGATTAAAGGTTACATTACCTAACTATAATCATCGATTAGAGACCATCTCTTGGATAGGAAGTAGAAGATACGACAGGCATTATGCCAAGTTCATTGAAATTAGGTGATAGGAGTTATCAATATTGTGAGGATTAGTTCATTAAGATCTTTAATTATTTAGAGCGTCATCTATATTCAATTCTCGGTGGCAATGCCCTATTCTGAATAAAACCAATCACTTGAAATACTTATGAAATTGTAGAATGTGAATGCAATTTTTGCATAATTTATTTCATTTGAGGATAAAACTCGAGATAATTACCAACGTCTACAAGACGCAACTAATGGAAATTACACTATGACTGTTATGAAGAAACACCGATGTGGTTTTTCTTAGGATACTTCTTACTTCGTCAAATAAATTTGTAATTATTACATACGATTACTTAGTAACATTTTGTTGATGATTGACATCAAAAACAGCAGTTACTTAAATGTTAATAAAATAATGTTAACAGTTACCTTCTTAACATATAAAACCGTTTCGTGACTAACAGACAGAACAAAGCCAACACAGAATACTAATATAAATTTGGAACATACGAGTATAAATTCCTTGTTATAGAAGCGAAATAAGAAAGGTTTTTGGAAGTCCACTCACGGCACGAGCCACTCAAACGGGATTAAAGTTTGTATGCAAAGTGTCGCGGGAGATTTTGCTCGCTTCAGTGGACACTACGAAGGAAACGACAATAAAATAACGTAAGCAATGCGGAATTTAATTATAGAGTCAAATTGGCGCAGTTCTTTGTGAGGATCCGCCGAAAATGATGTAATTATTCATGAGATGGAGCAGCTTTGATTTGTCTGTCCTTAACATGTACAAGTAGTAAGTAGCTATCGTATTACGAAACTATATTTGCTCTTGGTTGGGCAATCGGAGGTCATGACATTTGTATTTGGTGACAATGGATTGTATTACATTGCAGAAGTGGATAGGAATTCGTAGTATTGATTACTAGCTTTCATGTAAGTCCGTCTATTGGTAGATTATCAACAGCTTTTAATTTTACAAAGATAGCAGAGTGATAAGTGAAGATACATTTAGTACCTATGTACTTTAAACTGTATGAATACTTCCTTATTCAGGAGATCTACAAACAAATATAAAAAAATATGCTCTAATTTCAATCCTATTTTAATAAACTGCTCGTGCAGACTGGCACGATATCGCGACACTTCCCATGAAGTTTTCATATAAATTGTGCTACTAGTGCCGCGTCGCGCCTGTCTGCGGGAGCCTTTAAGTGCGCTTGTCGTACAAATGAAAGCGAAACCTGAATAACTATAAACACTTTAAGGGTGCCCGCCCACGACCGATTTTCTCGGCGATTTCTTCGGCGATTTTTGTCAGAAAGTCATTTTATGAGAAAATAAATGTAGGGAACAGCAGTTTTTTTTTCGCGATTTCAGGTTTCGTCCCATAGTAAAAGTTGATCATAATAATGAGTACAATGACCCTTTAAGAGGTTTTGCTCATTTAACGTTACACGTTGTATACTTAAAACGAAGTTAAAAGGCTTTAAAGGTAACGCGTGTAATAGTCGACCAACTTACATTTGTAGTTGGAATTTATGTATGGGAGAACACGATTTTCAACTACAATGTTAAAGGAGATGTTTTATTTTGGGCCATAAAGTGTACGGTAATGAAAAAAGAGGAAAAATTTCCACAAATTCAGGAAAAATATTATTTCCTGAATTCTTCCCTGATTACTTCGGCACAAAAAAGAATAGTTTTTCAAATTATTGTCTTATTCTATTGAACATGGTGTCGTCTTACTCATAGACTAATATATAAATGAGAGTCTTACTTGCATACTGCTTTCGTCCAGAAATCATGTTACATTAAAACGTAATAATATCACGTAGAAGTTATGTATATAAATATGAAAGGCATTAATTCCTGTGCTATTAAGTTAAAATAATAAGATAACTATCTTAGATAACTTTTTTGGCTGATTATAAGAAAGTGATCGATAAAAAAATATATTTTATTTTGTAGATTGTAGATTTGTAGCTATTTCTGGACGAAAAATGGCTGGCTGTCGATGGCCGTAACAACATGACAAACGTCAAACATTTTCAGTTTTTATTTAGTGCCTAAAAAATATTAGTTATTATGAAAAAAGCCATTCTTTACTGTATTCAGGGGTTCGTTTCCCAGGTTTTCTAATGCGTACATGTTATGGCCGGACTCCTATACAAAAATGAAACGTCTCCTTTGTTCTTGGGACAAATTCATCCCAACTATCCACCCTTCAATGTGCGAAGTCCGACTGTCTGACACATACTTGACCGGTTTTTAAATATAATTATATTAGACTTCTAGATATAAAACGTTTTATTTGATTAATTGGTTTGATTGCTCCGTGTGGTGCCGGACGTAAAGAATAGCACCACCCCATTTCTTCAAGTGGATGTCGTAAAAGGTGACTAAGGGACTTACTAGAGAATGGGCAGCAGCGTGCTCTATGCATTTTAACACCATACTGTGACCACCAACCCGCCTGCCAAGCGTAACGATTATGGCAAACACCCCCCCCTCAGGGTGAGGCCTATGTCCGGCAGTGTACGTCTTTTGGCTGAAATGATGATGAATGATTTGATTAAATAACGGTTTATTATTTAAAGCTATTACATAGTTATACATAATGATAATGTCAGAAATCTCAAGACCAGATTTGTTTCTATCTTTCTAAATAAATGACGTCCTAAGTGTATTGCATAACAATATTTTTCGCCACGGGTGTATGTTTGCCATATTGTGCATTAGATATATATGTAAAGATATACGGAGTTGGCGCGATAGGCAGTTGAAAAGATTATATATATTTCAAGTTTTATGATAACTTAGTCTAGGTTCTATAAATAAATATTTACTTTTCCTCAAAAGATTGAAGATTGTTTATGAATTCTAATGAGGATCGAAGTTCCTTTGAAGCCCCTATTACGTCAATGGACAAGTCATAGACTTGTGAGTAAAGACAATGTAACAAGTTATCCAATACAGGAAAAGTTACTAACGTCACCCCTTTGCATAATCATTAATCATTCCCACTACAGCTGATACATATAAAATCTAGAAAATAAAACCGAGCGAGCCTTACAGTAGTTGCATAATAAGTGTAACATCTGACATCTCACCTTGGTAATAAGCAACTGAGCAGCGACAGAAATTAACCTCAAAATTGAAAAAAGCTTAATATTGAAATATATACCTATTCGAATAATTATATTATTCATTATATTCAGTGGTCGCCCACTGGTCGAAATTTGATACCCTCTACTTACATCTATAAAGTACGTACTTATTCCATGACTACCTACACTAATACCATGCTATTAAAAAAAAAACGGGCTAAGTGCGTGTCGGACCACGCACAATGAAGGGTTCCGTAGTTAGAATGAATTTATCCCAAAAACAAACTTAACATTGTAGTTGAAAAACATGTTCTCCCATACATCGATAAACGTTACGGTCAATTCTTCAACTGCAAATTTAAGTTCCCACCAACTTAAATTTATTACTCGTTAACTAGTTAACCCTACTTAGCTGTGATAGTTTTCTTTTTAATTTCGTTATATATACTACTGCCATGAATTTTTTCACATATCCAAAACCAACCATTTAGCTGGCAGGGGGGGGGCCCCTGACTCTAACAAAAAATGGCACTTTAAAGCTTAATATTACGCAAACGGATCTCAGAATTGAAAAATGGCTTTCACAGACCCACAATATTTTTAAACGGCCTATCCAACGATACCCCACACCATGTATTAGATGAGAAAATATCATCCCCGTTTTACAGGCAAGGGAGCTACCCTAACAAATTTTTTTTCATGGTTTTATTTTACGACTTTTTCGGCGTGATGAATATGTACACCCTTGCCAAATTACAGCTTTCTAGGACTAAGCGTCTCCGAGCTAAGCCGGGGACAGACAGATGGACGGACAGACAGACAGACGGACATGGCAAAACTATAAGGGTTCGTTGTTTACTACGGAACCCTAAAAAGTACCTACTTAATCCATGCTCAAGCTGTAACTTCCTGTTATACACTTCCGTCCCTTTTCACGAAATCACTCCCATAGAAAGCGAGAGAAAAATGTTCTTACACATCAAAACAACATAATTTTTTACATCACACACACATGGACAACTTGACATAAAAAACGTTGATTGAAATATTGCTGTCCAAGACACTGTGATTCGGGTAGAAGAACAAACAGTCGATAAAATGATGATAAATAGGCAAATGGTAAAAGAAGACGGAGGAATTAGTAGTAGTGATTACCTATGGTAACATACAGTACATAACAGTGATTTTCAAGTAATCTATCCCCTTTGTTGCACGGTCTACCATGTTTTGCATCACCCTTAAGGTTGAGTGGTAGAAAATGGCCCTTTATTAAATCTTTATTGACAGACCACAGAGATCCATAAAGTGTTAGTAAAGAAAACCTAAAATCTAATATTATAGTACTTATCATAATCCTATGCTAAATTCCTTAGTACAGTATTTTTTACTTGTGCATAAAGTTTTAATAAATAAATAAATAACATGGACAATGATATTATCTAAGTCAATTAACGTTAGGAACGATGACGGTGAACCCTTGACAAAACATATTATTTTAAATATTTTCCATTGAAATCTAGCAAATGGTTAGCTTAAGAACTTTAGTATTCACTAAGACAGTTCGAAAAATGTATTAATTTAGATACTCATTCAGGGAACTCGAATCGGATGCGAGTAGCGGAACATGACGTGAACCAGTACATTTGAACTACTGCGGTTTCGCTGCTATGGTTTAGCGGCGGAGATGTGCTACCAGCGTCATTGTTTCGTATTCTTCCGTTATTATGAAAAGTTTTCAATGAAAGTAAAATTATCGGCAAAAATAATCTGAAGCAAAGCGTGAAGCAACAAAGCAGTTTTATCTTTCATCAAATTGTTATCGGTGTATTAAATAAATTAACAACGTAATATTCGTTTAATGTTTTGTTAGAATTATCATAAACATATCCTAAAATGTGCATGTATCGAATTGTGTTAGGACAACATTGTTAGTAGCATACAGAGTTCGCATTGCTTGATTACTCACTGTCAGATTGTTTCATTTTAGGATAGTATTCTTGGAAACGATTGTTATTAATAGTTAACACCTATAAAGGCAGCTTTTCTTGCACGTGTAAAACTGTACAGGAAAAGTTACTCACAAAGAGAAACCTTGGAGTTTTTTGTTAAAGTAGTTGCTAAGTTGTTCTTATGAAACCACGCATTGATACTATGCGCCGCAATTAGAAATCTACATTTTCTTAAGAGCGAAAATGAAGTAAACATTTTGATGTTATTGGGAACATAATATTGAAGAAATCTTCATTATGTTTTCAGTTCATTTTTAATCAATTAAATATGTATAAACTATAATTATGAAATCGACACAGTTGCATTTTCAGTGCATCATCATAAACATAAGAAACTCGTTGTCCCCCATTTTTGTGGGTTATTGCAGTTTTTAATTCTGACATTATCAAATAATAATAATAACTATCTACATATCTCCATAGCAATGGGGTCGATATATTTTGGTCCGCTTTGAAGTTAATAATATATTTTTGTGATTGATTTGTTCAATAATGGATAAATTGACATAATCGCAACCAACTATGTAATATCTCTACGAAATGTATTATAGAGGCAGGTTTATCAAAATGCGTAGAGAACAAGTGGAATGTTCCACAAACTGCTCAACAAGTTTACCAGCACGAAATGGAGTTAAAAGTTAAATTAAAATAGCTTCGCTCTGATCAATATTTGTTATTTCCGATTAGATAACTGTCCCAGTTCCGGATCGCCTCTCACACTACTGAACCAGTTCTTAACAAATGCTTTTAGTGTTACGCGACTCACTCCTCGGTAGACTAAATAGAATAAATAAACAATATAAAAAGTTTGTTGCCGTAGAGTTGGTGCGTTCTTAGGAGTCCGCGTACCACTGGTCAGTTTCCGTGTGCTAATTATTCGCTAAATGTTGAATATATATTTATCGACAAATAATAGGAAGGCTTGACTTAAAATATCTGGCATATGCAATTTTTTGTTGTCTTTGTGAACCAATTTCATGTATATCTAGTTCGCAAACTCTGAAAAGTTACATATATGGTCCTCCTGCCCTTATCCCAATTCATCCTCTTCCATACATGTCTATCGGCCGTCAGGTCAGTAGCCCCCCCTCCCCCCCAATCAATCAATCCATCGTTTTTTCGTCCCCTTACTCCCCTACCCATCTGAGAAGCTACATATAACAGTAACGAGTTTCGCAAAGATAAAACAAAATGCTATTTGCCGAAAAATAAATGAATTAGAATGTCGCAATCTAGTAGCATTTAGCATTGCGAATCACGCTGACACTTCGCCACATATTTTCCGGGTGACAGTATCTGTGCTAATGACATACTGGAAGAAAGATATTACGAAATTGTGATGTGATGCTTAGGTAAACGATGTGCCGACGTGATCTGTACCCCAAGTGTAAGTTTGCAAGAGAGTAAACGTAACTAGCGCGTTTGCGTTAAATTTTTTATTCTCACCCTTATAGTCTTAGCATTATGATCTATCGGTCAAATTTTAACGCAAACGAAATAGTTACGTTTCCTCTCTTGCAAACTTACACTTGGGGTACTGCACGCTAAGGCGGTGATGAGACTATTACGTATTCAATGCGTACATCCAGATTTTAGAATCTATCTATCGATCTCTTTATCTCGTTCTCTGCAGAAAAGCTTATGTATATTTACAAAAATAACATCTGGCTGCTATGATCATTGATCGTTATGCCGCACACGAAGTTATTCTTTAACATGGGTCGTTATAATGGTTTAAATAATTCTTTTTTCAAAAGTTTTTATTTTTGTGGATTAATTTCCTATTTACCAGCGTACAACCATGATGTTCTTAGATTTAGTACTACCTACAAAAAAGTTAATGTATCTATTTTAAACTGTCGTCGCAGTCTACTGGTAAACACAGGCCTCTTCCATGTTGCGCCGCATCACCTGATACTTAGCCATCCAAAACGAAATTATCCGTCTCGAAAGTAACTTCTCTGATTTACAAGGACTCGTCAGCTCCATCAGCCATCGGCACCTGCTCCAAACATTGGAGTTTCCATTTCATGTTCACATTTATCGGAGATTATATTATAAGCTTGTCGGTCTTGCTGTATCATGAATCGCTTCGCAGATTGCGGTCACCGATTCATTGAACAGTATGAACAAAACGTGTGTAAGAAAAAGGAGTCGACAGAGATGTCACTGTTGTCTGCACATCACTCCGATTCACTTGTTTTAACTTTATGTGTTTAAACACATTGTCTACCTACAATTCGTCTTGTTTCCTTTAGGTATTGTCTCCGAATAGCTTTGAATATTTATAAGACTGTTCGGCTTTTGTGCGCACCACGTAGCTGGTAATTCACCTATAAATTTTTATTACAGCCTTGTTTGTCAGCTGTCTCATGGCAATAAAGCGCCAGTCAATTGTTAGGTCAATATTGTTGTCGTATTTATTTCATGTTTTGTTATAGTTGTTCTATTAGCAGCATTTGTAGATCTGTATCTACTTAGGTAGGTACTTTATTAACTACAATTACACAATACAATTCCCTAAGCTTACCGTAGTACCGTCCTTTGTTCGGAATCAGCCATTAGATCCCGTGCATCGTTCAAGGTCATTATAAGCTACACGGCATCGAGTAGAGTACACTATACATTCATGTATTTCAAGGTTAGAGTCGGGCGGAGGTGTCGCAATTCGTGCACGAATGCGTAAAGTTGTCGGCGTATGCGCAGCTCTACTAACGATTTACGTTCCCACTGATAGCGCGAACTTGCGGTCAGAAAACATTGACTATAAAGCATGTTTATACTAAAGAAGTGTTTTATAGGCAATCGAATGGACAAGTTCCATTTGTAGGTAGTTATTTTTACCTTGATTGTCCGTGATTCAGTGCTGACGATTTTCTTCATTTTTTCACGTTAGATTTACAGTATCTTCTAGTTTTCAGGAGAATCTCTCTTGTTGTTCTTACTCTTCCTGAAATTGGCACCTCTTTTTATCTTCGCTATAGAATTTCAGATTTATTACAACTTGGAATGACCCGTGCAGTGCATGACTTTTAAAAATCTTGTTGACCATCATGCACAGCTAACTAAGTATGCTCAATTTGAAATACCTATACTTACCTATTTAGGTAATCATATTTGTGTAAATTTTATTGATTTACTAGGTACTGCTTTTGAGTTTTTAGTTAATTATTATTGTTTTCCACGTAAACCGATTGGTAATATTATTATGGTCTCATCAATTTATCATGTATGAAATTTGTCAAAAAAGTTTCTTTAAAGTTAAAGATACTTGAACGGCATAAAGACTTGGGATTAATTTGAGCTACTCCAATGTACCCCCAAGCTACAAACTATTTTACTGTGTCTTAGAATGAATTGAATACTGACATTTTTATTGATTCTTTAATGGCATAGAAAATAAATCTTTCCCTGTCGTAAGACTCGTAAGCATTTATTATTGTGCATTATTACAGTTCACATTTTATTTTGTGCTACTTAGTTTTATTTTTTTAATTGAATTGGAAAACCTAACATACGTGCCTCAAGCTCTTCTTATGAGTTTTTCATATATACCCACTTACTTCTTTTTTGACAAAGAGAAACAATTCGAAATCCGAACATGGCCGTGATTGAAGCATTTCTTTCGAGACCAACGAATCTGTCTCGAGCAGCGTATCGCCGGGTCGATGGAAAGCGCTGTCTGTCGGGACTGCGCAAAACGCATGTCGAGGTCAGCCGCTTTTGCCTCTTTCAGCTTTTTTCTCTTTTCTTTTATTAAGGCCAGGTTTTTTGGTACACGAGCTTTTTTGAGCCACAGTTTTGTTGCAATGAATATGCAATAAACCTGCAATTTGTAGAGCCATTGATCTTTCAGGTTTTGTGTAACCCTAACTACGGGTGATTACGTCAACAATATTTACTTTTTAGATTTTTTTTGTAGATTCTGATTTAAACAAATATGGCAACCCTACTTGTCTATGCAAGAAAGCGAAAAGCATGTTCAGGGATTCACCAAAATAATTGATATTGCTTACTCGCTCTCACGCGGTGTTTTATGGTTAAGTCAGAAAGAACCGAAGTAGGGAAATAAGAGCGCGCGTTATTAAAAACAAAATACAATATTTACTACTAGCTATATAGGGGGCTAGCTTGGCGGGCAAAGCTCTTACCCCCCTAAGAGCTTTGCTTACTTTTGCTGAGAAGGGTTTTAAAAATTACTAAAATTCTGCTCACATAATACTTGAATGGCCCCCTACTTACTAAATATTGGATGGTCTACGTTTTTTTTTGTTCCGTCTTTCTCACTTAGGTATTTGGTATGCGAAGTGTGATTAAACTTTACGTTATCTTTTCTGACATAGTACATATTCAATTAATTTTCGAGAAGTGTGAATGAACTGCCATTTTCCTTATGTCTTCCTTCTTCCTCGAATACATTAGGCTATGCATGCACCATTATCGCGGCATTACTTGCGTTGCGCGTAGCCCAACAAAAATAACACCTACATTCATTGACATTTGGTACATAATTATGTAAATAGCTCTTTTTTTTTTGGTAATTTCACAGTATTTGTAAAAGTTTGAAAGGTTTCTTTTGTATCTAATTTGCAGTGTTTTTTATCCGTTGTCTTTATACAATGAGATTATGAGACACTTCTATTCCCTCTTTTAACGATCACCGACATGGTTGCGCGCACTAACGTGTGAAATCGTCTTCGCCTTAACAAATTGACATTTATAAATCTAAAAAAAGCAGCCAGGACACTCCGGCGCCTGCCAATGAGTCACACAGACAGACGCACACCCATTCTGATGACTGTATGAAAAACTTGAAATTATTTTATGTTAATGTTAACTACTTTTTCTGAGTAAGAGTTTTTGTACGACAAACAGAATCTATAAATATCAAATCATCTACAACCGTTTACAAAAAGTACTTAATGCTGATAGTGGTAATGACATCGACCTTTCAGACGGTTACTTTACATAATAGGCTACAAAATAATATATATAGGTATCTATGCTTAAGCTTGAGCAGATGACTAGGTATAATCTAAGAAACTGTCAAGGGTAGAAAGCATAAAAGAAAGATGATGATGTTACAAATTCTGATTTTTACATTTATATCTGTAACTTTTATGGTGTACATAATAAAGAGTATTCTATTCTATTTTCTATCTGATTATCTTGCTAAAGCGCCACTTCGCTTATTTTGCACTAGCTTCTGTCCGCGACTTCGTTCGGGTGGCGTGGAAGTCAAAAAAACCAAAATGGACGAGACACTACGCCAGACCCTTCCTAATTTCCTATACGTGTGCGACTATGTGCGAGCGTAGATTTGTTATGTGGCTACAATTTTCGCCCACAATCAGTATAACTAATTTAATCAATAAATAAACAATGTTTTATACGTAATAGTAAAAAACCGGCTAAATGCGAGTCGGACTCGCGCACGACGAAGGGTTCCGTACCATTATCTATAAAAACGGCAAAAAAAATCACGTTTGTTGTATGGGAGCCCCCCCTTAAATATTTGTTTTATTTTAATTTAATTATTGAGTTTTAAAGTGAATATATAACTAAATATTCTGTGAATATTTCAAGTGTCTACCTGTTACCGTTATCAATATCGAGCAAAAACGACCAACAAAATCATGTTTGTTGTATGGGAGCCCCCTTAAATATTTATGTTATTCTGGTTTTTAGTATTTGTTGCTATAGCGGCAACAGAAATACATCATCTGTGAAATTTTCAACTATCTAGCTATCACGTATCATGAGATACAGCCTGGTGACAGACGGACAGACAGACAGACAGACGGCGGAGCCTTAGTAATAGGGTTCCCGTTTTACCCTTTGGGTACGGAACCCTAAAAATCCGTGTAATTTATGATTCATAATATTATAATTGGGGTATTTGGTGATGTGCGTTAATTCCGGGGAACGATTGACTGCTTAGCTCCATAAAGGAAGAGCTGGATGACAATCATATAAAAGATTCAATCTGTAATTATCTGCTATATTCGTTTCCCTACTCAGCCCAATGAAGCAATGGATTAATTCGAAAGTCATACACTTGTAAAATTTGTTCTTTCTCATCTGTCTCATTTCCTACAAAATGTATTTGGAAAAGTGTTTTGACTTTTCAAAAAAAAAAGTCAAACAAAAAAAAAAATGTACCGTGAGCAAGACAATGTTGTCTTGATTTTTTTACAAAATCTGTGAATGTATATCAAAATGTTAAGGATAGTCTGTTTAAGACCGTTTTCTTGTAGCGAACACCGTCAAGGCAGCTGCCCTCATTGACCCATCTCAAAAATCCACCCTGTATATGTCATGATTCGACTGCTTAGCAGAGCTCCATAAAGGTAATTATAGGGTTATGATAATCATTTAAAAGTTTACTATCTGTAATATTCTAACCCTTTTCGTCACGCGTCTTTATACAATTTGCGGTAAATTATAGAAGAATACGAACATAATGCAATATTGCTCAACCCTGCTAGCAAATAGCGTAATAATTTGTAGCCTACAGACTGACCAGACTTATAGGGAATATTTATACAAAATTTGAACAAAATCCATTTCGAGGTAATTGCGTGATGCTGGAAAATACATTGAGGCAAACAGACAAACAGAATTGCCTGAATGTATGTTCCATTCCGATTCTAAAAACGATATTTTCTGCATTAGAATCGTTCCCAGACCTCGTAGCAATTACTTTTTATATTCAATGTACAGTAATGTACAGTTTTGACTACGCTATGATTATATTTAAGTATGAATAGATTAAGTACTGAAAATGAGATGAAATAAATTATGAATGCAACTTGCTAGAATTGCAAGTAGGTATATTGTCAGCGTAATTTAGGTAATCGTTTAAGTGATTTATGACACTACTTATGCGCCTTAAGGCTCGTAAAATATCTCGCGATATCGCGGGCGCGACAGATAGCGCGACACTTTCCACGAAGTTTTCATATAAATTGTGCTACTAGTGTCGTGTCGATGTCGGCATCGCGCTGTCGCGTCGCGCCAGTCTGCAGGAGCCTTTACTGGTCTTTAATATGAATTTGAAAATGACTAAGAACACTGTTTCTCAGAAAACTCATGTTATGTAAACAATAACAGCATGATCTTATATGCCTTAAAAGTTAGATCTCCAATACGATAACCAAATCCGCTAAGGTAAGGTGACCCTCAAAACGTATGAAAAAAATAAAAATTCAACGGTTTAAGTTCAAGAATAGAGTGACGTCATAATATTTTGACATGTTGGTATTGCGTCTGCTAGCATTGCAGAAGATAATACTAACTTGCATACAACTATCATAATTGTTACAGTTTCGTCAGACAGGACGCCCAGCTTAGCGGCACGCTGTGAATTTGCATCATCTGTTTATACTTGTTGATGATCAGCCTTCGACCTGACCAAGGTTGAAATTGGTAAGGTGGCTAGTTGCGACATTAGATAATAGATTTTGGGAAGCCAATAAAAGTAATTGCGCATATCAAATATTGTTTCAACGCAGGGGCCGTAACCTATTTCTCTGGAGGATCTTTAAAATGTAGAGAGTCGCACACAAAGACATTTAAGATAGTTACTAAGTATAGAGAGGCTATCAGAACTAGGTAATGTCATAGAACCAGTGTGATTCCATGTTTCAGTGACGCTATGTAGATTAATAGGTATAGCAAAATTACAAAATAGCTAAGTTTGACACGTTACATTTTTACCGATACCAACCGTCAAATAGTTTGAAACATCTAAGATAATTACTTATTTTATCTACAGGGTCAAATTAAATTAGCTAGCGAAACTCTGCAGGCGTGATTAGTATTGATAAAATAAAAATTATAAAGATATGATAACTTTTTGGGGGGTCAACGACCGCAGATAGTGTTGTAACTTGAAGTATAAGTTAACAATATCAGTACACCAACTGTAAGTTTTTAAGAGAGTAAACGTAACTAGCGCGTTTGCGTTAAGATTTTTATTCTCACCCTTATAGTCTTAGCATTATGATCTATCGGCCAAATTTTAACGCAAACGAAATAGTAACGTTTACTCTCTTGCAAACTTACACTTGGGGTACTGTTGTCTTTTGTTTTATCGTGTACATATCGATACTCATCACGTGTGAGAAGATTACTCAAAAAAAAAAACTAAAACAGTTATTTCAAGTGACTACACACTAATTGCAGTCGATTTTATTTTTTGTTTTATCATACTTAGGTATCGATACCCATCACGTCTGCGGAGTTTCGCTAGCTAATTTAATTTGACCCTGTATATTCTGGATAAATTACTAAAATACTGACGAATACAAACCGTGGTTAAGTCTTGTCGTTTTATCACGTGATTTGCAATACCATAATACACAATTCGGCTATATATTGTACTTCGAAAATAATTTATTTTGGTGGACACGAATGCGACTTTGACATGCAGAATACCACACTAGACTGAGCGACTTTTGTCCACTGGGACAAATGTATCGGATTACGATTTTGTTCGCTGTCCTGTCTCTTGTTATGTAAATAATTTAATGCCTTTGGTCGCATATTTTCATGAGACAAACACAATTTAAGCTAAAAATAATTAGATCATTATCGAGTTAGCGTAACTTCGTTTATTCTTTTGTCTTTATTAGCGACAGTGAACAGAGCGTCAACGTCAACATTAAAAAACTTTTTGCAGCAGATTTCCTCTGATAAATAAAATTTATTAGTGCGTTAATACCTATCCAAAATGCAAGTTCGTTTAGCATCCTGCCCCACCTGGCCTGTGCCCCACTGCTGACACTGGACACAGGCCTCCTCTCCGTGAGAGGGAGTGGCCCGTAATCCACCACGCGGGCCCATGCAGTGCGGCTTGGTAGATGTCACATATTTCTTTGAATTTTTGGTTCTAAGACATGCCGGTTTCCTCACGATGTGTTCCTTCACCGTTTTGAGAGCAGTGGTGATGAAATAATTTACACAAAGTAAGGCGCTTGTCTGGGCTCGAATCTAGGACCTGGGCTCGTAAATCGTGGCCACCATTGCACTGCTCTCAAAATGCGTTCGTCTCTCGCAAGTTTGTTTACCGAAATGTATTCGTATAGTAGTATTCATATCTACCATCTTGAAAGTAAACAGAATAGTATATTTTCCTCGGAAAATGCAGCGAAGAAACATTTTACAAAATCATAAGTGCGGCACTATCTCGTTGTGCAGGCAAAAATTTATGTTAATAGAAGAGAAATGGCTTCTGTAAGATCTTATTTCGCGTGGGCGAGTATGTTACACGGCGCATAGCTGAATGGGTTTATGTAAATACTGTATGTAATGTATCTACAGTCGACACTCATCATAAATACCTATCTTTGTTATACAATTTCTTGCAAAACTGCAATCTTCGTCTGTACAGTACTATTATTATCTAGGTACACACTTAATGGGATGCTGAAATTCTTCAAAATTTATTCTGCATACGTTTTTGGGAAACAAGCGAAATGAACCTTGTTGTAACAGGTTAGAAAGAATAAATAAATAAAATAAGTTTATTGACACAAAATACCTTTGTATACAATTCCAATACATTTCACAAAAGGTACATTTGATTTTGGGAAAAAGGCCGCACAAATAGTGAAAAACCCTGCGTCCGAAACGAAAAAAATGAATGAAAATTAAACGGCAAACATGACGCAAAGAAAGAACACAAATACAAAAAAGAACAAGTAAATAAGCGTCACATCCACGCAAAACGGCTGGTACGTTGAGTAGTTTCTGCGTTATTTTGGAGCTTACTTCATACTTACCTAGCCAGACAACTTCATAATAAAATTATCTTCCTTTTAAAGTTACTACTGTAATTCCAAGTCAGGGAGAAGTACCTACTTACCTATCTATGGTCCTCTAGGATCTACAGTCCCCATTTTTCAAATAAGCGAGAAGCTAAATGTAGATTATAACGTATTCATATCGTGTATCCGGCTGGAAGCTATATTTAAGTATATTAATCTGGTCCGCGCCATGAAAAATATTTCAGGCTAAGTGTTGAACTTGGAACTTCTGGAACGTAAGGCTATTGTTTTTATATTTCTTGTATTTCGACTGGCAAGTCGTTCTGTGCTCTCGAAATAGGAAGTTAGTACAACTCGGCCAAGCTAAGTTTGCACCTCGCGTCGATTACGTCACACTGATGCTTAGGTACGGTCTGCAAAAAAGGATTCGCTATGACTTTAAAAAGTAAACAAATGTTTGTTAGATTTTACTTTACATTTATTGTTTTTAACATTATATTATACATTCCAGCGAGGCATTCACGCCGCATTCCAGCGAGGTGCAAACTTAGCTTGGTGGAGTTTTTTTTTTTAATTTAGTACTATTTTTAAACAGCGTGCCGCTACAGTGGCGACATTAATTTGACACACTGGTAGGGCTGGTGGCCAGTAATCATAAAAAAATAATATTTTTAAATATTTTTTTTTTATATAAGTATATTATACTAAGATAAATAATTATAAATTGAAAAATAATTAAAAATCTAACAAACTAAATCTCTCTCTTTCCTTCAATTCGTTTACTCCTTGCACGTTATTTGTTTTAATTTAATTGATTCGATGTTATGATCCATGACCCCGGCTAATTACTTCTGGCTACAGTTCTTTAAGTACAGGTTGCGCCAAGATGCTATCTTAGAAAATTGTAAATAAATCATTAAATAATAACGTTTGATGAAATTAAAATATTTTCATAAAACGTAAAGGCGAAACTGTTTACGTGTGTTAAATTAATGTCGCCACTAAAGCGCCACGCTGTATTATACAGGGTAAAATTAAATTAGCTAGCGAAACTCCGCAGATGTGATGGGTAACGATATCAAAACATGATAAAATAAAAAATAAATTTATTGATGATTTTTTTTTTGGGTATCGTCACTTGAAATATCTATCAGTTTTATTTAAGTAAACTTCACAGACGTGATGTGTATGCATAACTAAACACGATAAAATAAAAATAAAATTGTTTTTCTCAACTCATACTTCCAGTAAAACCAAAACCAGCAGTCGTAGATCCCAATTTTTTTATCAATTCGATTTATTTTTTATTTTTTCTTGTTCAGGTATCGATACCCTTCACGTCTGCGGAGTTTCGCTACCTAATTTATTTTGTATTATTTATTTATTTTTTAGAAAACATGATCCATTTTGTTAGTAAAAATAATGCTTAGAACTATGTTAGTTCACACATAAACGCATACAATGTTTGAAGAATGGACAGTCATACCTGTCCGCTATCACACTCAGGATACTGTTGCTAGTGTTGCTACCACAGATTTAGAGTAGGCTACATACCGCATGTTCATTAGATACGATGACGTCACCCCAGCCATTTAGTGATGTGCTCAACGTAAACAGAATCATTTCAAATTTCAATCCATCGCTAACGCTAAGCGCGTCTGTGTGCTAATAGACTTCGTCAGGAGTGGACGTGCGTTGACATTTTTTTCATTTGACATGCAATAGTAAGTCGTAAAATTGATAAATACTTCAAAAAAGGATAAATTAAAACCGTGCAAGGCAGGAGGCCCGCTCCTGTTTTAATTTATCATTGGATTAAACAAAATAACTCGGTATTTTTCCATATACCTAAGTTTTTAACATGCTATTAACGTTTCATGTTTAACATTGATAAACGATAATTTCTATAACAAAGCACCAAAGGTACCCAAATACATACATAAAATCGTTAATTGGGGCAAATATCGGTTGAAACGATTTAACAACACACAAGGTTGGTATATCGTGAATATATACCTAGATTTTCCAATTACATGATAATGTGGGTGGGTAAATAAACACAATAGCAAACCTTTGTTAATACATAGGTAGGTACCGATGTATTAACAAGGTACCTAGATATATCCGGACTGCAGGATCCGACACGTAAGAAGTCACGAAAACGACATCCTATTCATTAAGCAGTTTGATCTTAGATAAACGTTCATACCAGAGCTGAATAACTGAATAAGGCGATACCAAAATATAACCATTTATTTCACTATTACAGCATGTATGGATTTATTCTTTGGATATGTATGTTTATTGACTACCTATTTGATTAATACTATGACTGAAGGAAAACGCGATTGGGTTAAATTTCCTCGATAGAATTTAATTCCGAAAAATAAAAATCTGTAATTCTAAAATCCTAAGTAATTTCATTGCAAAATTGCATTCAAAATGTGCGTATTGGGTAACTGAAAACTCTGGCTGAAAAAAAAATTGATAGGTACTTACATAGCTTAATTTATTTTTAATCAATTGTTATTTGGTTGGCGCTCTTACATTGTTTTATTTTAGTTCCAGCGCATTGTTGCGCTCTGTTTTTCCACATGTAGAAGTAATTGACTCTGTCACTTTCATATGCCCAGTTCGCTATGATTTATTTTTTACGTATCACCTTAACGAGATAATCAACTAATGGTAACATTCGTTAATTATCGTGCGCATCTTGTCATCTGCCTGCTCAGCCTTTTCCCAACTATGTTGGGGTAGGCTTCCAGTCTGACCGGAATTTACATGGAGCGAGTGCCTATCTGTCTCTACAAATAATTTAGTGGGTAAAATACGATACCCCTTGAGTTTTCCCATACATTTAGGGTTTATAAGGATTATACATAAACTGAGTTAAAAATAAGCCGACATTGCAAGGCAATCATTCAGCGTGAACACTAAACTGTAATTAAACAAATTATATCGTTTTTTTAAGTTAAGAGCATCTGCCTTGAAAGCACCAGCTGCTACAGATGACACTGCTGAACGCTTTGGCCTAGAAACTCTTTACTAAATACCCGTTTACCTTAAACTTCTCTAAACGTATTCACTCTTTTGTTGCAGGCATCGGCTCGATAAATGTATTCGACTTCTCTTTGACACCTCTCCTGACATGTTGTGGTTTCTTCATCATGTACCTGGTGGAGGAACTGGTTCACATGTACATCCACCACAGAGAGCGAAAGAATGGCCAGATAGCTCCTCTCGTGAGGAACCTCAGTGTGCGACAGAGCCGAAGCGGAGTCGCGAACGGAGAGAAGAGTCCCAACAACTCCACCGCAGATCTTGTAGAGCCAAAAAAGGTATTACTTTTTGCTAATTTTTGGCACGTTTCTGATCCGAGGTAATTAATCTCTCTAAACGTAAATTGAACAAAATGTTATGCCAAAGAGATTAATGTATCCGGTCCATGTTTATATACAAACGAGTGTTTCCCTATTAAGTATTTTTATGTAGCTCTAACTAATCTACATTATCTCAAAATTATTTGTTCGCCACTTATTAGAGGACGGCTAATTTCATTAAAAACTATTTTTCTAGGATCTTGAAAGTCATCACCACCACCAAAATGGACATTCCCACCACCACAGCCACATGCCTATGAACGTTGGAGATGATGTTACTTCTGCCCTCAGAGGATTGCTCATTGTCCTCGCTCTTTCTATCCACGAGCTGTTCGAGGGTTTGGCTGTCGGTTTAGAATCCAGCGCTTCAAACGTTTGGTAAGAATTATCTTATTTTTGTTTTAAGATTACTTACGCCATCTATTAACGAGTAGCGTGACCTTTACAAATATTAGTTTAATTTGTCCTACACAATATTGGTACTCGATCATAGATGGCGCTTTGTACAATTGTACAATTTATTGAAAGGTTTGTTTTGACTCTCTTCCGGTTCCAGATTTTAACTTTGTTTAATTTTATAATTTTTCAGGTACATGTTAGGAGCTGTTTCTGCCCACAAGCTTGTGATTGCCTTCTGTATTGGTGTGGAGCTCATCGCTACACGTACTAAGACTTGGCTGACGGTCGTGTACATCACTACTTTCGCCATTGTATCACCCTTGGGTATCGGTATCGGTCTCCTGCTGGTGGGAGGTCAAGGTGCTGCCGCTGCCGGTATCTCCTCCGTGGTGCTACAGGGACTTGCTTCAGGAACCTTGCTCTACGTCATCTTCTTTGAAATCTGGAAAGGCGATAGAACGGGTATCTTGCAATTCATCGCATCTGTGGTTGGATTCTTCCTCATGTTCGGTCTGCAATTGCTGAGTAAGTGTCCACAAATAAATATATAAAATAAATTACGTCATATTATTTTCCTTAAAGTTACAAAAATATAATAAATTCGTATGGTAATAGAATTAACGGGGATTTTCCCAAGCGTTGTCCTCGCTCCATAAAAATAAAATAAATCTATTTTTAAGTTTAAGTAGGTACTTATTTTCCTTTTCTATTTTCAGCTCCACATTCCCACTCGCACGGCGGCGGTGGCGACCACGGCCATACTCACAACGAAAGGAAATAGGTGGAAACAGGAGCTAACACTTCTTAAAATAAATACCCACGTATTTCTTCTACGATGATATCTATGTGAATCCGATTTACTGATAAGTGTTGACCAAATGACAATATTTTTGTATGTGATAGATAAATTATGATGTGTTTATAGATTAAGTTTTTATGATAGTTTAGACTACAATTTTATGTATTAAGAATAATGTAAGAAAAAAATGCAGGTCAGATGAGATGGAGCTCAGTAAAATATTATTGTTGTTATTAATTTCGGATACTCGCTAACTTTACTATAGGAAATTAGTGTTGCCATTAGTCGCTATATTTCAATTCCTAGATGCCGTGAAAAAAAAAACTTAATCCTACTTATTACAAATACGAGCACTAACAAGTTTCCGAAACAAACGAACTTTCTAGTCATCAGCTACATAATAATACTTTATTTCGTTTTGTTTCAATATCAATCCAACCTAGTAGCAAATTAGCAGTACATTAAAGCTAGGAATTGAAAATTTCAAACGTGTTGAGATAGATATTTTGGCTATCCATTTGTAGTTATTTCCATTAATAGAGTATATTTGACCGAAGATAGACAGCTATTAAAATAGAACATTTTGTTATAGTACCTACTTATCGTACTTACATAAGTTAGTCCCGTTTGATAGAGTAGGTACAATATTTTCAGCTACTTTTTAAATTAGTACCTATCTTGATTTTTAAAATAACGTCACAAATAACTGTTAGTGTGTTCACTAAGAAAACTTTCTAAGTTTAAGTCCAGTTATGTAGTAGGTGTTTGTCTGTCTGTGATATTGAAAAGCAGGAATAAGCAGTTAAATCGGATGGGCCATAAAATTATTATTAACTTAGTTTTAAATGTTTTATATACAGGATGGAAACTTTCAGCGGGGCAGTAAGGCGAAGTACCTTATCCGTTGCAGCTACGCGAAAATGGTCTTAGGAGTCTATCCTTATCTTTTTAGAGTCTCATTTCCTACGAAATGTATGGGAAAAGATTTTTGCGATTTATGACTTTTCTAGTACTCAAACCTCAATTGGTCCAATAGAGGTTTTTGATCCTTATAAGAAAGAGGATCGATTGGCATAAAAAAAAGTTTTTGTGAAAATTGCTCATTTTCCAGCTGACTGTACATTTTTTTCAAAATCTGTGAATGCAGATCAAAATTTTTTTTAAAGATAAGGATAGTCTCCTAAGACCATTTTCGCGTAGCTGCAACGGATAAGGTACTTCCCCTTACTGCCCCGCTGAAAGTTTCCACCCTGTATACACAAGCGAAGTACAAACGTCCTTGATACGTGAATAACTAATAACTTAGATAATAAATTATATTTGTTATTAATGGCGTAAATTGTCCTCCAGAAACATTCCTGTACTTACTTACCTACAAATGTATAATTTAGTCTGTATGTATTTATGTATGAAACTATGCATTTTGAAAAATGTTAATAGACCATTAAAATTATGATGGGGTATGGAGAGACGTAAGTAGGTACTGAGCACTTTAATAAATTTAAACTGTACATTAATTTGTACAATTTTATAAAAGTTTGTATAATAAAACCATAAATAAATAAAACATTGTTTGATTACTGTACATCATTTCTTATTTGCTTCGGATTCCTTAGAGCAAGATTGCAGTAGGTAGGTACAAGTCCTTCCCTGACTTCAAAATAATTTCAAAACTAGACGATAATCCGTCGTAGCTTAGATAATTCTTGCTTACTCCACCAATAAGCCAGCATCGTCACACTGCACTGCCGGCAACTAGCAAAGAACTCAAAAGTAGTAAAGTTTAAAGTATCAAACTGGTTATCTCAGTCTCATGGTGGATCCAGACACGGCAAAGGCCAGAGGCCTGATAAAAAGCCCACTGTGACACGAGCCAAAAGGGGGTGGGTGGTCTCTAAAATAATAGTTATCGGCGATAATTAGGATTAAGCTAAAGGCCTAATGTTTCACAGGCAATTCGCTTGCCCAAGGTTGAAAGACAGTCAAAGCTGAATGTCTGTCAATGATTCTGAATAAAGATAAAAGGCCAAGTGCGTGTCAGACCACGCACAATGAAGGGTTCCATATTTGGGATGAATTTATCCCAAAAACAAACTAAACATTGTAGTTGTAAAACATGTTCTCCCATACATCGGTATACGTCACGGTTAATTCTCCAACTGCAAATGTAAGCTTTTAATTTCGTTATTTAAAACTACTGCCGTGAATTTTTTCACATTTATCTAGGAACAGCCATTTAGCTGGCAGTGGGGGGGGGGGGGGGGGAGACACGACTCTAATAAAAATTAGCACTTTACGTGCTAATATTACGCAAACGGATCCCGGAATCGAAAAATGATCTCGACAAACTCCCAATATTTTTGAACGGCCTATCCAACGATACCCCACTTCATGGGATAGACGAGAAAAGAAAATATCATCCCCACTTTGCGTGTAAGCACAGAATAAGTAGTGTAAGGGAGGTACCATATTTTGTTTTTTTTTCAAGATTTAGTTTTACGCCAAATTACAGCTTTCTAGTACTAAGAGTCTCTGAGCTAAGCTGGGGACAGCCGGACAGTCAGACAGACGGACATGGCGAAACTATAAGGGTTCCTTGTTGACCACGGAACCCTAAAAAAGTCGATTTATTAATGGGTGTGGTAATGTGGTTACAAAAATGCGAACAAACGGTTTGATCCGTTGTGTTTTTGATAATGCTGAATGTAGATAATGCCTTGACGATTCATTGATAGCTGTCCTTTTCGCACCTGCTCCTAGGTCCTAATGCTGTTCTGCTGTCATTGTAGCTGTCAAGCTTGTCAAGGTCAACTTGAAATAACATTTTTTGTCAATTCTTATTTACCTGTGCGTGTTTTCTATTCTACTGCTCTTCAAGTTTTTCTCTAAACAATTAATTAAATTAAATTTTAACAAGAGCGTGAACATTTACTTCTCTGCATTACACACAGACATAACAAACATACTCTGTTTAAATATCTCAGGATCACCTGGATTTGTTAAAAAACAGGTAAGTAACAACATTTTTACGTAAATACAACTTCTCTTCTCGGAGTTCTTAAATTATACTATTTAAATCATTATCATAAATGTTAATTAGTTTGTTAGAAAGTGAAATGTTACGTGTGTTATATGAAGTTGAAAGGTGAAATTGTTATGTGGCCTTGCTCTGCGACTGCTTGCGGCTCAGTTGCAGTCGATGAGTCGAGTAATCGAGCGCTAATAGAAAGTATCCAACAGTTCGCGTTCCCACTGATACTTTAGTTTTTCAAGACTTATTGTTATCGTTGCATTTCTCCAAGTGTGTCGCAATGGCTTTGTTACTCGGTTCTGCTGTTTGTTTATCTGTGCCTGATTGTAAGTTCTACATTTCCTTTGAACTAGTTCACCCAGTTACACTTGCCTGAGTTTCGTGTGCTCAGTTTATTAACTAAATATTATCAGCTGTTTTCTGAGTTCAATGACTGTTTACCTACTTGTTAAATGAGGAAAATAAATTGTAATACTAACTTTGCCTTATGTATGTTAAAGTTGAATTTGTTCAGTACCTACTATATCAGTTGTTTATCAATTCTGCAGTAGTTGAGCACCGCCCGCTAGCTCGCAGGATGTCAGCCCCCGGTTTAACGTCAGAAGCACAGATGCGGTACATGCTGCAGTGGTTCGGGGAGTTCAGTGAACTACAACGTGACGACTTCCTACCTGTGTTGGCAGCAGCACGAGGTGACAAACCTGATCAGCTCGCAGCCTCAATGGCTACCATCACTTGTGATGATAAGCCAGTCAGCCTTTTCCAATGTCGGGTAAGTGAAGCAATTTCTATTAACTTTCTGAGGCCAGCACTAAGCTACCCATCAATAAATAGAAACTTTGGTTCAAATATCAGGTGTCTGTCTGACTCATGGCATGAATATGTGAACTAAACACTTACGTTAGAAATGACTCAGCCTTGAAGTATTTAGATATTTATAAGACCATATTTTGCAGACTAAGATAAATGTAGCTCATATTATTATTCCAAGTATGGCTTACTGTAGTGTCACCAGGAGGCTTTTAGAGAGCAAACCAACGGGTAAAACAATGATATAATAAAAATAGTAGTAATAACAATAATTTATCATATTTTCCAAATATATTTTTTGTAAAAAATACCAACTGGCTACATAATAAACCTATTCATTTTTAAAATGTTTTTACGTATAGGGTCAGATTTCACAGTTTAGTCAAAACAAAGTTGAAAGCTAATCAAAATAATGCTGGTCCAGCTCCATAGGACAATCTAGAGTCTAGACAAAATCTAACTGATTGCTATTTTAATTGTAGATTTTATTATTTTTATGACATTTATTTTACACTCTGTGATTACCTTAACCCACACTGATATTAATTATTTTAGGAAAACTTTTTTTTTTTACAATGTTTGTAAATATGTGAGCACCATGTATCTATCACATAATTATCTGTCATTGCTTCATTATTAATTCTTTTTACCTATTGTGGCATAGTAATTTTATTCTAGGTGCATCGTCTTCACATATAATTATATACCGATACAAAATATTGTAAAACATTTTAAAAGAGTAACGGTCGAGTTTCTTGCCCATTCTTCTCCATACGAAGCTACCTTTTGGAAGGGGCGACTAGAATCAATTCTATTTTATTTGTAAATTTTGATGTTCAAAAGTGCTATCTATGTGCCTATTTGAAATAAATAATTTGACTTGACAGACTACTATTATAAAGGCGAAAGTTTGTGAGTGTGTGTGTGAGTGTGTGTGTGTGTGTGTGTGTGTGTGTGTGTGTGTGTGTATATATGCATGTATGTTTGTTACTTCTTCACGCTCAAACGGCTGGACCAATTTTAATAAAATTTTGTATGGAGGTAGCTGACACCCTGGATTAAGACATAGGCTACTTTTATCCCGATATTCCCACGGGATCGAGACTTACGCGGGTGAAACAGCGGGGCGCAGCCAGTAGTGTATATTTTCAATAATAGATAAATTTCTTGTCTGATTATTACTCTACACAACAAAAAATAAATATTGCTAGAGTAAAATAGTTACTAATGAAGTCAATATTTCCCAATTTATAGATAGTTGGTCTTTAATTTGGGATCCCCAGATAGACTTCTGTTATGATATTACCTAGAAATTTAATTTTGCAGCGGGTTGGGAGCTAACCAATTGGACTTGGTGGTGATGTTATAATATATTACTTATAAACCAAGGGGGTGATGGGATTTCTCATCGGCATCTTCTCAGGACCTTAGAGGATGAGTTTCCAGAAAAGGATGATACAATTATCTTTTACTTTTAAACAGAAGTCTAGGTACCAACTGCCACATATCTAACTTCAAAAATCTCTCATTTCCATACAAACATTTACCTTACAGAAAAGCTTCCTTAGTGGTAATTTTCGTCATCTATGGAGCTCTTGTGCTAAATTTCATACCTGTCAGTGAATTTAAGATTTTTATTAAGTAGATCCTTCTTCTTAATTATTTGGTTTTCCTGATAGTAGTATAAAATAATCCTGAAAAATAGGCATTACCTGTGTTCATCACAATCTAAGTATACTGGATGACTTCAATACCTCATTAATAGTACCTATAAGGAAAAAATATTCTGTAGGTTTAAAATAAATGGTGTCATTTGTTATCAGCTTACCTGAACTAAGCAAGCATATCAATGTTTTCAGATAAAACTATTCAACGAGTGGTTTCCCACCTGGGCTGAGGAAGACCAAGATAGACTGATCAAGAATGTGTCAGAAACTGATCCTGAGTTTGGCACAAAGTTGCAAGACATCATGATAAACGGGCCAAAAGTGAACGGTGAACAGAACGGCACCAATGAACTACATTCACCAGTTCCTGAGGAAGAAGCTAAGACTGAAGAAAACGAGACTTGGAATAATGGAGAAAATAGAGAAGCAGTGGTTGAAGAACCCACTGAGCAGGCATCAGTTCCTGAAAACATTCCTGTTGAAATAGCAGCTGCATCTTAAATTGCATTTTATTTTTGATATTTCTGTCTTTAGTATTATTTTTTCACAAAAAGTGTTTGCCACCTATACATACATTATGTGTCATAAGAAGAATAGCATTAGGTATATATTGCATTGTTTGCAAACGAACTTGACTTGTCTCATGCTCTTGCTGATTTCGAAACGTCAGTTTTATAATTACACTTAACTATAAGAAATGTAAACAAATTCTTGAATACTGAAAGTATACAGTTTATTGTAACTCAGATAATATTGGACTATACTTCGACTGTATTAACGTTGTAAACATTCCATTTAATTCATTCCAAGCTATATTTTTTAATATTCAGTTTTACTAACTCCTACACTTATAATTATGCTGTTTCATAGGCTTCTATTCGAATGTCTTACTCTTTACTGTCGAATCTCATTTTATATTTTCTTTAGAGGGCTATTCATCTTTTAAATCTGTATTTAGATGTTTTTATCTATGTTTTTATGGATGATTATATAAGAATATATTCTTAGGTATAAGCTATGTTAATGGGTGTCACAAGCATAAAATGTCTGATATTATTATGTAATATGCATATAAGCATTGTAAATCATCATTGACGTAAAAATCTGGTAATTAAAATGTTAACGTAACATGTATTTACCGAAGTTGATTGAGTGTGTGGCGTGCTTACAATTTTCTAATTTATTCATTAGAAAACATGTAACTCTCGCTACTGTGTCCTATAATTTTCTTCGATGGGTACCGCTTTAGTTAATGTACTACTTGCATTCTAATTTGATTAGATATTTGTATTGCTACCTAGTATTAATACACGTGTTCAGATAATGGGGTGTCTATCAAGACCCTGTTCTACTTTAGCGAAATTGTAAAAAAAGCCAAATATGAAAGATCTTTGGAATTCTCCTAGATCGCGAGGTAAAGGAGGAAGTACAAACATAATAATACGTGCCAAGATTTAATGAGTAGGTATATTTCATTCTTTATAGAAGTAAAATTTTCCTATGTTCACAAAAGTAATATATTTCCGTAGTTGTATTCTTTCGTGATGTCTGAAGTGTGAGTGATAGAGCGGTGCTGGCGGGGCCGGGGGCCGGGGCGTGACTAGAAGGAGGTCATTTATACATCTAATTATAAATAAATTATTTACTTAATACAAATTTTATTATAATTTGTAACATTGTTTTATTAATTTCCATGTTATAGAAAGTTCACCTTCTTATTTTATTGTTAGGACACAATTTACAATCTTATAAAAATAGAGAATACAGTGGCAAGATGTACTGTCATGGATGGCACTCATTAGTGACTAAACTTACAAAACAATGTAACACTAACGTCAAAATATACTTTATTTCACAGGTATGAGGTCTATAAAGGCATTAACACCTAAAATTAAGTTAATCTCATGTTACACTGCACTTTTAATGAGTACAATACGAAGTTAATGCCTGTCTTAACACGTAACAAGTGCAGTCAACCGCACGTCGATAGTAACACTTGAAATCGCCCTTAAATGCTACGAAATAAAGACTGTCAAAGTCAAATTGTTACCATGGACGTGCAGTTGGCTGTACGCATTGGGGTTTATTTAAAAACATTGCTTATAGTTAAGAATAATCCGTCTTTAGCTAACGGAACGTATCAGAAAGTGACAGCATTACTTTTAATGGGGAATTCAATTTAAAGGACTTACGTGCAACTGGCGGTACGTCAAAAAGTTATGGTTTAGCAAACGTTTGTTATTACTTAGCTTTAAGCAACGTTTATAAATAAACACCTGTATTTTTATTTGATTTTATAAATCTCAGTCAAACAAATTATATCTGGAGTTACCTAGGGGCGTAACTTGGATAGGATCCAGTCGACGTAAGCGCCGACGCGGGTGTAGACGCCGGGCCAGCCCTGTGTGCCGCAGGGCGAAGGCCCGTAGGACACGACGCCGAGGACCATCCAGTTGTTGGCGGAGGGCGCCTGGCCCATGAGTGGGCCGCCGGAGTCTCCGCGGCAGGAGTCCTGGCCCGCTACGCCGCCCGCGCACATCTGCGTGTTGTCTATCTGGCGGGTCACGCGCTGATACACTCGTGCGCAGTTGTTTAGGTTCACCACAGGCACGCGCACCTTTAGCTTAACGTCCGACTCTGTACCTGAAATTATTTATTTGTATGTTTTTAGGGTGTTACATTTGATGTAGGTTTTAATTTAAGCAGAACTAAGCTGGTTTTCATTTAATCAGTGGCAGTAGTTTAATGCCTATTATAGTCTGCTGGAACATACGGATATAGCGTTTTATTTATACCAGTTAAATTAAACAATTTTAGGATCAGCAGATTTTTTTTGCAGTTGCATCTTTTATTATACCAATGCTTGATCTATTGGTAAGTTAAAGTGTTTGCCACTATTTAAATGTAACGGCTGGCGTAGGTAGGTATAGTTTTTACAGGCGTAAGCGCAATTTCAACGACTAAACAATCTGGTAACAACTTTCCAAATCAACTTCATTCAAAGGAAAACAAAGTGTTTAATGTTTGTGTATAAATGAGTACATGTGTGTAATGCAAACATTTAATTATTATGAATAAACACAATGGAAAGGTATTTTGAATGGATTGTTTAATCTGCTAGGCGAAGGCTGCTTGAAGGTGGAAGCATGATACGTTTAGTCCAAAAGAACAGAAGCCGCCAAAATATAAATTAGGAGAATCTAATTGACTTTCCAAGACTATCTTGTTGGGCAGTTATGAGTGTAGTCAATGGTACAACATGATCCCCCACAGGATGGTGATCGTGGTCCCTTTGCATCGTTTGGATCGGTAATGGGCCGAACACTAGCTAGCTAGGCCTGCGGAACTACTGTGTACTTTTAAAACACAGTGCGGAATAAAATATACCTACCTACCTACTTATCAATTTTAAATTCTTGTTCGCCATTTCTATTTTACATGATGCGGGCAATCCTTAAAGTGCTTTCCTTCAGCCTAACTTGGAGCTGTCTATGTTTGACATGATTTCATGAATTCAGTTCTATCTACAGCTAACACCTAGCTAGTAGCTAGCTGTTTCTATTACAGGAGGTTAGGCTCTTTTGGTCAAACGCGTCACTAAGCACGCGGGGTGGAATGTAAGCTATTCACATATTTCCATGGACAGGACATCAGCCCACCTGACAAGTAAGGTCCACTAGGAAGCTGCTGGGGGGCGTTACTGTCGCCCTCTTCTGAAAGCAACCATCGTTAGCCGAACTACTAGATGAATTGGTGCTGGTACTACTAAATGCTCATAATGTACACAGTGCAAGGTTAGTTCAGTTTATTAATCTGTAGCTGTTTAAAGCCGGTGGTACTTACGTGTTTCAGTCTTTCCCCATCCTGCGACTTCCATGTCAAAACCTTCGTAAAAGCTGTTTTTGAGGTCGTTGCTCAGAGGCAAACATATTGGTTTGACGAAGTCTGAAACGTAAAACAATAAAATTTTATTTTATGAAAATTCAATATCCAAAGATTCGGCTGAGCGACTGCAGTCATGTCTAACAAAACTTAAAAAAAAGAAAAAAGATTCGGCTTGTGGCCAACAAGTGCTTACAAAGCACAGTTTAACGTTAACTTTTGTAGGTTTACCTATTTAACGTTAAACTTTGCTATAAATAAGTAGCTGACCGTGCCCACTCCGTTGGGCGGAAAGGTTTTCCATTTTTCGGAGTAAATAGCATAGGACACTCACAAATAACGTGGCTTTCTATGGGTACAAGAATTTTCAAAATCTGTTCTGATCCAGAGATTACAACCTCACAAACTTTACGTCTTTATAATACGAGTATTAGTAGGTATAGATATAAGTAACCCTAAGCATTGCTGTGTGGTGCAGTTTGGGGTCTTCGGCGCTGTAGGCCTCCTGTAGGATAACATTATGTTCCACCAGATATCATCAGTCGTCTTGGGAGTGAGTATAGCCAGTAGAAGGTAGGTACCTACTAGGTAATCTTACCGTTGAATTGCGCGTTGTGAGTAAGTCTGAGTAGGGCGATGTCGTGGTGCTGATTGGGGTCGTCAGCGTTGTACCCCTCCTGTGGTATGATTTGTTCCACCGGGATGTCCTGCACGGGCCCGCTGCAGTCATCATGGAAACAGTCCACCTGGGCCGACGTGTTCCACTCACCCAAACGCACTTGCGAACTGAAATCATTTGATTAATTGGGTTTAGGTACTTTAAATGTTGCTTAAAAGCTGATTGTGAACCTAGATGTCTCTTTCTTTCGAAGTTTGTATAAATTACGTGGTTGTTTTGTATAATATAAGTAGATTTTTGAAAAACGCCAATCCGTTTAGAGCAAGCGTGGTCATCAATATTGTTCGTGCCTTCTCTGTAAGGGCCTTTGCCCTGCAGGGGGACAATAAAAGGCTATTTATATTATTAAAAAAAATGTCCTGGACATATTATCTGGGGACCCTGGGGTCCCGGAACTTTGAAAGGCGTACGAGGGGCCGAAGCCAACTTGCAGAGGCCCCTTAATTAGACAATTTTAAATGATGAGGAGGCACCAACCGACGATTATCCCTGTATGCACTATGATAGTGCGAGTGCATCCAAGGACAACCCCTGGTTCGTGTAGGAATATTGCGGAACATGGAAACATAACATATTATTGGGCTATGGGTTTGGGATCAGGCTATAGTGGATTGGGTACCTTGAAATATGGTAGAACTATTTCCCCTGCCTGACGAATGTTATATAATATACACATGTTCTATGTTAGAATAATAATAATAAAATAGCAGAGGGTGACTTGCACATTCAATAATGGGCCCCCGAAAACAGTCGCTAGCACATAGTGACGTAGCGACAAGGGGGCAAAACTACCTGAGGTGCTTGAGGAGTGGAGATATTCCACGGCTAAAAAAAAATCCCAGAACCCGGAAGAAGGTCATAGATCCCTACCAGCATTTACTGGAATAAGTACATCCTTCCTCCGAGCATGTTTGCTCTTGCGAATCTCCACTTAAGCCGGCCAAAAAAGGCAAGAATGAGGTGGGAACTCTGTTTCTCGTCATTGTTCACTCCAGTCAGCCAATAAGGGCAAGCCAGAGATGTGGAACAAGACTTCTCCCGGGAGATAGGGTCCGTGGGGTCTCTAGTAGCTACTGCCCAACAGCTCGCCATAGTACGAGTATGCTCCGAATTTAGACCTGTTTCGGCAAAGTAAATTCTATTGGAACAGATCTAGAGTTCGGAGCGCACAAGCCCCACCACGACGTCAACGTAGAGATACGGCGGTGGTGTTATTAATATTATTATTATCTGAAAATCGTAGGAACTATAACTAAAGTTTAAACAAAACATTATGGCTTAAGTGAAAATTTATTGTAAGTAGGCATTAACACCTCAGTAAAATAAGTAAGTATAGGTACTACCTACCTATTTTCTCAACAATTTGATACTCACAGGCAAAATTTTTAGTAGGTAGGACCTATCGATAAAACAAAAATCATGTTACAAAATGGATCTAAACAGGAGAAAGAAAATAATGGAAAATTTGTTTCAGTCGGGTGACCAAATAAAAATTATGTTGCTAAGAGCTAGGTACACGTCTTCGAATGTATTTCTCATTGGTAGTAATGTTCGTAGGCACATGTGAATTGTTATTTTGAAATAATTATAAGAAAACACGACAACGATTTGACAAGCTTTGAGAAAATAGGTACCAGACCTGCAGGTATGAGTTGATTCTATACCTACTGTTGTACGTAATCACTAAGCGGCGAGCACACGTCACAAGATCAAGATATGCTTTCGCTTACTTAGTCTACCGGCTACATGTATGTATATTTTTCAGAAGTTACCTACCCCGCGGGAAATTACACATGATTGAATAATTCTAAGAGATTTCTTGCATCATTACAATTCAACTGAACGAGTTAACAATAGCTTGAGTTGACCTCATTTAATATAGGTATCCAGCTACTTGTATGGACTATACTCGTAGTTAGGTAGGGTAGGTAGAGACTATATAGGGACAAAGAATTATGTACCTACCAATTTGCGGAAAAATTGAGGCAACTACTCGGTCACAGGTCATTAAGAATCGCTACAACACAATAGGTAGGTACCTATTTATATGTATAATATGTACCAATCTATCAATACTTACCCGCACTTACCTAATTATTCAAAGACAGATAAAGGCTGACCTTTGTTACCTAAATACAAAGTTTTATAATTATACATTTTCTGCTGCAAAAAAAGCTATGTGAAAGATTCAGTTTTATGTGGGTAGGTTGTCTAGCATATCTGTCAAAAACATGCAATGGACAGACCATTGTAAGGTTGGTTATTAAGTAGACTTAGGTGACCGGCAGTGCTACTGTAACGATGTCCTGTATACCTACATAGGTAGGTATACAGGACATCGACAATCCAACGACAATAGACAATACAACAACAACACAACAAACAACAACAACGACAATAGTGTCGAAAGAACATGCTGCTGTTAGAATGGAGATTCCTTGTATGCTTGTAACTAAGTATTAAATTTGAATTGTAAATAGACTCACAGTCTCCAGTTTGGCGGGAGGTCCGAGCCCTTGACGCAGTGCCCCGCTGTGAGAACGTATCTGGCAGTTATGAGCACTCCTCCGCAGTAGAAGCCCCAACCGACAGCTGGAAAATAACGATCAAACAATAAAATTTTGCCTGTTTGTCTTCTGCCTTAGATCCGTGTTTCCTATCCGATAACCACTGTGAAGAAAAAGTGTAAGTAAGAGGTCATTTTAAATGTTTCCTTTCCTTGTGATGGTCAGATCATAAATCAGAGCCTTGCAGGTAAATATCTGGGATAATCTCTTGAGGAAAGAACCATACAGATTTGAGTGAATCTGCCTGAACAGATGGCATGCATGGAGCTCAATGGCCCGACGAACTTGACTCAAAAGATAATATATTGCATAAGGCCGAATTAAGTATACCGATTTTATGATTGTCTTGTAGTGTGGTTACCTCGCACTTGGCCGGTTTTTGAATTTGCATAGGCTAAAAAAGCATAGTATCAGTTGGCATCTAAAAGCGTATCTATTGGCATAAAATTCACTGCAATAGCAGAAAATCACAAGTGTTGTAATGATTTGGAAGTTCTGACCTGACCGGTCTGTAGTCTCTGCTGTATTATACATTGCCACCAAATGGCTTTATTAATAAACGAATGGATCCTTTGACTCTGTCGTGTTTAACGTTTGTTACACAAAATAACCATCATTGTGTATTAACGGATTCCGGAATGAAGATGATGTTGTCGGCTGGCTTTTAGTTTACGCAGACTTCAGACAACCCTTTCGCGCATGCTGGAAAATCTCTAAAGGGGCTTCCCTTTAGAGATTTTCCAGCATGTCTCAAACTTACGTTTGTCGTATCTGATGAGCGCCATCCAGGGGTGCTCGTCGATATCAGCCTGCGTGCCTCCCACTATTCTGTCGTTGTTCTGGATCCCGCAGATCCGGTTGTTGGGGAGGAGACTCGTTTCATCAGCAATCCTCGAATTAAGGGGACCACTTTGTTGAGGACTGCTTAAGAACTGCGGTGGACAGCATATCTAGATAATCAAAACAACGTTAAATACTCAGTAATTAAGACTCGCTTGTATCTACAAGTTTATTTATTGGGGGTGTTTCAATTCATACTATAAGAGTTTTCAAAAATGTTAACCTCAATTTACCCGAATGTTTTCTCAAATCGGTTGACATTTCACCCGATTGGTAGGAAGAATAAAAAAATATGTATAATTGGTATGTGAGCAAGCTGATCTTTTAGGGGCATCATTAGGTTTTGATTGGCTCACCATTGGTATGTTGACGTCCTGGAAGCCGCAGTGCAGGCTGCGCAGGAGTTGCGTCAACTGTGGCGTGCTGCCGCGCTGCAGCTGCGTGTACAGGCCCGTGCAGTCGTTCAGAGGGATGCAGTTCGCGCCGCCATTACATGCCTCTAGAATAGTTGATTTAATTAGATAAATTATCTCGCCGTGTCAGCTTCATAACTTCCACGGAACGCAGGGCAAGAAAATCATCATCACCGCTAATGAGAGATAGTAGGAAACATTGCCGTTTTAAGGCAGATAATGCTACTATACTATAACAAACTCTTCAAATTGGTAAATAGACCCAAGTTAAACCTAGATATGGTAGGTATCAGATAGAGCTGCCGGCCGTGGTCGGGTCGATGGTCGGCAGCGAGGATTCCTGGGATGCGGTGGTATCCTTCTGCGAAACAGTCGTGTGCAGAAGGTGGGATATCGGGTATCGGGACATCCATGAGGATTATCCACCCCGGAAAAAAAAGGGTATCTGATAGAACATTCCAAAAAAAAAAAAATTTTTGTTTGTTTAGAATGTTTACGCTGGTAGCACATCTCCGCCGCGAAACCATAGCAGCGAAACCGCAGTAGTTAAATTGTACGGTTCGCGTCATGTTTCGCTACTCGCATCCGATTCGAGTAGCGGAACATGACGCGAACCAGTGAGCAGTGAGAGATGTGCTACCAGCGTCTTCTGTGTGGCATGATAAAGCCGGAAGATAGTGTATTGAATTTATTGGAAGCAAAGCCTCTAATAATTTAAATTACCCTGAATGGATAGAAAAAGAAATGAGTGTATGAGGGGAAGTCTGAAAGTGGCATGGTGACTCAATAGGGAATCGGTTGTCTGTCTATGGGCATGTGATGCGGAGACAGTTTCGAATATGAATGTGGAGGGCTATATGAGTACCGGATTTAATACCGAATAGACAGAGAAGTACGGAGAAGAAGAAATGTTGCGCCGACCCCAAATTTATTGAGATACCTGTATATATATAAATACGATTGGTTGTCAGACTTTCGGGATTCTGACGACCCGTAACGATTGTCAAAGATCCATGAACGACAGCCGGGACCAACGGCTTAACGTGCTTTCCGAAGCATAGAGGGGTCTTTGTATGCAAAGATGGTCACCCATCCACGGACGAATCGCGGCACGCGTAGCTTAACCTGATCGATCGACCCGTGCGGCTGTTATTACTTAGCCACAAGCCCCCCAGGCAGGAGGATAAAGGCAGGAATATGATGATGATTTAAGCAAATTGATTGAAAATACCTAATTTAAATGAACTGTATCTAATTGATTGAAAGTGAAGACGCACAAATTAAGGCTGCAAATAAGTAATGATTAGACATCTACTGATTATTTCTGATGTAACTTTCTCGGAATTAAACTGTTTGATATTTTAAGAATTCGAGTTAGTTAACTTCAGTTACACTATCGTGATGAGAAACAATCTTGAAGCGAACACTTGCGAAAATTAGCGACCTTTGCGTCAATGATTTATGTTAGGGATATTAAATATCAAAAGAACATTTAACCTATTGATTGCTCCGTGTGGTGCCGGACGTAAAGAATAGCACCACCCCATTTCTTTCCGTGGGTGTCGTAAAAGGCGACTAAGGGGCTTACTAGAGAATGGGGAGCAGCGTTCTCTATGCATTTTAACACCATACTGCGATCGCCAACCCGCCTGTCAAGCGTGGAGATTATGGCAAACACCCATCCAGCAGTGGACGTCATATGGCTGAAATGATGATGATGATGATTTAACCTATCTCGACGGTATGGGCGGCTTAAAAACTCTGACACAAGATTAGTGACTACATGATGCGAGTTTGTTCGAAAGGGATATCGTGGCCCTGGCACACAGGCATCTGAACGAACACGGGAGGGTTTTAGTCAGTAAAAGTCTGACACACCCTCCCGCTCCGCCCAGAGCGGGAGAAGTTATTTGATAATTTCCCAACAAAAAAAAAAGATTATAGTGACTACATACATAACATCGCGCCTTGTTTTCCCGAAGGGTTGGGCAGAGGTGTACCTGTAGTGCAGTTATGTTTTAGACCCATGTAATAGGGGGCGAGCCTATTGCCATCAACCGGGGACAAGTCCAGAGTCCGGGCCGCTACTAAGAGATTCCAGATAGAATAAATCACTTTGAGCCGGGAACCGAACCCAGGACTTCATGCTCACCAGTAGCGCTTGTGACCACTAGACCAACAAGGCAGTCTTTTTTATATGGTTAGTGTCTAACCAATGAAAAAGAAGAAGAAAGATCTGTCTTATTTATAAATTAATACAACTATTATTATTATTTATTTATTTCAACCAACCTTGGATAACTTAGGGAATTAAGCTAAACTAAAACTTATTAAATAAATAAAATTAAATAAATACATTAAATTGAAAATTATACAATAATAAAATTAAAATAATATCTTAACATTAGTCAGTCTGGTACGTGAACCATGCAGCAGTGGTTCACGTAGGTACTGACAGTCGAAACGTTCAGCACTATTACTTCACTAATTGGAATACCCACAAGAAGCTCATCTTGTTATCAAACATGGGCTTTTTGGTTTTTTATTTCTTTATCCACGATACAAAAGCATATTCGTATTGACCTTTGGCAAGCTTTTGTCAAATTGCGTGCGCTTATATTCTTGATTATGTAAGTCACGTAGCCTCGTACAACCATATTGATGAATTTATTTTAAATAACGTCTTATTCATCTTCCTTGTGTTTTTCTATGCGATGTTGGGATTCACTTCCAGGCATAACAAGTATTACAATAATGGTAAGAAGGTATCCCTGAACCTACCCCCGGTAGTTCTATCTCTTGTTGTATAAATGGAGATAATTCATAAGCTGGCTTAAATGTGTCGCCCACATTAGGGGGTGATCTTAAGAGGAGGCTATATTTTTATGTTAATTAGCATGAATATTCTGAAACATTCACACATACAAGCAAAATTAAACTTTAGTATATGATTTATTGGATCTTTTTCTTTCCATGTTGAAGACAGTTACGTAATTTTCTCTAGATATATTTTTTATTCGAAAATCATGTCCTTTTAAAGGATATAATAATATAAAAAACAAACAAGATTGTTTGGCTTTTATGTCTATAATAAATATTCACAGCAAGAAAATATAGGTTATTATCCACCCGCCAGATATTTTTTCTCTAGATCAATTATTACTTTAGTTATAAACGAAATAAGAATTGAGACTTACGCTATTTAGTTTCGGGTTCAAACACGATCAAAGAGCGCACGCGATATTCAACTTTATTACTGATGTGTTAGCGTTTAGCACATAACAGAAAAGTAACAGAAAGTGGAAATTTGATTTAGACTGCCTGGTCTATTAATAATATCATCAGAAATCATCTATTTAAGAACAGGAGCGACCATGACACATCGAGTGTATTGTACTTCCACGAAGAGACCACCACACAGTTTGATTCGCAATCTGAATGATTTTGAAGTATATTGCTAATCCATTGCTTCATATGTTAGAACAAATTGTCTGCTCAACAACGTAAATAACGCAATGAATGTTGTTGAACTGTCAAATTGAAACCGATTCCTACGTATAGTGTGTTACACAATTAGCCCGCAGGTCTTCGTGGAAGTTGTCGTGTTTCGTTGTTTATGTGTTGTTGAAGTGTTAGTCTTCAACAAACGTGGAGTATATTGCAGTGGCGTAGCTAGCATGGGTGACACCCGGTGCGCATAATTGTGGTAAGAATAAAAACCGGTCAAGTGCGTGTCGAACCACGCGCAATGAAGGGTTCCTGGGATGAATTTATCCCAAAAACAAACTTATCATTGTAGTTGAAAAACATGTTCTCCCATACGTTCCAACTGCAAATGTATGTTGGTTGACTATTACTCTTTAACTTGTAAAGCCTAGTTTTCTTTTTAACTTCATTATATTTCTACTATTGCCGTGATTTTTTCCTTCCATTTTTGGTTTTATTTAAATTATTTAGTTTGGATAAGTTGGTTAAAATGGCTTCAAGCCACGAAGAGACTTTGACCCCTGAGTTTGTTTCCCCATTTCTTCTCAGGGATAGGTAGAGTAGGAAATGTCGACTACACGCTTATTTTTTTTAATATTGCGTGTAAAAGTGATTCCGATAGCCTATATAAAGAATAAACGATTTCATTTCAAGCCTAAAGGCTCGTACAGACTAATGCGATATCGCGGGCGCGACATCAAGCCCCGACAAACAAATTGTAGTAGCACAATTTGTTTGTCGGTGCCTGATGTCGCGCCCGCGATATTGCGCGAGTCTGTACGAGTCGTAAGTGGTTAATCCTTGAAAAACGAGATAGTTTGTGTAATTATTATTTTTTTACGGTCGGTGTCACCCCAATCAGGTGGCAGCCGGCGCGGACCACCCCCCACGCCCCCCCCCCCCCCTTGGCTCGCCACTGGTATATTTCATGGGTAGGTATACTAAGTACCTATTAGCCATATTAGGTACTTAGTATACCCATGGAATTCGTCTGTGTGGTGCCGGACGTAAAGAATAGACCACACTATTTCTTCCCGTGGGTGTCGTTAAAAGGCGACTAAGGGACTTACTAGAGGATGGGCAGCAGCATTTTAACACCACACTGCGATGGCCGGGGGTAATGGCAACCCCCCCCCCCCCCCCCCCCCGTTAAGGGAGGCCTATGTCCAGCAGTGGACGTCTTTCGGCTGAAATGATACCCATATAATAATAATATACTCCACATTTGTTGAAGACAAAAAGAATATAACTAGACTATAGCATGCCTTGTAGAACTCACTGATTTCTTGGTTATATGTTATAAAATAATGTGTCAATGAGGAATGATTCATATTTATCCAGCCATGCATTATTCTCAGTAATTATTTTTGCATTATGTATGGAGCGTTATTTCTCCTTCGTTATCAAGAAACAACAATGGTGAACTGAATTAGTAGGTAATGTGTAATTTAATAACGCGTACTTTTCGCGTTAAAATGGAAGTGGGCTGGACACATCCAACGAGTGACAGACGACAGATGCACAAAAGTCACCACGAATTGGTATCCAATAAATATAAAACGCAGACCAGGTAGACCACACAAAAGATGGAGCGAGGATATTGCACAGATAGCAGGCAGAACATGGAGCAGAATCGCCAGAGACAGGATAGCTTGGAAACGGCTGAAGGAGGCTTTTACCGCTATAGATAGCGGTCCTTATACATCTTAGTTTTAAAAGCCTATTTAGTAGTTAATATGTTGATTTACTAAGTAGAATAAGGCCATAGTGTTAGGAAATAAGGAAAAATGTGTAAGGAAAAAATAAAGCTATTTTTTTTTTAATTTACTTGTCGCGTGAACTTTATGAATCCATTAAGAGTCTATACTACCTCAGCGCCTTCTCACTTTTATCTCGCTCGCACCTACTGCTGGCAGTCACGCGAGCAAGGTAGATAGGGTGGCAGGGAGAAGACTTCAAGGCACCGATATTTTAGTTTAGTTCGTTTTACGGTGAAAATAATGGTAATTAACAAAAAAATAACATAATTCAAAGTCTGCTATTTTCAATGATTAGTCATTATGACGACCATACCAAGGCAACGCCATGACCATTGTGCCAATAGTTTGTAACCTCCTAAATTCATAATGGCGTGACAGTGATCCATAGGGCAGTCAAAATAATAGGAGCTTGTCAGTACGAGATTACCAAATACACACAATTTTTCCAATGGAGTATCAGTGGCACGTCATTGGAAAATTATAAAGACGCCTTTCAATTAGGAGATTAGCAAAACTGTCAAACTCTACAATTACGGTGCCAATGATCGGCCATTCTGACTTGGCTGCTTTATAGTTAGTTCAGTTAATATGCAAAGTTTAATTATCTAATTTATGTTTTTTTTTTAATACGAGCGGTTTATTGTTCGCTTTGGAGGTAACTTTGGATTTGTTTTCTATAGAGAAAATTTTATGGAATCGTGATTTCGTCAAACATAGTACTTAACATTAATCCTCAACTTTACCATTTATTTATTTCAAAATTAATGCTGGAGTATTTGCGACATAACGGAGGATCATGCTAAGCCATTTTAATCTGTTGATGAATTGACTTTGAGTAATACGTGATTTGCTCTGAGGAGGAAAACTGGGAATCCGAGTACTTAGTGTACACACGGCCTACACATCGAGCTATACATTTCCAGTATACGCTGACCTCTCATTGCACGGAAATCCTATACAACGCGAGATCAGCTTATACTGGAAAATTATAGCTTGATGTGTAGCCGTGTGTACAACGGCATTCATTGAAATATTATATGTAAGAATGAAACACACAATGGATCCTAAAAGGAGAGCGTTTTTTCTTATACGAGTACATACACAAACATAAACAGCACGCTTTTCTCAAATCTAAGTAAAATTCTCAAATTCAAGTAAATATGTGCTCCAGTATGTTCTGGGTCGTATATCTTTGGAACGGTGTTCCCTGCTGTGATAAACCATAACTTTATCGCGAACATTTTGAACTTTAATACTTGCTGCTGCAAGACTGCGTGGTGGGATCAAATAAGTAGCTTTAGGACGCTTTTCATTGGATGTTGATCCATCATGGAGGCTGAGCAACGCTTATAACACAACGCCCATTTTATATCTCTTCTTTTTTAATTTTTGTTTTAGCCACAAAGTACATACATACATAAACGACGCAAATGCTTTGTTAACATATTATACAATCAAGGCATAACGCAGTGAAAACGTTTCTACACAACGCCTACGAAGGTCTACGATTTGGCTATGTAGCGCCTGCGCTACGCCTCCACTACGCCGCCGCTACGACGGAGCGATGACTGCGCTACGTCAGTTCTACAGCTGTGCTACGCGAACGCTGCGGCTACGCGGCACCTACGCTAGACAAACGCCCAGTGTGATATTAAATTGGTGCCCATTTAAAGATAATAATATTCCTTAATTCAACCTTCGTTTAATATTTTATTGTAACTTCTCAAAATTAGTTAGGAAATCATAAACAGCCACACCATGTTTCAGAGCATTCTGAATTTAGGCACAAAAACTAATGGAAACTCAATTCTAAAAACTTATAGGAACACTAATACTAATTAAACGAATTCAAGTTTTAGTCATTATCTTTGAGAATATCCGCTGCTTTAGTAGTTTGACTTTGAATACCAGAAACTCGTTTTTGTTAGGTATCATAACATCGTCAATTAATAAAATCTTTGGTCCTGTACTAAAGATTCTCACCAAATTGCATTAGAAAAAACCGGATTTCTTATTGGTATTAAGATATTAGTCATGGCAGTACGAAACAAGTGTGCTATTCGCTCGTGTTTTGCTTTTTTTAGGGTTCCGTACCAAAATGGTAAAAAGGAACCCTTATGGTGAGACTAAGTCTGTCTGTCTGTCTGTCTGTCCGTCTGTCTGTCACAGCTGGATATATCAAGAACTACTAATGCTATCAACTTGAAATTTGGAATAGTTTTAGATGACGTTTACCCAACTATTTTACAAATAGCAAATAAGAAAGAATTTAAAAATTATATCTTCTTTGCAACAGGGCCTGAAAGGGGGTCTTACAAATTCGAATGTAGTCTACTAGGTCATTGACTTTGAATCCTTACCCGACTTCAAGTCACATTTTTGACTTTGACTTATCTCTCTGACCGTCGTTTTATTTTTTCTTTCACCGTAGTTAGCCAGGGTCAGCCGTAAAAAGGTAACGGCCGAACATTCGACCGATACATCGAAATAACGCTTCGGAGTAGGCCCCCTGGTGTATCTATTCATACACGAAATCTCTTAAGGGAAACAAAAAAACGATGTCTCTAAATAGCACAGTTTTTCAGAAATCATCAACATATACGTACGGAACCCTCGGTGCGCGAGTCCGACTCGCTCTTGACCGGTTTTTTTTCAATAATAATTGTGGTACAAAAGAAAGGAGATTGGGTTTCTGCATGATTGTTGGCTGTTTAGTACCGTTAGCCGTTAGCTAACATGTCTGGTAGGAATCAGTGGTCTTTAATAATACCTTCCTCTGTAATAACAGAGCTGGCGGGATTGTCTTATTTCTTAGCTGTATTATCTTATAGACACTCGCTTCTGCCCGCGGCTTCGCCCGCGTTGCTTTTTCCAAAATGAATATAATAAATATTTTGATTTTGACTGCTCGAAATCTGATATATTAAAAATCTGGTATTTAGAGAATCTGGTGTTTTGAGAATCAGGTATTTTGAGAACCTGGTATTCTGAGATCGAGCCTAAAAATCTACCCTAAGTTACTCCTTATAACAACAGCTATCTGCCTGCGAAAGTCCCGTCAAAATCGTTCCAGCCGTTTCGAAGATTAGCCGGAACAAACGGACAGACAGACAGTGTTCTTTTTTAATTATATTTTTTTGGTATATACTTACATATGCATTTAGTAAAAAGCTGTTATTTAGACTTTACACACAGACACTTAAATTATTTATTTGTATGTATGTATGTAGATATAGATGCTAGTACAGCTGCATTATCATCATTTCAGCCGAAAGACATCCACTGCTGGACATAGGGCTCCCCTAAAAGGAGTGCGGGGTTTCCATAATGGCCACCCTTTGTTCCCGTTGAGTTACACCATTTTGTGTTACACTGTTACCCATTGGGAATTTTTTTTCTTATTAGTAACACTGTAACTCAATGCCACGTTTTCTTTCCCATAAATTTACACTGCAACCTAGTAGTATGTAATAGAATTACATATCGGGAACAAAATGTCCCAAAGAGTTACAGAACTAAGCCTAACCTAACCTAACCATATTTTTTTTATAATTAACCTCGTCTAACTAGTTCGGTTCTTGATAGCCTGCTAAAAATAATCTCTTTTTTTCCATGTTTAAGCTACTCTAACTAGTCCCATAAATAACCTTGTATTAAGTCAAGATGTATTTCAAGAATGCTTTTACCCAAGAAGGTGTTTCTTAACGGGAACACTGCGTTCTGTTGAGTTACATTGTCACTCAAAGGGGAGAAAAATGTGGCTTTGGCAGTGTTACACAAAATGGTGTAACTCAACGGGAACAAACTATCGCTACCTACGCTTGGCAGGCGGGTTGGCGATCGCAGTATGGTGTAAAGCATAGCATAGCGCTGCTGCCTATTCTCTGGTAAGTCCCTTAGTCGCCTTTTACGACAGCCACGGGAAGAAATAGAAATATACCTGCATAATATGTAGCTACTATTGTTATGTTCACAGTTAATTCTATTAATCGTGGTAATCGCTATTCAATTTGAATAGCGATTACCACGATTAATAGAATTAACTAAACCGTATTTTAATGACTGTGTCAGTAATTTACTGACACAGTCATTAAAATACGGTTAAGTTAATTCGGGTATGCTGGATGACATGTAGGAGGCGCTGACAAGAGGAAAATGATAAAAGTAGGCTTGTTTTAAACAAAAAAATTGCCAAATCTATATATTAGGTTAGGGAAAAGTCTTTTCGCATTATAGTATGTATGAACTTGTAATAAAATCTCTTTGGCTATACTATTTGTATCTGGCTGGCTTTGGTATCATTGAAAGTTGGCGCCCGTTTTTGTGAAAAAGTGAAAAATGTTTCAATACAAACAAAACGCACAGTCTTATTTATTAATTTCTATGCAATATAATTATTTTATGTGGCTAATGTTTCCGTTTCTATTAAATACTTTGAGATTTTATTATAATTTTAGCTGCAGCTCCATGAAATTAAAACAAAAAATATTGATTATCATGACAATGCAATAACAAAACGTATCTAAAAAAGTCAAAGCTGTAAACTCGGACTAAATATCCGCTGTAAATGTCAAGCCGAGTCCTGCTGACTGGCGTTGTCATTGTCACGTCATTTGCCACAGGGCTGCCATCCCTAAAATATAAATAATGGTTGTAGAACATTTTATTTTTCAACACTTGTTTTAAAAAAAACGGGTGGCTGTAAAAAAAAATTAAATGCCCAAAGACATCAAAATAATTACCCTCTTTCAGCCTATATAGGTCAGAAGGCTGTTTAAATTTTCAATTATTTTAGTACCAAGCCCCATACATTAATTTCGTGAACGTCTCCAAATTAAAGAACATGATTCCAAATTCAAATTAGGAAAATGTGTGATTTTCATTTGTTTTTCGTATTGTCAAGATGAGTGAATCTAATGAAGAAATTCGATACATTTTAAAAATTTACTACAAAAAGGTAAAAATACAACGCAAGCCGCGAAAAAAATTTGCGATGTTTATGGAGCAAGTGCAGTGTCTGTGAGAGTAGCACAAATTTGGTTTAAGCTTTTCAATCCGGAAATTTCGATGTCAAAGATGCACGTCGCTCTGGTCGCCCTATTACGGATAAAATGGATGCCATTTTTGAAAAAGTGGAGCAAGATGTCAGTAGTTACGACGTAGCTGAAGAACTGGGAATTGACCACAAAACAGTTTTAGCATATTTGAAAAAAACTGGGTACACAAAAAAGCTCGATATTTGGGTACCTCACGAGCTCACTGAAAGAAACCTAATGAACCGTGTACTCATTTGTGATTCTTTATTACGACGTAATGAAACCGAACCATTTTTGAAGAAGCTGATAACTGGTGATGAAAAGTGGATCACGTACGACAAGAACGTGCGAAAAAGGTCGTGGTCAAAGGCCGGTCAGGCTTCACAGACTGTGGCGAAACCCGGGTTAACTCGCAACAAGGTGATGCTGTGTGTGTGATGGGATTGGAAGGGCATTATTCGTTATGAGCTGTTACCACCAGGCAGGACCATCGATTCTGAACTCTACTGCGAACAACTGATGAGATTAAAGCAAGAAGTTGAGAGAAAGCGGCCGGAATTAATCAACAGAAGGGGTGTGGTTTTTCATCATGATAACGCTAGACCTCACACATCCTTAGCCACACAGCAAAAATTAAGAGAGTTTGGCTGGGAGGTGTTAATGCATCCGCCGTATAGTCCTGACCTTGCCCACCTTCAGATTTCCACCTGTTTTGGTTTCTTCAGAATTCTTTAGGCAGTGTCAGATTAACATCACGAGAGGACTGCCAAAACCACTTGTCGCGGTATTTTGATCAGAAGTCCAAAAATTTCTATAGCAATGGGATCATGTCCCTACCTACAAGATGGCAAAAAGTTATCGAACAAAATGGTACCTACATACTTTAGTTAAATGTAAATAAACTATATTAAAAAATGTTTTGAATTTTCTTAAAAAATGCGAAGAAACTTTTTCCCCAGCCTATTAGTTTATGGTAGCGGAAAAAATAAATGTTATTTTTGAACATATTTCTCTACCAAAACACGTTTAGAAGAACAAAAACTCGATAAAAATTAACGGTAAACTAACCCTTTACTTTAGAGTTTCAATCCAAAATATCTGTATTAAATATCAACATACGGTTGGTATATAATTAATAACAAGAACGTTTTATTTGTGTGCAGAACTTGGTTGTTATTTATTTTCGATTACTCAACAATTTTTTTTGTATATAGATAATTGCTTAATTTTTTGCAATAAGTTACAAGCGTTGTGTCAACGCGCTTCTCTTTCTTTTGTATGCAGTCTGACAGTGACCGCGGTTTGCCTGTCCTCTTAAGCTTAATCCGATTACATAGACAATATTTACAGGTAATATTTTCAAAAATGAGATCGTTGGTACCTATTTAGGAAGATGCTCAATGAGGAGGTTACAGGCTATTAAGTGTGTTAACTTCGTGGTTAAAAGTCCTTGATATTACGCTTCTTGAGTAACATATTAATGTTAGCGTATGTCATGCAGTCATGATTCGATATTATTTCAGTAAATGTTAGTACTTATTTACATTACCTAATGAAACATGTATTTCGTTGCGGATATTACAGTTCACAAGAATTCGTTAAATGCCACTTGTAACATTTAAATACGTCTACAAAACGTATTTATGGATAAAAAGTTTCCTAAAAAAACTTAGTGAGTTTGTCACCTTTGCTTAACACTTAACAATGCAATGTACGTACATTAAGATCACGTTGTTCCTTACATGTCTATTAGTAAAACGGTAATTAAGAAACATTTTACAGTACCTAGCCTAAGTAAACAAAAATAGATTCTGATGATGTTATGTATACACGCAATCATAGATGTGTAAGCGGTCGTACGAGTACACTACAGATTACGGAGGTTAACTTAAGTATTAAGGTCACTGGAGTTTAAAAACACATTTTTTTGTTCTCACTTAGGGTTTAATTACGAATATATGAATGGAATAATACTCACGTCCACCGGCGCTCGACAATGTTGTGACGAGAATGCAGGCGATGACAACCGACCCCTCGTACAGGCTCTTCATCTTTTGGCACTTGTAGTATTACAACAAATTATTATACATTAATTTCCAAACGAGTCTGTCAACAATATTGTTGTCCAGAGGACGGCCGGTGCGCGACTGATAGTTCACACCGGCTACTGGCCGCCACTAGCCAACACTCGCTTAAGGTTATCAACAATAAATATTTTTTGAAAATACGAATAGCTGTGATCATGTTGTGATGACGCGAGTTTTATTATTTTATACATTTTCCTTATATAAAGACACTAGTTTTGTATCGGTGTTTGATTGATTTCTTAATCGATTTTGGGGACTATTGTTTAGTATCTACCTACTTAGTTCAGGCTGTACCTATTTCAAAAATCATAATTTTAAAATTATCCAACTGTTCGTTGAAAATAGCATTTAATAAAAACTGCTAAGAAATGTTAAAAAATAAGTGAGATTAACACGTGTATGTGTATGTAAATATGTATACTCTAGTTGGTGGTGATGCCACTTAGGTGCGACTAGACTTGTTTTGCATAGTGTTTCATTTTATACAATTAGTCGTGAACTTGTGAAAAAAAATATTGGAAGATGTAATTTAAATCGACAATGGTTTGTCGGGTGGTTGTGTCTTGTGAGTCATCGGTCCCAAGTTCGTTCCTCGGGCGGTGTTCGGCTTGGCCCGACACAAAACAAACTTCGTCTGAGGAAGTCACAACTCACAGTAAGTTTTTTATGGATCGAGCACGTTGTACACACGGCTACACATCGAGCTATACAATTCCACTTTACGCTGATCTCGCGCTGTACGGAAATCCTATACAATGCGAGATCAGCTTATACTGGAAATGTATAGTTTGATGTGTAGCCGTCTGTACTACTTCGTTTAAAGTTCACGGATGAACCCGAGAGCCGATCCCTTGTTTTCAGTGTTTTGTCTCCTTTTTGCTAGAAAAAACTTCGAACGTGATGGTAATTAATTAGATCTACCTCTAAGTAAATAAATAATTATATTTCTGAACTTTGCTGTGTTGACTGTACAATTTAATCCAAAATAGGGTTGGTAGTGTCGTTAGTTGTAAACGACACTACTGGTAGTGCGGCTGGCAGTGGCCTTGGCAAGAAATGGGAAATTCAAACATTTCTTATTAGTGAAGGTAACTACTACTAACACCGATTCTATAGTTGATAAAAGCCCGGAAGTAATAGAAATGGTCTGTGTCGTGTTTGCGAAATTTCCTTTGGTCAGCCTTCAGTCAGTCTTCGAAAAACCGGCCAACTGCGTGTCGGACCACGCACAATGAAGGTTTCCGTAGTTGGAATGAATTTATCCCTGAACAAACTTAACTTTGTAGTTGAAATAAAAATCTCCCATAATAGCAAAAAAAAAATTGTTTAATAGAACTACAAATTAACGATTTTCGAACTTTTTCCTTTACCTATACTTGTCTATGAGACCTTGCTCATGATTCTAGGTCAGCGGAAAGTACCGGTTTTGATTTATTTGCGAGTAACAAAATATGTCGCATTAAATGGCCGTAGTTTTTTATTGCGTTGACTTAGGAGCTTGATTTTTTTAGAGCTCCAAGAGACCATGGACCTACGTATTTGATACTAATTTCACTGTGACGCCTCCACGCGTTCCTGAGAAAAAGGGTCTTGACAGAGAGACACAGACGGACAATGAAGTGATCCTATAAGAGTTCCGTTTTTTCCTTCTGAGGTACGGAGGTACGGAATTCTACCAGACTGTTGCATGGTTAAGCTTCACTATTTTATTATAAAACACAGGTTATCTATTTCGTTGCAACACACAGAAGATTACGAGGCTACCAAGGAACGGATCTAACATGGGCCTGAAGAGTCCCTGAAACATTTCTCTATCTGTATAGTGGAGGAATATCAACCCTTATCTACTCTTTCATGGTTGTGCTATAAGAATAGCTTAGCTTATAGTTTTGTCATTTTGTTTATTATCTACTTCATTGGTTATTCATTATAATTGTTCTTTAAGAAACGAGTAGGTAAGTATTTTAGTATTGAATTTGACCACAAAATGTTTATTTTATATAAATTCTTATTTATGATATTTAAACTTGTTTGGCTAATACTTAAAAATACTAGGTATAAGCTTCTTCATCACTAATTTATCACAAACAAAATAAAACTTTTGAATAAAAAGCTAACTTATTGCACTATCCATTTGTAAGTCTACCAGATCCTGTGCTGCAACTATATGATTTGTAATTAGGGAATCAGACCGTATCGTGTCCTATTACCCAGTAACTGGGGCTTATGGGGATTCAGGCAGTCACTCCATATAAAATACTGTACTGCTACTTACTTTAACCGGTTACACTAGAAGCCGACCCCACCATAGTTGGGAGAATCCTAGCTGGTATATGATGGGGAACCGCCTACCTATACATATTTTTTTTTCTTTATGATAAAATGAGCATAAGTTAAACGGGCAGAAAACTATCAGGAATCATATCAATTCAATTATTGGTAAGTCTTATTGACTGACCATGAGATATAAACACCTCTAATCCGTTGGTTTAGCTAATTAAATAAAGGTAAACAAAAAAACCCACGTGACGAGAGAGCTGTCAAGTAACCGACTAAACGTAATAGCTGTCACTTCAGTTGGCATGCTACGTCACAGTTGTACTCTTCAATTTTTTTTTTTTCCGTTTTGGCAACTGAGCCGGTGGCGACTATTCTGCCAGCGTCATGTGGTGACGGCAACTCAGCGAGGTGGACCGTCGAACTTTGAACTTTGTGGTAGTCTAATTATATGTTAGTAGCTGAAAGGACGAGACAATTTTTGTTAGTAAACCTAGCTACAAAGATAATAATATATATATATTTAAAAACTACAAATCTACATAAATATCTACTAAGTTATTATTACTACACACCAAGCTACATTTTGATATCATTTAAATTTAAAAAAATTGATAGAACTTGTATTAGTTTAGGAGAAAAATTTGTCAAGAGGGAATGGAAATTAGTAGGAAGAGGGATTTTAATTTTGGATAGCGTATGGTACAAGTCAAAGGAATGGGAATTTAATGGACATGAGAAAAAGGTATGGTCCAGAGTACCATCATCAAGACCGCATTCGCACAGGGAACTGTCACGGACACGGATCTTGTTCAGGAATACTGGACTGCAGCAATGACCAAGTCTCAGCCTGCACAAGGATGTAACAGTTTTCTTGGACAGTTTGGGGCATTTAAAAAACCAAGGTTTCCGCTGGATGTTAGGTTGAATATTGGCGTAGTACGCTCCCTTAAGTTTCGAACTTACCTGGCACTCTGCTGACCACGAGTTGAACAACTTGTATTTGGTGTCAGTTCGTAAGTCGTAACTTTGCACCACGTAGTGCTTCCGATCCACCGGGTTAGATGAAGCAAATTTAGCCAGAGAGTCGGCGCACTCGTTGCAACCTATACCCGAGTGACTAGGAACCCAAGCTATCTCAATGCTTAAACCGTTGTTCGAGCAAGTAAATAGTAAATTTAGTATGTCGAAAATGATTTTGCTATGAATTTTGGATTTTAGTTGACATTGACCTAAGGCTTGGATGCTACTGCGAGAATCGGAGAAAATTACCGAATTTTTAATATTGTGGGTTAAAATGAAATTGATGGCTTCTAGAATACCCCCTGTAAATACTGAAGCCTCAGGTGGGCATTGGAATAAAAGGGCAATTTTAGAGTTCTGGAAATATGTTGAAACACCAGTGCATCCTGTTGACGATAATTTGGAAGCGTCTGTGTAAAAGATATTCCAACCCTTCCAGTATCTCTCAATGGCCCGATCGAAGTCGCCTTTTACGTCCTGGGAATTTTTGGAGATACCAAGTCCCAAAACGATCTTTGGCCTGAAATGGGCCACCTCATAGGCGGAAGAAAAGACAGGAAGAGAGGGGTATTGACAAACAGGTGACGAGAGGTGTTTAAGCTCTCTGTACCTATTCATCAATGGAATAGATTTATTATTCCAGTAAGAAGACGTGTTAAGAGAGAGGTAGATTTGTTCCAAAATGGGGAGTAAAGGATGGGACGAAAGGGAGAACACTTTTGACAAAAAACGATCAGCTAAGTATTGTCTTCGAAGGTTAAGAGGAGGTTCTGCACATTCAACCTGGAGAGCATTTATGGGGGAGGATTTCATAGCACCAATTACGATCCTCAGACATTTGGACTGGATAGAGTCCAGCCTACGTAGAGCTTCGTTGTTGCATGGCTCAATTAGGAAGCTGCAATAGTCCAACACGCTTCTGACCAGCGCATTGTAAACTAGCTTTAAGGTGAGGGGGTGAGCTGCCCACCAGACTCCGGCCAAAGCCTTGAGGACCGAAACCGAGCGCTCACATTTTTTAACTGTATTATTAATGTGATCCACTGCAGACAATTTGTAGTCCAAGGTGACCCCCAGAAACCTGGCCTTCTCCTCAACTGGTATAGCTTGACCGTCAATATTAATATTAACCTGGGGGACAAGACGTCTACGAGTAAAGACAACTGCGGTACTCTTCGGAGCACTTAAAGATAACCCGTGATCTAAGAGCCATTGGTTTAATGACGACAAAGAAATATTGATGGAATGAGCGGCGTCTTCGATGGAACTGCCACAGACCAATAATGCAATATCGTCAGCATATTGAAGTACTTTACAGTTAAAATTTAAGCAAGAAGGAAGATCAGAGGTATAAATATTATATAAAGGGGGACTAAGAACGGATCCCTGAGGTAGACCTCTCCAAACCGACCTCGGTTCAGAGCTATCCCCGGGAATCCTGAGTTTAACGCTACGATCTGAAAAAATACTGCAAATGATCCGGCGAATCCTAGCCGGGATTCTCAGCTCTTGCATTTTCTGCCTGAGAAGTGGGAGGAGGACAGAATCATAGGCAGCTGAAATGTCTAAGAAAACTGCTACCACAGACTCATTCCTACTAAGGGCCAGTTGGATCTCTGATGTGAGGATACCCACACTATCAGCTGTAGCCAGACCTTTCCTAAAGCCGAATTGAGTCGTTGGGAGCAGTTTCCTGTTTTCTACAAACCATTCTAGGCGGTTTTTAATCAAATGTTCTACAAGCTTAATAAGAATGGACGATAGAGCAATTGGTCTGTAAGAACAATGATCACTAGGATCTTTACCAGGCTTTAATATGGGGATTAAGACTTGAACCTTCCAAGCAGGAGGAATATAACCGGAAGTAAAACAATAATTGACTAAGTCCAGATAATATTGATGGGTCTTATCGCCAGCTTTAGTAATGAAGGAGTAAGGGAATCCATCCACTCCAGGAGCAGAATCCTTAACATAGGCGAGGACCGATTTAAGTTCACCAAGAGTAAATGGCCCATCCAGAGGATCGTCCGAAAACAGCTGAGAGTCTGAAGCGACACACTCGTCCACACCGGGAACATAGACTGGAGTGAGTTTGGAAAAAAACTGGTTACCCAGTTCAGCAGATAGTATGCTCCCGGAGGGGAGCTTCAAACTACCTCTGAATGATTTCAATTTACGCCACACTGCTGACGTTGGAGTGGATGGACTCAGTGAGCCACAATACTTCCGCCAACCTTCTCTCTTCTTATTTTTTAGTAATTTCTTGGACTTAGCCAAGACATGTTGAAAGGCAATGATGTTATCCAGGTTCATGTCAGAGTTGAAATTCTTTTCGGCCTCATTCCTGGCTCTGATCACGGGAGAGCAATCCCTATCCCACCACGGTGGGGATGGAATTTTGCCCGTGGGCGGTTTTTTTGAAGGGAAGCAATCATCCGCTGTAGAAGATATGGTGTTGGAAAATGATGAAACGCTTACCTGAGCAGTCTCAGCATTAATGGGCGGAAGAGAAGAAACACGTAAGTCTAAAATTTTTGAGTAAAGATCCCAATCAACTGAGTTTAGTTGGTATTTTAACAAAGGAGGGGAGATTTTGTCAGGGATGGACTTGGAAGGGATTTCAACCATGATGGGATAGTGATCACTCCCATAAGTCATATTCAAGCGACTCCAATTAAAAAGGCTGGCTAGACTAGATGAACAGAATGTTAGATCAACACAGCTGCTGTTCTGTCCTGGTGCAGACCTACGTGTGGCACTGCCATCGTTATTTACGCATAGGTTAAGTTCATCTAATATATCCACTAGGCCAATACCAAAGTTGTCACAGGTTTCTGACCCCCATCTATAATGATGGCCATTAAAATCACCTAAAATTAGTAACGGGTGTTGTACATTACTCAGTAAACTTTTTATCTTAATAAGGTCTTCAATTTGTGGGTGTGCAATATAAAAACGAAATATATTTATATCCTCCGCCTTAGCAGCAACAACATTGATGTTGTCACCAACAAAGGGTAGAAGAATTGGGGAGAATGGTACTTTGTTATTGATGAACAAAGCACATCCTCCATAACCATCTGGTCTGTCATGGCGAACACCACTGAAACGAGGAATCCTGAAATTACTTTCAGAATGAAGCCACGTCTCAGCGATACCGCAGGTCAATGGTTTGTACTTATTAATCAGGAAGAGTAGGTCAGGTTTCCTGGGAGTAATACTCCTCACGTTCCATTGAAGGATTGTCAGGGGATGGAACATTGTGAATATAATTAACAATGGATGTCAGTTTGTTGGCAACGTGGTCAGGTAGGGATTGTTTCGGGTTTGCTAATACAGTCATTAGCATACTGGATATCCCCACCGAGTGTGTCTCCACGTTGTCGTCGTGGTGGGGCTTGCGTGTCTCAATGATCTTGGGGGCTTTGCCGGTAGAGTCACTCATGCCGGAAGGCCTCAAGTGAGAGACCTGACTAAGAGAGACATGGGGCGGAGTCAATGTCATCTGACTTCCGCGAGGGGCGCGCCGTCTGAGGACTTCAACAGTTGTTGGTGTTCTGGACGGCGCGCGTTTCTCTCCTCATTGTTGGAGAGTGGGAAGAGTGGTTCACCTCTAGTACGTGTCTGCTCATCAGACATGACTGAGGTGAAGGAGTGGTCTGGGGACCCCACCCCATAAAAAAGGCAAAGCTGTGTTCAGCAAAACTATGGAAGCGAATCATAAAAACCAACTACCCCAGGAGGGTACCTGCTGCTCCGCAGTAGGAGAATCCCTCACCGAGCAGAGCTCGGTCAGTCCCTCGTATTCTGGGGGGGACAATGATCGCCCAAAATCCCAATCGGATTTTTACCCGTCTTTCGGAGACGCATTGAGCCAGGGTGGCTCACCTACCGGTGCTGAGGAGTCGCTGGGTTTTATTCCCAGTACGTCCACGGCACCGAAACAAAAAGCACAGAGAGTGCCAAAGGCCCGAGCACAATTTGTGCGCCCGGTTGCCGTAGAGGAAGGGAGTGATGCGGGGTCGGAGTCCGACGCTGCATCTGGCGCGAAGGGCTCTTTTAAGAGCCCGGAGCTCGTGGAGGTGGGGGCTGCAAAGTTCATGAAGAAGAAGCGCTCCAAGCCAGGGGACGGCCAGGGGTCGTCCTCTGATGGTGGCCTGAACTCGGGCTGGAGGAAAATTGGCCGGCGGGGCGGGGTCCAAGGACGGGGTGGGGGCAGAGGGCTCACCACCCAGGAGCCCAGTCGAGCTAGCCTAGCCGAGCCGGCCCAGGGAGCCGAGAGGCTCCCAATGGAGGGGCCCTCTGACACCTCAGGTGGTGAGCTGGACGCCGCTGCCGGCTCCAAGGCGGAGCGAGTCGCCAGCAGCTTTGAGCAGGTCGTGGTAGCTGCGATCAAGGGTGTGGCCTTGAAGAGGATACAAGCCTCCAAGGACAAGGTCGTACCCGCTGCCACGGCCTCCATTATGGCGGCAGCGAGGGCCCTTCAGGCCGGCCTAACGTCGGACGAAATGTCCGAGATGCGGGCGGAGGTCGGCCGCCTGACGGCCGCTATGGAGCTTCTCCGAAAGGAGAACGAGGTACTCCGAGCGGACCTGGCCCGGCTCCGAGGAGCTGGCCCTCAGCAGGAGGTACGACAGGGGGTGGAGCAGCAAGGGCAGGGTCTTCCCGTGCCTGCGGAAGACCGGGTTCTGACCCTGGTGCGGCAGGAGCTGGCTGCCTTCCATAATCGGTTTTCCGTTCTGGAGGGCATTGTCCTGCGCCCTCCACTAGCGGCGAGCAAGCCAGCCACCTTTGCCGCCGCCGTGGCTGCCACGGCCCGGCCCACGGCTAAGCCTGCGGCAAATCCCGCGGCCAAACCCGCGGCGGCGAAATTGGTGCCACCCCCACCCAAGGCCAAGAAGGGCGGGACAGCTGCGCAGGCGGCTGTGCAAAGGGCGAGGCCCCCAGCCCTGGCGGCGGGAAGGCTGCCCCCACCCCCACCCCCGCCTTCCAATTCTTCTCCGGCGGATACCGAATGGCAGGTAGCTGGAGAGAACAGGAGGGCGGGTAAGGCCAAAAGGGCGGCCAATAGAAAGGAGAGGCGGCAACGGCGCAAGAAGCGAAGCGCCGCGGCTAGGCTCCGCGCCCCGAAGTCCGCAGCTGTAGTAATTACACTACAGCCGGAAGCGGAGAAGAAGGGCGTGACCTACCGCGAGGTGCTCGCTAAGGCGTGGGCGGCAGTGAACCTGGAGGAGATCGGCGTCGCCGATGGCTTCCGAATGAAGGTCACTGCGACGGGGGCCCGGATGCTGGAGATCCCCGGGGCGGCCAGTGGCCCTACCGCTGACGCCCTTGCCGAAAGGCTCAGGGCGTCCTTAAATGCGGAAGAGGCCCGGGTGTCCAGGCCTACCAAGTGCGCTGACATGCGCATTTTGGGCCTGGACGACTGCGTGACGGCGGAAGAAGTTGTAGCCGCCGTGGCTAGGACTGGAGGGTGCTCTGCCGAGCAGGTGAGGGCGGGCACCATCCGTCCTGATAACACGGGGATGCAAACCGTTACGGTGAGCTGCCCCGTGTCGGCGGCCCAAAAGATAGCCGGGGAGGGCCGAAGGCTCCGGGTGGGCTGGGTATCCGCGCAGGTTAAACTGCTGGAACCCAGACCTCTGAGGTGCTTCCGCTGCCGGGTGGGTAACCACGTGGGAGCATGTTGCACCTCGGAGGTGGACCGCAGCGATCACTGTTTCCGCTGTGGTCAGCCCGGTCACAAGGCTGGCTCTTGTAATGCCACGCCGCACTGTTTTGCATGTGCGGCGGCTGGCAAGCCGGCCGATCACCGGGCTGGGGGCAAGGCCTGCGCTCCCCCCCCCAAACCCAGGGGCAGAGGCAAGCCCTCCGCCACCGCCGTCACCGCCGCAGCCGCCACTATTGCCGCCGCCGTTGCCGCCACCACCGTCGTCGCTGCCGCCGCTAACACCGCGGCAGGGCCTTCACAGGGGGCCCAGGAGGGGGCTGAAATGGAGTGCCAATAAATGGCCCCATTACGCCTCCTCCAGGCGAACATCAACCACTGCGCCGCCGCTCAGGATCTCTTGCTCCAGAGCATGGCGCAGTGGTCGATTAACATCGCCGTGGTCGCTGAGCCGTACTTTGTCCCGCCCAGGGATGACTGGGTGGAGGACCTGAGCGGCTCAGTGACCATTATTTCGTCGGCCGCCGCCGGTACCCCGTCCCTTGAGGCCGTCAAGAGGGGAGGGGGTTGCGTGGCAGCACGGTTCGGGGAGATTGTCGTGGTGGGAGTATACTTCTCCCCGAACCGAACTCTCGCCGAGTTCCACAACTCCCTTGGGGAGTTAAGAATCGTCGTCGTCGGGTACCATCCCCTCCCAGTGATCGTCCTCGGGGACTTCAATGCCAAGAACGTGGCTTGGGGTTCCCGGTATACGGACACACGGGGCAGGATGGTGGAGGACTGGGCTCTGGAGACAGGCCTGGTCGTCCTAAACCGGGGTTCTGTCCCCACGTGTGTGCGGATGCGGGGTGAATCAGTGGTGGACATCTCGTTCGCCAGCCCCGCTCTGTCACCGCGTGTCATCGACTGGCGCGTCATGGAGGGGGTGGAGACCTATTCCGATCACCGGTACATCCGGTTTGACGTCTCCGCCCCGACCTCGGGCGCGCCGGTCCGACAGACTCCGAGTGGTCCGCGGTGGGCGCTGAAGCAGCTGGACCGGGAGCTCCTCCTGGAAGCCACGATCGTGCAGGCCTGGGTGTCATCACCGGACAGGCCTGCCGACATCAATGACGAGGCGGAGTGGTTCCGGGAGGCCATGTCCGAAATATGTGACGTGGCAATGCCCCGGGTCCAGCCCGGACGTGCCCGGCGCCAGGTGTACTGGTGGTCGCGTGAGCTGACCGCTTTACGCGAGGCGTGCGTTGCTGCGCGCCACCGGTACTCCAGGCACCGCAGGCTCCGTGTCCGCCCTCCGGATACGGAAGCCATTCAGGCGGAGCTATACGAGGGGTACAGAGCAGCGAAGACTGCCCTCCGAGCAGAGATCCAGCGGGCCAGAGGACTGGCCCGCGAGGAGACGCTGGAGACTCTCAACAGAGACCCGTGGGGACGCCCCTACAAATGGGTGCGAGATAAACTCCGCCCATGGGCTCCCCCGCTGACGCAGAGTCTCCGGCCCCAGCTCGTGGAGGACGTGGTGAGCGCTCTATTCCCTTCGCGAGGGGAACATACTCCCCCGCCCATGGCTCCGCCTCCTGCGGTGCCAGATGCGGACCAGACCGACGACAACGATGCTCCAGAGGTGACCGAGGTAGATCTGAGAGTGGCGGTACGTAGGCTGAATGCCAAGAATACCGCCCCAGGACCCGATGGCTTGCCTGGAAAAGCCTGGGTTCTGGCTTTAGAGGCTCTCGGGCCTCGACTAAGGGGGCTCCTAAGCGCATGCTTGGAGAGGGGCCAGTTTCCACTTCGTTGGAAGACGGGGAAACTGGTCCTCATAAAGAAACCAGGGTGCCCGGCGGACTCTCCGTCCGCTTACCGGCCCATCGTGCTGCTCGACGAGGTGGGCAAGCTCTTTGAAAGAGTAATTGCAGACCGCCTTGTCGGGCGGCTGGTGCGGGTGGGGCCGGATTTGGCGGAGAGCCAGTTTGGTTTCCGTAAGGGGCGCTCTACGGTGGATGCCATCATGCGCGTTCGAGCCCTCACGACGGGGGATGCTGTTGCCCGGGGTGGGGTCGTCTTGGCGGTGTCTCTTGACATCGCCAATGCCTTCAATACCTTGCCCTGGAGTTGCATTAGGGAGGCACTGCGGTATCACCGGATGCCGACCTACCTCTGTCGTGTGGTCGAGGCCTATTTGACGGACAGGGCCGTCATCTACCCCGGTCACCACGGAGAGTGGAACCGGCGAGGGATGTCGTGCGGTGTCCCACAGGGATCGGTCCTGGGGCCGCATCTGTGGGACATCGGGTACGACTGGGTGCTGCGCGCCGACCTCCCTAGTGGCGTCAGCGTAGTCTGCTACGCTGACGACACGCTAGTCCTGGCACAAGAGAGTTCGCATCAGGCGGCGGCCGAACTGGCGGCACGTGGGGTTGCGACAATCGTCGATAGGATCCGGCAATTGGGACTCGAGGTGGCATTGCACAAGTCCGAGGCCATGTGTTTTTATGGTCCTCGGAACGCGCCACTGTCGGGTTCCCAGATAACGGCGGGAGGGGTTCACATCGGCGTCGAGTCGACGATGAAGTACCTGGGACTCGTCCTCGATAGCCGGTGGAACTTCGTGGAGCATTTTCGACGTTTGGCTCCCAGACTGGAGCGGGCCGGGGCTGCTATGAAGCGGCTCCTGCCCAATCTAGGGGGTCCAAACGCCTCCTGCCGGAGGCTCTACGCGGGGATCGTGCGGTCCATGGCCCTTTACGGGGCACCGGTGTGGGCGCGTTCTCTGAGGCTGCGACCAGCGCAGCGGTTGAACGCGTCCCAAAGGGTCATGGCCATCAGGATGGTACGGGGATACCGCACGGTCTCCCGTGAGGCGGCGAGCCTCCTTGCCGGATTGCCGCCATGGGATCTGGAGGCTAAAGTCCTCGCGCACATTTGGGTGTGGCGCGAAGAGGCGAAACTCCGGGGCATAACTCCGCTGCCGCAAGAAATTGCGGCACAGCGGACGGAGCTCCGGAGGGATCTCATGGCGACATGGAGAGTGCGATTGTCGCAACCCAGCGCTGGGCACGCCACAATTGTGGCGATAAGTCCCCTCTTTGAGGAGTGGCTGGAGAGGCGCCACGGCGTCCTCACCTTCCGCCTGACGCAGGTCCTCACCGGACATGGATGTTTCGGGAGGTTCCTGTTTAGGATTAAGCGGGAGGAAACGCCCGGGTGTCACCACTGTGTGGATCGCCCGGAGGACACGGTGGAGCATACGGTGGAGGTCTGCCCAGCTTGGGCGGAGCACCGCCGTGTCCTCACGGAGGCGATCGGTGGCGGCGATCTCTCGCGTCCGGGCCTGGTTCAGGCCATGGTTCGGAGCGAGAGTGCATGGGAGGCCGTCACCTCCTTCTGCGAAGCAGTTATGCTAGCGAAGGAGGAGGCGGAACGCGTGAGGGTGAGACAAGGTTCACGCCCTCATGCCCCTAGTCGCCGCAGGAGACGCCCCGGGCGTCGGGAGTCGCAAGCCGATTTCCGGCCACCGTAGGCGCGGGCCTGCGGACGGTGAGCGATGGGTAGCTCGCCGTCCGATAAGGACCAGGCCCGGGTCGACGGCGCGTTGTGTTCCACGCGCGCCTCAAAGAGATGTCAGCACAAACTGACGGGGTCCGTTAGGACCAATGCCTGCCGGGGTTGCGAGTTTGTCCGAAAGGGATATCGTGGCCCTGGCACACAGGCAACGGAAGGAACACGGGTGGGTTTTAGTCAGTAAAAGTCTGACACGCCCTCCCGCTCCGCCCAGAGCGGGAGAAGTTATTTGATGATTTCCCACCCAAAAAAAAAAAAAAAAAAAGCATACTGGATATGATATTCAGAATATTTTCTGAGTTATCAGGACTGGTTGCACCTTCCCTTGGGTAAGCGCAGCCGTTTTGGGAAGGGGAGAAGGAATAGTTCTGAGTAAGGGCTTGGTGAGCCTGCTTATCATAGCTAGGTGAAAGTGGGGCTTTGGTTTAAGGAAGACCGTTTTACGATAAGATTTAGGATTTTGCGGGAGTGAACTGATAGAATGGGATGGACTGGCTATTGGTTTAGTCTTTTCAGATACTTTCGACACTTCAGCATATTATGATCTTGAAACCGGAGGAAATACCTGACTTGCTTCCGCATATGAGACTGACTTCTCTGCCATAAGAGCTTTTATGCCCTTCTGCCGGCCCAATTCAGGACAAGTCTTATCGTTAGCATAATGATTGCCAGAACAGGAAACACAAAAGGCACAGTCAGAGGAAACTTGGCATCCATCTCCTGGGTGATCTTGACCACATTTAAAACAGCGGGGTTTCGAGCGGCATACTGTGCGTGTGTGACCATACCGACAACAATTGAAGCATTGGATAGTTGGGTACATGTATGTCTCGACTGAAAGAGCAGAGTAAAAACAAAAAACACGCTTAGGTAAAATTTGGCCGTCAAAGGTTAGAACAACCGTTTGAGTGGGTTTCCACTCAGTAACACCCAGTGAAGTCACCTTACGGCTCATTCTCCTAGCCTTAATTACAGGGCCGCATTCAGTGGGAACCTTGATGTTCTCTATAACTTCTTCCTCAGTCCATTCTGTGTGAACGTCTCTGACAAGACCTAAGCGAGTGATGTTAAATTGTGGTATTGAGGCAATGAAATTATTTTTAGCTAAAATGGGACTGATTAAAAAACTGTTAGCATCCTGGCGAGACTTGAATTCGATTGAAACCCGGTTTCTTCCTAAGCGTTTGACACTGCCTAGGAGTATGTTACTGAAATTATTTTGCGTCAAAAACATACCAAATTTGACAGGGTGCAGTACAGTACCTGGAGTCTGACCATCTTTTAAGGATGCGTGAACTATATTTATTTATTTATATAATCACTTACAACTATTATTACAGGTATAACCCAATGCAATAGTGAAGCATACTTAATAATAACAACTTATTTTCTAAAACTTATTACATACAATGTTATCCTTGTGAATTCACTCCGTGTACAAGCAAAAATATCAATTTCCTCTGCTACAAGGTTAAGAGTGCGAAGCGCACGCGTCAGGGGAGCCTCATTTAACAGATTAGTGCGGCCACGAGGTACAGTCAGCAGCTGAGGCCGCCGCCGCCGCCACACATATCTGTCGGGCACGCTCAAACCCACCAACTGTAATATGTCGGCGTTATGTATCTTGCCTCTAATTAATTTAAATAAATATGAGAGAAATGCGAACTCACGCCTAACTCTCAGCTCATTGTATCCAACCATGCCTAATATAAACAAGGTTGGATACATAAGCGGGTAAAAAGGATACACTCCATAGAGCCTCAAATATAAAAATCTTACAAATTTATTTTGTATTCGCTCCAACATGAGACTATATTTAGTCTCATGTGGGGCCCAGATGACTGCGTTGCATTCATCTGTCGTTATATAAGGGGGGTAATCTCTCATCGTATACATTTGTCTTGCAATTGTGTTTTTAGGTAGCTTAGGAGGGTTACTTAAAGTAGCCGGGGGGGAAACGGCCGATCTTTTCCTGTTTGCAGTTTTGGAGTCCATAATATCTAATTGTACATTGTCGTCGGGGAGGGTAACAGTTAAAACCGGAGTAAAATCAAAGGAATCAGGACGGTCAGGTGGTTTTTTGGTGTCCATAATGAACGCCGGGTAAAATCTTTAAAAATAGACTAAACTAGTGTTAAAACAAACCTTACGCTAAAACACAAACACAAAGAATAATCTCGATTGAAGTTCACAGTAACAAAAACCACTAAAATCGAAACACAAATAAATCACTTGTTATTCCTTCACCACTACCCACGAAAGTCCCTCCTCTTCAATTTAGCGACGTTTTATTTCGTTGACGTTTATAGAACGTGTCTTTTTGGGCTCTTTAAAATAGACATACGAGTATTACAAAATAATATAGTAATATACATAAATCTAACTAAATAATTGTGCTCAAGCAATTACATTACGAAGAGTAATTTAAGAATAAATGATAAAGTTTAACATACGTAATGTAAGAGGAAACTATCGTAATAATAAAAAAAAAAAAAAAAAATGATGATTATATGTAAGTTACAACTATTTTTAAACAAGAAAGTGTCATGTATAAAAACCCTTTTTATGATTTGTTTACCTTTATATATCTATCTAAACCTATTATAAGCCGACAGTCAGCGACAAATGTCGGCAACAAAATTTCACAATGAATTGTGACATTTTGTCGGCGACTATCGACTATCGGCGGCTTAGGTGTGTAGAGTTCTTAACAGGTATAAGACTAGTATACCATATTAGAAGCATGTTGATCGAGAAATAATATGTTCGATGCATTGAAACTACTTACTTGTTACCACAGTTAATAAAAATTTGTATCCCTAAATAACGTTCCGTGTGGTGCCGGACGTAAAGAATAGCACCATCCTATTTCTTCCCGTGGGTGTCGTAAATGGCGAGTAAAGCTAAGCGTCCACCGCGTCGGAATCGGCGCGTACGGAGCGGACGGATTTGTTGCTTTGTATTGATTCTTATGGTACAGCGTTCACTGGATCGGCATAACTGCGCCAGAGATTTTGTAAATGCCGACGCCACGCTGCGTACACTGCGTACGCTCCGATTCCGACGCAGTGAACGCTTAGCTTTAGGGACTTACTAGAGAATGGGCAGCAGCGTTCTCTATGCATTTTAACACCATACTTACTGCGACCGCCCCCATTGGGGGAAGCCTATGTCCAGCAGTGGACGTCTTTCAGCTGAAAATATGATGATGATGATGATTCATAAATAAATAAATAAATAAAAAATTGTTTTAAAATAATACCAAAAGCTCAGAAAAAGATTAAAAACCACAGTTTAGATCAAATATCACATGAAATACCAAAGCTGGCCTATTTAATGTTATTTACATATTCTAGGAATAATTAAAACAATAATTATAAACCTTTTTGTCAAGTCGGAAGGGATTCCCCCACAGAGGCGCATGCGGCGGCGGCGGGGCAGCAGCGGCGGCGATACAAAAACAAGTTTCCTTTCAATGATAGTGTAATATGAGACGAGTAAAGACTTATTTTGACTCGGCTTGTATTTATTTATAAGATGGGAAATTCATAATGTGTAGGATTTCCTAATTGAGTGACATTTTACGATACCACTACAAAAATAGTTAACGAAATCGGAAATCAAGTTTTTGACGCGCTGGTTTTTTGAAACCTCTTCATCTCTCGCTGTCATCATAGTCATTAACTATTTATTAATTGTACGTGTTATTGGGTTCTCCCATCGAGCATGCCTGTCAGCAGTGTGGATTCATGCCCGGTTGATGGCAGGCAATATAATATCTTAGGCTCGTTAGAACTTGCGATTATGTGCACTTCTGCTTACACCATCGGCGCGATTTAGAATGCAATAAATAGTATTTATCCATTTATATTTGTATATGCAGACATAAAACCGAAATAATTCCTTTAAAAACTTCCTAGTAACGCGGAGATTGGCTTAAAGGCTCGTGCAGTCTGGACTAGTAGCACAATTTCTATGAAAACTTTATGGAAAGTATCACAGTGTGAGTCGCGCTGCCTGTCGCACCCGCGATATCGCGCCAGTCTGCATGAGCCTTAAAGCAAATGCTGATAAACTAATAATTAGGTTATTTTGAGTTGTATGGGGCCGATGCACACGATGCGTTGCGGCGTAGACGCGGCGCCGGAAAAGTGTCGCTGCATCCTACCATACAAATATCCATGGTATGCCACACGGTGCGTTCCGGCGCCGCAACACCCGTGTGACCGCCAATGCGGCGCGGCGAAATCTTTGCAGTGCGGGGCCTCAACGCATCGTGTGAACAGGCTCTTAGCAGGCTCTTAAAGTGCCCAATAGCAGCGACATGTTTACGGTTGCGGAAGCAAGCTAAAGCTGAGGGCTGGGTGGATAGTAACCGCAAAATTCAAATTTTCTTACATTTTTGATGTGAAACATCTATAGGCGCACGTAAAACTGATTGCTGGCGGGGCGACGCATGCCGCGTGGCGATCGGCCACTGTACACTTATACAGTCTATAAGTAGTAGTGTGTATAGTGCGATGTTTCACATCTGCCAGTCGTCCCGTGACGGCTCAATTTTTATTGCTATTTGTCAGTGTCAAGTTGTATCTTGATAAAAATATGATTCGCGACTACGAGCAGACGTGTATGTACAGAATTATAATCATTAGAAATACGAATACATCTCTCTAAGTTAGATAGATTGGTTCCATTGAATGACTTTTTCATAAATTGATGGCATTGGGGAACAAATCTAACTTAGAGAGATGTATTCTTGATTGTAATGATTATAATGTAAATACATAATTTCTGTTATACTCACGAATCATATTTTGATCAATATACAACTTCACACTGCCCTGCAAATAGCAAAAAACGAAAGAAAATTTGAATTTCGCGGGTTACAGCTGCGGATTCACCTGAAGGTGCTCCTTGGAAAGTAGGTTCTGCTTTCTAGGTTTCCACGTCTGAGATTTCCACCTAGGCCGTCGACGGTTATGTCAGATTTTTGCTTACCGTTTTATTTATTAGCTTGGCATTGCAAAGCGGTGTGACCATCGTAAACTTGTAAATTGATGTGTGTTCGATTGAGCGATAATCTGTTAATAATTTGTTTTCATATTGTTGCTAATCGTACAATATGTACAGCTGTTATGTATAGACTCACAAAACCGTGAAATTGGTTTAGAACAGTTTAAACACTGGGATCCTAAAAGAAAATTTTGATCACTCCCGTGACTTTTGAGCAATAAAATTGAGTAATTCCAGCTCAGCAATTTCTACCTATATATAAGGGGCCTTACTCCCGAAAACGATTCGAGTTTGATTTTGTTTTCGATTCGAACTCGTTTCTGATCTGAACTCGATTTAAAACCTTACTCCCGAACCAAATCGAATCGTAAACCAAGATCGACATAGGTTCGAGTATTATCAGCGTCGTTATGCCTGTCATTGTCTATATCCTATCATTCATGGATTACGTCATTGTCAAGTGTCTTATATCTGTGGTTAGAATCTTTTATGTGGTTGAATTTATTTACTTCTCTATCACTTTCCCACGTAAAAAACGATACCCTAGTGCTTTATTTTAACTTAACAAATAAAACCCTATGAAAAAACATCAACCAATCTGCCTATTCTTTTTCCAACTATGTTGTGCTCGGCTTCTAGTCTAACCGGATGCAGCTGAATACCAGTATTTTACAAGGAGCGACTGCCTACTTGAAAGCAGTGGTGGCCCAGTGGTAACGACCGCGACTTACGAGTTGTAGGTCGTAGGTTCGAACCCTGACAGGGGCTTTACTTTGTATAAATTATTTCATCACCACTGCTCTCAAAACGGCGAAGGAAAACATCGTGAGAACACCGGTGGCATGTCCTAGAACCAAAAATTTGAAGACATGTCAAAACTACCAACCCACACTGGGCCCGCGTGGTGGATTACGTCCTACTCCCTCTCACACAGAGGAGGCCTGTGCGGCTGTGCCCCAGCAGTGAGAACATTATAGGCTGATTATGTTGACTGCCTATCTGAGCTCCTCAACCCAGTGACTGGGTAATACGATACCCCTTGGTAAGACTGGTTGTCAGACTTTCGGGCTTCTCGCCTTGCATTTAATGCAAATGTCACTTCGTCTGGTTAATTTCTTCATGTACCTATGGTGTTAAATCTTCTACCAACACATTAAACAACTCCTTCGAGAAACTATAACTTCTTCGAAATTCTTCCGAATCCATTTCTATAGCCCCGGGTATTATATCGATTCATATTTCTTTTTGCACGAAGATCCATACGATGTTTTCTCAAGAACATTGAAAAACAAAGTAAGGCGAGCCATAATAATAAAGATTTTGAAGAAATAAAGCAGTAAAGAACACAAAAAAATCTCACTCGATCTTCATAAAGTAGCTTCTTTGCTATCGAGTTATTTGACGTTTAGTTTTGATTCAACTACTCGATACATAACTGTCAGATGGCGTGTGGAGTACGAACTTTTCGATTCTAACGAATCTTTCGATCGAAATTAGTGTCGTTTTGAACCACCGCACGATCGTGCGCTAGTGTCGGTTTCAAGAGTATGGATCGTCATTTATTTCGAATCTAATTCGATTGATTCAGTACTCGATGCTGTCGGGAGTAAGGCCCAAGGTATATCTATTCATACACGAAATCTCTTAGGGGTCATTGTAAAGTTGAAATCGCGAAAAAAAAATCAGCTGTTCCCTACATTTTGACGAGTTAACCGAACATAAATGTAGGGAACAGCGGATTTTTTCTGTATTTTTTATTTTGGGAGTACTGTAGTTTCGGAGATAAGGGGGGGTCAAATATCAGCTATTTTCTTAAATAATTTTATAAGTACTTATAATATAATTATTAAAAATACATATAAGTATGTGAAATCCTTACTATAAGCCCTTTCATTTGATATGTCACACGGTACAATCAGCAAAACGTGACGCCCATATTCAAAATTCATTTATTTACGTAACACGGCGAATGATCCTATAAGGGTTCCGTTTTTTCCTTTTGAGGTACTGAACTCTAAAAACCGCGTGACGAGAGAGCTGTCAAGTAACCGACTAAACGTAATACCTGTAATTTAGTTGTCATGCTACGTCACTGTTGTACTCTTCAATTTAGCAACGTTATAATTCGTTGACGTTTATAGAATCTGAGGGGCTACTCCGAACGTAAAGCTGAAGTATTGGCCGAATGTTTGGTCTTTTCTTTACTACGGCTATCTATCGCTGACTACGGCGAAAAAATAAATAAAAAACCGGCCAAGTGCGAGTCGGACTCGCGCACGAAGGGTTCCGTACCATTATCTATAAAAACGAGCAAAAAAATCAGTTTGTTGTATGGGGGCCCCCTTAAATATTTATTTTATTGTTTTTTAGTAGGTATTTGTTGTTATAGCGGCAACAGAAATACATCATCTGTGAAAATTTCAACTTTCGAACTATCACGGTTCATGAGATACAGCCTGGTGACAGACGGACAGACAGACAGACAGACAGACGGCGGAGCCTCAGTAATAGGGTTCCCGTTTTACCCTTTGGGTACGGAACCCTAAAAGGGCAGTCGAAGAGATAAGCCAATGTTAAAACTGTGACTTGAAGTCAGGTAAGGACTCAAAGTCAAAAAAGGAAACTATGGAAGTTATAAAACGGCCGAACATTCGGCCGATACTTCGGTTTAGCGCTTCGGAGTAGACCCCCTGTCTTTTTGGGCTCTTTACAATAGACAGATTACAAAATATTATAGTATTATTATAAATTTTAATCTAACGAAAAAATTGTGCTCAAGCAGTTACATCTACAAAGATTAGTTTAACAATAAATAATTAATGTTATGGTTTAACATACAATAATAAAAGAGAAAACTATCGTAAAAATCAAAAATCAAAATTTGCTTATAAGTTACAACGGTTTTTTAAACTACAAAGTGTCACATATAAAATCCCTTTTTACGATTTGTTGGAGTATAGAGTTGCTATCTCTATCCAGGCCTATCCAACTTCCAATTCAAGAGTACCACCTACTCAAGGAACCTTACCCAAATTCAAATCTTGTATAAAACGCACACTATGCAAGCAGGCATATTATAGGCTGGGGGATTACATCGCTGATAGAAATGCTTAGCTCAATGCTGGTCCACAACCTCAAGTAATTGATTAACATTTGAAAATACTGTTGGAGCTGCTGAAGATTATAAGACTATATTTTCATTGTATAAACTCAATCTCCTTTGTATTATATAATTGCATAGCACAGGTATGAGCCCTATGTACAATAGAGCTACCATTTACCGGGTAATATGTCTTTCATTGACTTAAAAGACATATTACATATTGGCGGCTGAGAGTATGTCATGCTCACTCAGATGTTTCGCTGATGGTGGCGTGTATGTTGGATCATTTAGCTCCCTTCAAAATGGTTGAGCTGAATGGTGCTGATCCATGCGTCATGTTCGTGAACGGGTGGTGTCAGTTGGGACTGGTCAGCTTTTATCTGCCGCGGCTTATTTCTAATTATTTTAGTTTTGAATTGTTTTTTTTTTTTATCACTGATGCTTCTGACGTTTTGCATCGTTCTCACATGTATAGTTTCAATAAGAATGATGTAACCAATACTTTGTATCAAATATTTTATTTTAAAAGAGTGTCCGTGCAGTTTCTTGCCCGTTCTTCTCCATAGGAACCTACTATTTGGAATGGGCAACTAGCTTCATATTTGTAACTGACCGACTTCTTGACGATTCAAAAGTGCCTATAAATGGTTTAATTGAAATAAATGCTTTGAGTTTGAGTTTACCCTTATGGATAATTTGTAAAAACTAAACAACACAACTACAAAACATAGCAATACGAAGTAGATACTTTATTCGGCAAAAGAAATAATTCAGTTTTTTTTTTGTAGGCCGTCTCACGTAGGTACTAGGCTCTTTTTTTTTTGGGTGGGTTAATATCAAATAATTTCTTCCGCTCTGGACGGAGCTGGGAGGGCGTGTCAGACTTTTACTGACTAAAACTCATACGGGTGGGATTTAGTCAGAAAAAGTCTGACACGCCCTCCCAGCTGCAGCAGATCCTTCAGATGCCTGTGTGCCAGGGCCACGATATCCCTTTCGGACAAACTCGCAACCCTGGCAGAGGTACTAGGCTCGGACGAGGCACATATCCAAAAACTTCACGAACATTCGTTAAGTAGCAGTTCACTATACACCTAGGGGTGCCCGCGTACCAGACAGGTCTCAGCCCTTAAAAATCGAGTAAACATAGATGCGGCTGCCGCGCGCACGTGGCTTTCTAGTAGCGTAAAAAATCAATCTCAATTCAACCACAGCAGGTATATATAATATAAAGGATTTTATTAAATTTTAACATAACCATTTGTCGCGACATTTTTCGGCGTTTTTTGTGTTCTTCGCTTTGGGGGGTACCTCGATTTGGGAGGATTCGTCGCTTTGGTTTTGGTGGATGCGGCACTTTGGCGGGATTCGTCACTTTGGCGGGATTTTTTGCATGCGTCGACGTCTTTTTGGAAGCATGCGGCACTTTTTTTTTCTTTTAAAAAACGTTGCCCCACACTAGGAATTTCTCCTGTATCGTGGGTGCGTTTACAAACATTTAAACTCACATACACAAACAGCCAGACCCGGAACAACTACGTGTAGGTCATACAAATTTTTGTTCCGTGTGGGAATCGAACCCGCGACACGCAGCGCAGCAGTCAATCGCTTAACCACTGCGCCAACCGTGCCGTCAAAAAAAACTGGCGGGACTTATGCGCAGCTTTGGTGGGATTTGTCGCTTTGGGGACATGCGTCACTTTGGAGGGATTTGCCGCATGCGTCACTTTGGCGGTATTTGTCGAATGCGCCAATTTGACGGGATTTGGCGCCTGGGCCACTTTGGCGAAATTCCATGTTTCGGCGAATTCTGGCGCTTTGGCCTCCTAACAGGAGGGATACTTTGGCGTGGCGGGCTAGGTCATTGAACAGCTTCAGCCCAACAGCGAACCAAAGGATGGTTTTGAAGAGCGCCCACTGGTACCGGTCGTTGCGGAGTCTCATCCAAAACGTGTACAAGGTATTGAAAGACTTCAAAATCTTAGTACGCAGCAGAGTAAAACGCTGTAAATAAATAATTAAATTAACAATTTAGTACCATATCCCACTTTTTTTCAGCCGTTGGATCGTTAGTAAGACCCAGGGTACAGTGGTTGAAAAAAAAATTGTATTTGGTAACAGTGTACTTAACCAAGATTAAATTATCTAATAATTTACTAAAATATTGCCATAGCTCATGAACTGTGGGTTAATTGCGAACACACAGTAGCAGTGGGTTTAATTTTTTTATTCTATTTTATTTATAGAGAGTTTAATCATAAACTGATTATGCCACCCTGATCGGTACAAAAAATTATTCTTTATGATCTAAAATTTAGATCATAAAGAATAATTGTTTGTAATTAAAGTAGCAAAAATTGGATTTAGATTCTAAATCCTAATTTTGCTACTTTATATAAGAGTCTTGCATCCTTTGAAAATGGGGACGCAAGAATGCTATTACAACTTCCAACATCCAGTGTCTTCGATAACAATGTGATTCTTTCGGCCTCGTTCCGGACGCACTCCATCAGTGTATTATGGTATCTAAGTGTCTTCCACTATATTACACTCCGGACAATTTGGTTAAGCAATTTTACCCATGAGAAACGCAAAACTGTTTCAATTTCCGGCCGACTCATGTTTGCCTGGTCAAATCATGAACAACGAGAAAGTGAGTCAATAATTATGGATAAAGATGCATAGCAATTGAACGTAGGTACATAATCATTTAAAAGTTTACGATCCCAGTGGTTTAATAGGAGCAAATTTTTCAAGACTACACGGGCCTCACTATGTTTTACCCTTTTAATTAGCTTATACTTCACTCTCTGGCACTGTCGCATTGAGCGTTAGTTCAGCGTAGGCGTTCGTGGAAAGCACAAAGGTACAAGGATATTTTGGCGCGTGTCTATAATCGGAACGAACACCACCATCATATGTTTTTAATACAATTTCTGTGACAATTCTACAAATCTTTACCAATTTTGCCCCTTTTTTTTTTGGGTCGTAATTATCAAATAACTTCTCCCGCTCTGGACGGAGTGGGAAAATGAAGATGTCAGACTTTTACTGACTAAAACCCACCCGTGTTCCTTCAGTTGCCTGTGTGCCAGGATCACGATATTAATATTGCCCTGTCAGTGTGATTTAGACGCCAAAAGATATTTGTAGCACTCTATGAGCAGCTTGACACAAGCTTCACGAATCCACGCCTACGGCACACGCTCAGTGAATACGCGCTCGTGATGGAATATTTCAGTATTATTTTAAAGCGTTCACAAAATAACACAATATTAAGCTTTTCACACCACCTGCTCGACAATATCTGGTAGAAAATGGCTCAGGCTATAAGTCCGCCTTTGTACAGTATGTTTTTTTTTACTTTGCATGAAGTTTTAATATTTAAAAATAAATAAATGTCAAATTATATGTAATGCAAACCTAACTTTATCTATAGTAACTACCTAAGTCACTAAGGCCCTGGGGTCCAGCCGGGCATTGGATACTGGATTTCATTATAACCAGCTGGTCATGATTTTAGAACAATTTATTTTTTAAGATTTTTTTAGTGCAGTCTCACTGGTAATGGAATGGAATTAGTATGTACTATGATAAATGTTTGCATACGATTTTTACTTGAAGAAATTGTTTGAAAATCAAACTGGCCACCACCAGTAGAACGAATCGAAGACCACAAACAAAAAAAAGATGGAACACAAAATAAAAAAGGCGCGAGTAATGCAAATCGCTTTGCACAACCAATTAAACTACAAATTCTCACAAAAATGTCGAGTGATCAGCGCTGGTTTTACATTCAGGGCACTCGGGGCTAATGCGCTGGGCGGCAAATTTTCAGGGGGCGGCAAAATTCGGAGTGTGCGAAAAAAAAAATTCTTCGCGTCATCGAAAATGCTTTTGCCAAAAGTGTAATCGTGTTGAAAACATCTTTAAATTATAATAAATAAATAAATTCTTTTAATTATTAAGAGTATGTTCAAAATTATAAACATTGCAGTTTCGCCAACAAAATTGTAAAAAAAGTTTCAGTATTTCAAATTATCCACTGTCCCTAATAAATTGTCCACTGCAAAATTTACAGATCGCTATTTTCCAACTGCCAGCGGCGAAAAATGCATTTTTTGACAATTAAAAAAAAAAAAAAATTACAATTTAAGTATAAATGGTTACTTAATTAAGAATTATTTCAATTAAACTTCAAATTAATTGATTAACTTTAAATTAATCTTTAACTTCTAAAGTTATTGATTTCCGTCCGATTTTCGAAAATTAATGTTGCTTATTTGTCCATTTAAATCCTAACTAATATTATAAACGCGAAAGTGAGTTGAGAGAATATAATACAATTTTTTTTTTTTTTTTTTGTTACGTTCTTTCTCGATAAAAAGGTTTATCGGATTTGGATGAAATTTAGCACATGTGTAGACCATGATCTGGGTTAGGACTTAAAATACTTTTTATCCCCGTAGTACGTTCAAGTGGAATCAATTTAGGAAGGTGTCGACGCGGGCGAAGCCACGGGCAAAATCTAGTTTAATTTATTTATTTTACATATCAAAAACCACCTGTGTCACAACTTACATCCACCTCTGTAACAACCTACTAGGAAACTTGTGAAATAACGACTCATTTCAGTTCATGTCGTTTTTTATTAGATCTAGACAATTTGTGCTATTTTTTCTATCAAAATCCTATAGAGGATGTAACTAGCTACATCTAAAAAGCTAAGACTGTTTCGGATGAGATATGTCCCTTGGCGTGAAAATTGTTACAACCCTCCTCGGTCTCCCCTACATCTACATCGGTCACGGTGTTTGCGCTACAAAAACGTTTCTATTGCAAGGTGTTGTATGGTTAGTAAGTGAGGAGCTTGTGGCTAAATAATAACAACCGCACGGGTTGATCGTTCAGGTTAAGCTACGCTTGCCGCGGTTGGTCCGTGGATGGGTGACCATCTTTTCATACCAAAATTCCTCCGTGCCTCGGAAAGCACGTTAAGCCGTTGGTCCCGCCTGTCATTTGTAGATCTTTGACAGTTGTTATGGGTCGTCAGAAGCCAAAAAGTCTGACAACCAGTCTTACCAAGGGATATCGTGTCACCCAGTAACTAGGTTGTGGAGATCAGATAGGCCGTCACTCCATGTAAAATACTGGTATTCAGCTGCATCCGGTTAGACTGGAAGCCGACCCCAACATAGTTGGGAAAAGGCTAGGATGATGTATGGTTAGTAAGTACTCTACTATCACTGCGGTTCAGCAACCGTGTGGGCAAGTACTCTTAAAAAAAAGTAATACTAACACTAGGAGGAGGGTCGAAGACGCTGAGGCTATGAGTTCGTCGCTTTCGTCGCTCTCGCTCGGCGACTTCATTGGCTCCCTCATCCCCCGACATCCTCTGACTCCGATCACCGCTATCTTCATCATCACCGTCGCTGTCATCATCTCCTTTGTTTCTGCGGCATCTGGGGACGGAACATGCACACATCACTTAATTTAGCCCTGCTGGCCCTGTTCTAATGATTCACAAATAGGTAAATAAATGAAATAAAAAATTAAATATTTTACGACAAATACTTGACAGCGTTCTGTGCAAATATTTTGTAACGTGTCAAAAACCCTGCCAATACAAGCTTAAAACTCGTGGTGAAAAAACATAGATACCTATTCTGAGTACTTACTAATTCCATGGAGTGGTTTATACCAATATGCAATATAATATAATACTTAGGGGAGCTCGTGGTTGAGTAATAAAAGCCGCACGGGTCGATCAATTAGGTTAAGCTACGCTTGCCGGGGTTGGTCCGTAGATGAGTGACCATCTTTACATACCGAGACTACTCCGTGCCTTGGAAAAGCACGTTAAGCTGTTGGTCCCAGCTTTCATTCGCGGATCTTTGACAGCCGTTACGAGAAGCCCGAAAGTCTGACAACCAGTCTTACCAAGGGGTATCGTATTACCCAGTTACTGGGTTGTGGAGGTCAGATAGGCAGTCGCTCCATGTAAAATACTGGTATTCAACTGCATCCGGTTAGACTGGAAGCCGACCCCAACATAGTAGGGACAAGGCTATAATAGGCAGATTGATTTTAAATAGTTACTTAGTTATTGATGGTTATGAATGTGTGTATAGCCACCATTAAAGAGTACCTTTTTTATGTCACCGCTAATGGTGGAAGGTTTGTCATCTGGTGTGCTGCATGGATATGCCGCCGGTGCCAGATTCTCAATTTGGCATCCTAATGTTTCAGTTGAGTTTTTTGAGAGGCATCACTAAAATAAACGAAGAATGTCCATACTTACATTGAGTATTTTTCTTCCATGATTCGAGGTTAAATAAATATACCAAGGATTCACAGTCAAATTTACTATTGAAATAGGAAAACTTGAGCAAAAATAAAAATAAACTAACTTACAAAACAAGTATAAAATGTAAAATGTCCATTGTGTGTAAAATACAACCAACTCGATTATCATAATCAAAATGACACCTTTTTTTGGGCAGTCGTGTAAGCAAGTACCTAGGCTGGTACAGTTTTTTTTTTCATCGCTCACCGCCCGTAAGCCCGCGCCTGCGGTGGCCGGGAATCGGCCTGTGACTCCCGACGCCCTGGGCGTCTCCTGCGGTGACTCCGAACCATGGCCTGAACCAGGGCCGGATGCGTGAGATCACCGCCGCCTATCGCCTCCGTGAGGACACACGGCGGTGCTCCGCCCAAGCCAAGCAGACCTCCACCGTATGCTCCACCGTGTCCTCCGGACATTCCATATAGTGGTAACACCCGGGCGTTTCCTCCCGTTTTATCCTGAACAGGAACCTCCCGAAACAGCCATGTCCGGCGAGGACCTGCGTCAGACGGAAGGTGAGGACGCCGTGGCGCATCTCTAGCCACTCCTCAAAGAGGGGACTTATCGCCACGATTGTAGCGTGCCCAAGGCTGGTACAGTACCTAGACCGAACATCAGTGGTTACAATACCAATGTAAGCTAGCCTCTTCATCATCGATTCATCATCACCCATAGCCTGACTTCACCCAATGCTGGTCTGGGCCTCTGCCAATGCTAAATGCAGACTTCAATAGGTACACTTCTTCACGTCATTTTTTATTTATTTAAACTACTTAGGTACTCCGAAGGCTTCCGCGCGACGCGACTCTAGTAGAACCATTTCTATGAAAACTTCATCGAAATTGTTTTACCGGAATCGTGTCGCAGCGTCACGCGTTGCGTCGCGCCTGTTTGCTGGGAGACTTGAGAAAAAACAACGAAAAGAACTTAGACGTTAGTCTCTTTTAAAGTCTATACAATTACATTGTAATGGTCAGATTATAAGAAGGTCTTGTAAGTAAATCCCCACGCTCCTGTGCCAGCCTCCTCATCCAGCTATATAGCCTCTGTTTTGAATTTTTCCTGCATGCATTTCCTTAAATGTATGTATCGCAACTAGTACCAGTTAGTACGTATTCGACCACCAACCGCGTAACTCAAACCAAACCAAGTCAAATCATCTTAGTGCTAATTTACCTTAGAATTTACCATTTGATAATATTGTAATAAAAACCAACCACACAGGCGTTAATTTTTACAGCCTCATTCTTTAGTGAAACTACACTAGTCCAGCTCAAGTGTCACCACCTGTCACTACCGACATGCGGGTTACTCTCTAATATTCTATAAAGCCTAAGATCCGACCTAGAAACGACCTTCACCCATTTTTTTAATGGATAAAAAATATTTTATATCTTGTATGTTAAAAAAATATATCGCGAGATGGTTGGTTAAAAAATCCTGGCCAGATGATTAATTAATAATTGAAAAGTTACTTTTTTTTAAACATTGAACCACAGACTCATTGTACTCATTCGCTTAAAGAATGCAGGGCAGATGTGTATCTGTAGTACAGTCGGTGACCAGCATTACATGACCCCTCTTCCCTTCGTTCTCTTCCTCTTCTCTTCTTTCCTTCTTCTTTCCTCTTCTTCTTTGTACGAGGGGTCAGGTAATGCTGGTCACCGACAGTACACCTATAACTCGCCAGTTGTGTTAAGTCCCATGTAATAGGGGGCGAGCCTATTGCCATCAACCGGGCACAAATCCAGACTCCGGGCTGCTACTGAGAAAAACCCAATATCACTTTGCCCGACCCGGGAATCGAACCCAAGAGCTCATGCTCAGCAGTAGTGCTTACGAACACTAGACCAACGAGGCAAAACACTCTGTTGATGAATGAATGAAATGCACCGACCCCAGCGTGGTTAAACCAGACTCGATCATTCGAATGAATCCAAAGATTGACACTAGTCCCTGGAGCTTCTTGTTTCATGGGACTAAAGAGACCACATTGCTTGCAAAGAGTAGACCGAGGGGCGCGATAATGGTAGGGAAGACGTGCCCTTGGGAATATTATGGAAGAATTAAAAACGAACTTATTATTCTAGAACAAAATTCAGTGCTACCAATCCCGTCACGCGTCAAGTTATAGATACTCATATCAAAATCGCGAATGATAGAACCTCAGATCAGAATTACCAATCACATGATTGCAAAATACAGTGCTACCAATCGCGTCACGCGTCAGGTTATAGTGAACGCACAGTAGTTGACATTTATTTTTGCAATAGATACAGCAAATGAAATGAGACCTTACCAAGGCCCTATTCATTTAAAGAGTAAAAGTGTAATCAGCATTTTTAAATACGTTATATTTTTCAATGACCACGGTCAAAATCTCAACTATCCACAAAATATTTTAAAAGAGGTTTCTTTTAACAGACCCGTTTGAATTTTTTTATACATTTCGGCTTTCTTTTGAGTTCGTCGCTTTGGCTGCACATCTCCCTGAACAGTCTCAGCCCAAGAGCGAACCATAGACCACTCTTAATCACCTCCCATCTGAACGGGTCCTTGCAGAGTCTCTTCCAAAAACAGTACAATTCTTCGATGGTCCTTAAAATTTTTTGTTGCCACGAACTAGAACAGTCGCCGCGGGAACGCTGCAAGAGATCATTAAATTATTATGTACCAGCTTTTGCCCGTGGTTTCACCCGCGTAGATGTCGGAAAAGATATCTCGGATACGTACTCTACTGAGACTAAAAGTACCCTATCTGTTAATCCAGGTTATAAACTATCTATGGGCCAAATTTAATTGAAATACGTTCAGCCGTTTTTGCGCCAATACAGAACATAACATCCAGACAAACGGACAAAAAATCCAAAAACAATATTTTCGGTATCAGACTTTCAACACCTCGTAGCAATTTACTTTTTTTTTATATAAATGTTCAGTTTTGACTTCGTTATATAATATGTATAGATTCCCCGACGGGCTGTAGGTACAGAGGTTTTTTGTAAGTGCTGAGCTAGGCACAGGTGTAGTGCGGCTTGCGCACTGGCCGGATCCCCGCCGTAGGACCTAGAAGCGAGAGCCCTCGCGTCACTGCATCGGTGGTGTGAGGAGGCGCGGAAGCGGGGCGTGGTACTGGTGCAGCGGCACATAACGCTGCAAGCGGTCCGAGCTCCATCAGGTCTTGGTGGTGGAATGGCGGGACAGGCTTCTACGCCCTACCTGCCCTCGTCACCATCGGGGCGGTCCGACCGGTGCTCGACGACTGGCTCGGGAGGAGGCACGAATCCCTGTCATTTAGGGCGGCGCAGGTTTTTCGGCATTATACTAAATTGCTCTACGAAAGATAAAAAGCAATGTAACACTAACGGAAGGACAGGGTTCGCAGACGCTGGTGCTAGGACACGGTTGGCATGAATGGCGGTGGCTTCGCTCCACCACAATGACATCAATCATGTCAATGTCATCAGACCCACTCCAGGATTTACAAGGCTGCGCCTTTTTCAAACACGGCCTCCCCCGGCCCTGATCACCGCCACATTCGTCGTCATCACTGTCATCCCACGGGGTACGGGGCGAGGGGATTCTGGGGCATGCGGAGCGATAACAGGAACTCATTATGTCACGATTAATCATTTAACTTTGCATTTATGTTTCATGGATCTGAGAATCTAAGTGATCCATGAAAATAAAACATTTACAGATCAGAGAATAATCACTAGAATTTGTTGGAAAAGTGGACGAGTGGAACCAAATGAACACGATCTATGTCAGTATTTTGACAGGTGACATAGAAGAATCAGAGTAAAGAATGGTATTTTATGAGTAGGTTTCATGGTTTTACACATAGTAATATATATGTCAATGGTTTTACATTCATTATTCAAAGCTACCTTGATCTTTTGGCGCGTGGCCAAAATCAGTACTAATGCCGCCATCTTGTTTTTTCCGTGTCAATTTCGCAACAACGCCAACGCCTCCCTGTCACTGTCATTTAGGCGCCAAAAGATCAGTAGGTAGCTCTAGGTCTTTAATACTGTTATTAAGATACTGACCTCTATTATACAGCGTATTATATAGTAGAGGTCAGTGTATTAAGACCAATAGCACAGATTACCAGGTAAATCACTCCATGTACTTACGCGTGTTAACTACCTACCGGCCGTCGCACTGTGGAACGACGATAGATCGGACGGATGGACTCAGCGTAGAATTCGTAAAATATCATTAAATTGTATATATTCTAAAAATAAAATAGTACACATTTGTTTTGAATATTTTAATAATACACATTTAATAGTACACATTAGATTTTTATGACGCTTGGTTTTCTTAATATTAAATTTGAAATGTGCGCGTTGCGAATTATGCTTAAAACACTGATTACATTATCGAGTTCATAATCTAATTTTTAGCAGCTGTTTGGATGTGATCAATTTTTTCTCGTTATATTAAAACCGTTTTAAATTTAATTTCATTATCATAACATAAATCTGACGATTAACGAACATAAATATTTTTAACGGATACGAATAAATAAAATATTTTTAAATATTTTTAATTTAATAATAATTTAATTATTATTTATATTAATTTAAAAATATTTTTAATTAATAATTTAATATAAATATTTTTAAACGCTTCGAATTAATTATTTGGTCTACAACAAAATGGGCAGGTTGGCTACGATAAGTATGAACGTATAGCCCTAATTAAGCCTGACAAACGGCGCGCGGCGTGACACTTTTGATCACTTTCGGAGATATCTTGAAAATAAAGGTGAACATTTTTACTAGCTATATTGCACCCAAAGCTTTGGAATCGCCTCTGTAAAAGTAGAACATTAGAAATAAATAAATAATTATTAAAATAAATTAAATGAACTTTATTATACAGAGTGGATTTTTGAGATGTAAGGTCAGCTATCCTCACCGTTGTATGTATACAGGAAAACGGTGTATACGGAGACTGTCCTTAACTTTTTGAGAAATTTTGATTAACATTCACATACTTAAAAAAATAAATACAGTCAGCAGGAAAATGGGCAATTTTCACAAAAAAAAAAATTATGCCTTTCGATCTTGTTTCATATAAAGTCCACTGAAAAACTCTACTGGGCCAACTGAGGTTTGAGTACTAGAAAAGTCATAAATCGCAAAAAACTTTTCCCATACATTTCGTAACAAATGATACTACAACTTAATTTTTTATGATGGATAGATGGACCGCTACAGTTTAATTCTCTTTGTTTATTTTTGACCAGTCTTCACTGGTCAAAAAAAACAAAGAAAATTAAACTCCGAATTTCGAAATCGCATCAATCGAATTCCGGCAATTCGCAAGCCAGTGGATACAAACATAAATATCGTACCTATACCGTGACCACCTCGCAGTCCTGGGGGTCTACTCCGAAGCGTTAAACCGAAGCATCGGCCGAATGTTCGGCCGTTGCTTGAGTACGGCTAACAATGGCTGCCTACGGCGAAAGAAAAAAAAAACGACAGTCAAAGAGCTAAGCCAAAGACAAAAATGTGCCTTTATGTCGGGTATGGATTCAAAGTCAAATAAGGAAACTATGAAAGTTATAAAACGACCGAACATTCGGCCGATACTTCGGTTTAACGCTTCGGAGTAGACCCCCTGATCTCACGCCTCTACAGTTTTTACGACTTTGTCGCCGTAATTAATATGTATACCCATGCCAAATTACAGCTTGCTTGTACTAATAGTCTCTGAGCTAAGCTAGGGACAGACGGACATAGCGAAACTATAAGGGTTCCTTCTTGACTACGGAACCCTAAACTCTATAAGATTCGCGGTTAAACTTAAAAATACTGACTTATGTACATTATAAGTTAAATATGTAAATGGCTAGGTTGTCCATTTTATGCATGCTGCGGCCAGCATGCATAAAATGCAATGTCAAATAATATATAAAAATAAGGAAGTAATTATCTCACTAACATCATTTTCAATACAAGCTTTGAACAGCGTGTGAAATGTGTGGTCTTAATTAAGGGTCCACCCACAAACACACAACAAACAGGCCACGGGGGGGGGGGGGGTCAGGTGGGGTACAGACCATCAAACAGGACAACTTTCTCCATGGGACCAAGCAACAACCGTGATGATATGATTACTTTATCACGGTTATATGTTGGCCCCATGGAAACTGCCCCATACAAAACTTCAATCAGCTAATTATTTAGGATGATTTTTACTTACACAGAACCTATCCTAGAACCCTCCAGTACTTTAATAACAATGACATATACATATTATTATGTCCTTCCTTCTTATATAACCAGAATTGGCTCAAACTGCATTTTTTATTAAATACATAAAAACAAAGTAATATCTTACAAGATCATTTACTCAAGTGTTCAATAAAAATACTGGACTAGTTTAATGAAGACAAGCCTACAAAGGAGGTGTACAAAAATAATCTTTACCGCGTTACCACACATTGATAATTCACATTCCGTGACTACCTATACAAATGGGATCATCACAACAAAGTGTAACATTCTCAATAGTATAGGTGTAGACAAAATATAGGTTTTTTCACATACAAAACACACATTACAAAGAAAATATACATAAAATACACACATACAACGTAGCCAAAAGCCTCGTATTCAAACATTAAAAGTTTGTCAATTTTGTCCATTTCTTGATGTCAGGGCTTGTCAGGGCCTCAGAATAATTAAACCAGGGAACAAACATTGCGACAAACAATTTACATTGCGCTGTGTTGCGTCACTGGGAAATGACAACAAACAAACAATCAAAACGAAAACAAAATGCTGTTTCACGTCCAATGGCGTAACTTTTATTGTACAACTACTACATTCAATGTTTGTTCTAGAATAGCCTAGGTAGGTCATGCGGATTTGTTGAGGTCCCATAATTGTTAAAAAATTGTTTTTCAGACATGACTAAATTAGTAACATGGCTTACAGGGCCGCCATTTTACAACTGAAATATTTAAATAACGTCGAACGTCTTTATCATTCTTATCTAGGTATTCATCAGTAGCCTTTTCCAATCAACCGCAGCGAGAGTTGCATTAATTACTTGTTGCACGGCTTTCCCTGATCGTTCTGAGTATTAACAACAGATGGCTTATTTCAGTCAATACACGCTATCAACTGTGCATATTGTCTAAGATCCAGTTCATGTAATAGGCCACATTGGTGTAGACTCCTGGGAAGCCCCCAAGGCCGCATCTCTTCGAGCCGTAGGAGACGAGACCTCGCTGTACATACCGCACTCCAAATTTTCCGTAAGAGCCAGGGTACATAAGAGGCCCGCCCGAGTCTCCTCCGCAAGAATCCTTGCCTTTGACCCCACCAGCGCATATTTGCGTCGCCTTTACTCTCGGGGATCTGTAAATAAAGATTATAAAAAATATACTAATCAGCGCCCTAATTGCATAACACTATCAATCCTGAAAGATTTTGATAATCCATTGCTTCATAATATGTTCGAAAAATTTGTCTGCTCAACAACGTAACTAACGCAATCAATATTTTTTTTACTGTCATAATGAAACCTATTGTTAGAGTTTAACTACGATAATATGGCCCGCCCCTCCAAAACTCAAAACGTTTGAAAGTAATTGTACGCATGTGTGCGTAATGAGACGGCCGTCAAACAAAAACAAGTCACGGATTTGTTGCTCGACTTGTGGCGTCATTAATCGCTCAATATTATTAGTATGGCGCTGCAACAACTGACGTACTCTATGAAAACGACACGTGCTTTGTCTTGCGCGATCGGCTAGTTATGATTAGTTGATCAATAAATCTGGTAATAAGTGAGATATTACGAGTACTTACAACTACTTACATACAAACTCTTTCTTAAGGATGTGACTACACCCATTGAACCAGTAATTTGGAGGGGCGAGCCATGTTATGGTGGTTTATCTCTACGCAATTACCTCGCTGATGTTTAGGAATTATATTTCAAATATCGAGAAGAAAGCAAGGAGAACCTAGCTCTGACTGTTTAATCGGTTGATGTTAATCCAATGATGCTCCCTTGGGGGACACCAACACCATGTAGTGATAGTAACGTATTTAATTATTGAGAAGTTCGCACATTGAATTGAGTAAACTCTCAATATAAATACAGTACTGTTTCTTCACTGCTGCTAATAGTCTGTTGAGTTTCATCTATCAAGACCAGACATTGCTGAAACTTATGCATATTTTTTAAACGATCAAGGTTATTAAGATATGGTCATGTGCGTGCAATGTCTGTTAGATGAAGGTGACCTAGAAGTATGATGAATTTATGAATGAGTTGGCTATGATGAAAGTGAAACTAACCCACGGTACGCCGCCGTGCAATCCTCGGTACTGATGACGGGAAGCTCAACGCTGAGCAGAACGGGAGACTGCAGGCCTTCCTCCGTGACTCCCCAACCCGCAACGTTCACATTATGTCCAACAAGAGACTCAATTTGAAGCTTTTGAGTGATGGGTAGACACAAGGGTTTCATACTAGCTGTAACAAAAAAAAAACTTGTACTTAATGTTATCCACGATATCTTGATAACTGAACTTAGCCTTTTCTTTGTTAGGTTGGTTGAAGGGGCGTGCGCATAAAGGGGATTATTATTAATATTATTTAAAGTAGCTGACCCGACTGACGTTATCCTGTCCTAATTCATACAAAATTCAAGAGAATGCAATTTCAGTTTTCACGAACTTTCCAATTTTCCCGGCAACTTTTCATATTTTTATTTTCGTAAGAACCTGGGGGTCTACTCCGAAACGATAATCCTAAGTATCGGCCAAATATTCGGCCGTTTTATAACTTCCAAAGTGTCCTTTTGAGTCCTTACCCGACTTCCGAGTCTCGATTACCTATACTCACACACTGACTTATTATTATAATTTTAAATTTTTTAGGAAAACATATACTTTTACAATGTTTGTATATGTGATGTATATTGTGAGCGTCATGTGTCTACTTATCTCATAATTAAGTTATTTTTCATTGCTTATTTTTTTTACCTATGGTATAGTATTTTATTCTAGGTGCATCGTCTTCACATATAATCGTATAATTAATGTACTCAAACAAAATATTGTAAAACATTTTTAAAAGAGTAGGGTGGAGTTTCTTGCCCATTCTTCTCCATACGAAACTACCTTTCGGAACGGGCAACTAGGATCAATTCTATTTTTTTTGGAAATTTTGACATTCAAAAGTGCCTCGTATGTGCGTGCCTATTTGAAATAAATAATTTGACCTTGATTATGACTTTCAAGTCACATTTTTGACTTTGGCTTATCTCTTTGTCGTTTTTTTTCTTACGCCGCGCCGTAGTCAGCATAGTTTAGTTAGTAGAGTAGTTAGTCGGCAGAGTTAGCCGTAGTCAAGAAACGGCCGAACATTCAGCCGATACTTCGGATTTATGTACGGAGTTAAGACCCCCTGATTCGGACGGACTATTACGAACATTTTAAACAAAAAAAAACCAAATCGGTCCAGCCATTCTGAAGTGATGCAACGAACAGCATTTCATTTTCATATATATATTAAAATTTCTGTTTGATAGAATTTTACAGTGGAATTCAACTTGAAAAAAAATACTTGCTCCTGACTGAATGACTTGTAAATAATTTTAAAAACTTCATGAGTTTTTTATTTTAAATTTTAATTTGTGATCAAATTCTGAGCTATTAGTAGATAGAATTTGGGTGTTTTGTGTGTTATAGCATAATACTGACAAAAAAAAAACTCAAAGAAACACCACTCAGCAAAAGTTATAAATCGCCTACAATTTTAAAAAGTTTGAAAATAATACAATCATATCTCGAAAACTACAAAATATCGCGGAACAAACATGGGGGTTCAATCGAGAGGTATTAGTGTCCCCTGACCACAGACCTTTGCTGGTACAGGTTTCCTGGGACACCCTGTATAATAAACAATACACACAAAGTACTTACGAAGTGTAAAATTGGCTGGTTGAGCAAGTCGTATTAAAGCTATGTCGTCGACCAGCGACTGAGGTGTGTATCCAGGGTGCGCCACTACTGCATCTATTGACATGATCTGGGGAATAAAATAACACAAATAAAATACAGCCATCATCATCTGCTTAGCCTTTTCCCAACTATGTTGGGGTCGGCTTACAGTCTAACCTGATGCAGCTGAATACCATTATTTTACATGGAGCGACTGCCTATCTGACCTCCACAACCCAGTTACTGGGTAACACGATATTCCTTGGTAAGACTGGTTGTCAGATTTTAGGGCTTTTGACGACCCGTCACAACTGCTAAAGATCTACAAATGACAGCCGTGACCAACGGCTTAACGTGCTTTCCGAGGCACGGAGGAATCTTGGTATGAACAGATGGTCACCCATCCACAGACCAACCGCGGCAAGCGTAGCTTACCCTGATCGATCGACCCGTGCGGCAGTTATTATTTAGTCACAAGCTCCTCATACAGCCAATAGCTATAAAATATAGAAAGAGGAAGAAACCTGCTGATGCATAATGTTTTCTTGTAAATTATATAGTCAATCAGAACGATTATTCTCGTAGATCGTGGAAAGTTGCCAAGGTCCAGCTGCAGATTTCTACTGATGGTTCAATATTAGACAATTATATCCTCACCTCTATTCTCGGTGCGCAGTATTCTCTATTATCTGACATTTCGCAGTCAGGGTCCTGTCTGATGTCATACTCCCCGAGGATGACTCCATCCAGTCGAAGTCTGTTGCCCAGGAAGGACACGCAGTGAGCCGCTGTCAGGACATACCATTCGTTTATGAGTGAACCACCGCAGCTCAACGCTGTGCCGCGACCTAGAAATATAAAATTGGGTTTTTTATTTGGTGAGTATTGACTAGGAGAAGTGAGCAGACATTCAAACTTATTGGGGCCTTAGTCGTTTGTAAATGAAAGTAAATATAGTGAATATATATATATATCTTCCATATTATAGACAAAAAACCGACTTCCAAAAAAACACTACATTGTGAAAAATAACTTTAATTTCGGAAGTCAGTGTCTTTGGTTTTGTATTTTCCTTTTTTGAATCGGACTTCCGAAATTAAAGTTCTTTTTCACTTTGTATTGTTTAAAGTTTAAAGTTCTTTTTTATTGTTTTTGTATGTTTTTTTTGGAAGTTGTTGGTGTAGTTTTTATTTTTTTCTTTTTAGTTGTGGAACCGACCTTACACTAAGGGTTTTCGAATACTTTTACACTACCTGCTATGTAAATAACAGTGACAGGAAGTTATTAAAACATCATCCACATACATAGACTGCAATAAAGACTTTAATAATACCTTTTTTCCCACTAGGGAGGGGAAAAAGGGAAAAAAAGGTATGATTGAAGTTAACTCAAAATCTACCCAAGCAAAGTAAATAAAAATTGTGTGCGAACACGGCGCAAGCTTCCTCTGCCAAATGAAAAAAAAATATTCCAAAATCGGTCTACAATTGACGATGATATATTATCGTGGGGTTTTTTTTTTATAACATACCTAAAAAATTACAGACGAACAGAACCTCCTCCTATTTTGAAGTCAGTTAAAAAATAATCATCGTGCACAAGCAAGTTCTAGGCAGGACATTTATCATCGTTTGTTATTAGAATATAAATAAATTTATATGAATTACGTTATTAACTTTTTATAGATAATTAGGTATAGCATACCCGAATTATAAGATAGAAGCACCATCCAAGGCATTTCAAACAGCTGCGTCCTGTTACCTCCATTGATCCTGTCACTGTCAATATCGCCACACTGCAGGGGCAGGAGGCCCAGGTTCGGATGAGCTTCGACCCCTATTGGCCCATTCTTATTGTCTAGCGTTGCTCTAGTAAAAGCTTCTACATTGTTACCAGTGTCAGGTCCTAAGATAACATTATGAGTAGCTGGTTTTTGACTAGCTGTATTTCCCGAAGCAGTGCAACAAACCTGTAAAAAAAATATGTTTTACTGTTTGTTTTTAATGTTTTTTTAAAACGTTTAATACTATGTAGATAGACGACTGTCACGTACACAATTCAATACTATTTTTATGAATGAGTCACTACTTCTTATGATTATATTAATACCTTTCACGTACTAGAGTCATTCATGAATCGTAACTAAAGCCTTCCAACCCCAAGATGAAGTTGAAATTCCCTCCAAGCAAAACCTTACTGAATTACCATCTCACTAAAATAATACCACATGTGTTTTGGAGATATAGTTATATCAACGTTTGACAAAATTGTACCTTATACTTGTAACTATTAAATCTTGCTAAAATATACAACTGATTTTATTTTCACAGTTTATAATGCTGTATTCGCTAAGAAAAACGGATATTTAAAACTGAGCCCTCCGCGAGGGCTCCCGGCATCCCATATGCGACTTGAGTGAACCCTCCAGGAGGGCTCCCGGCACTGAACGTGCTAAACTCTGCAGCTTGAACAATCATATAAAATGCTTGCTTACTATAGGGTCCTTGTATACGTAGCCACACGTTAGTTTCTGTAGCTTCATACTCATGAGAGGCGGTATGGGGTTGCCTGCCCGCCTGACCTCGTCCATAATGTGCTGACATTGCACTAAGGGAATGCAGGTACCCGACTCACCCTCAGCTACGCAACTGTCTCCGGAATATACTGGAACAGATGATAACGATGGGAGATATAAATAAATAATAAATACCTAAAGATATATATTTAGATACTTAAGATCATTTTCCAAGGCACTTTGAGAAAATTAAAACAAAAACATAACATCATGTTTGTATTCCCTGAAAAATTGGTGTATTACCACCCACATTTTGGCTGCTATATTTAAACCCCATGTTCCTAATAATGATATATGGCCATGTGATACGAAGGAATGTGGAAAATCTCGTGAGGAAAGTTTTGAGAATGAAAGTGAATGGTTATTAAAGTACCCCAAGACGAAAGATGATATGCCTAGAAAGGGGGTGACTAAAATAAGGACGTTTATAAAACACATATTAGAAAATATATAGGTAGACAAGTTTATAAAAAAATTCAAACGCATATTGGTTAAGAAAGAACTTGAAAAAGCAAATGATCATCAAAAGCTATATGGCACGTTATAAATAGACATAGGAACCAAATCAAAACGTGAAAGTAATAAGGACATACTTCTTAAAATTAATAATAAAATCATATCAAATCCCCAGGAGACAGTTGACATTTTCTCGAACACTTTTGACAAAGCCGAGATAGCTGGCGAGTTTAATACTTATATAGAGTGGATGTAGAAATATCCTGTGAACGAGTTAACTGCTTATGAACTAAAAAAAATTGTCAATACAATTGCTAAATCATGGTCTTGATGAAATACCAATACGGATACTTAAGGATCATATTGACTTATGGGCAGAACCTCTGGCGCATCTTAAATACGTGCATAAACATGAGTATGCTCCTCGGATAACTTAAGATAGCAAGAGTCTTACCAATTTATAAAACAGGGTGTAAATCAGATCCCAATAATTATAGGCCGATTTATCTATTGTCTATAATTTTGAATATTTTTGAGAAATACTTAAAATAAGTGGTCTACGACATTTAAATCGCAACAAAATTTTACACACAATTTGGTTATCAGAAAAATGTTGAAAGCAAATGACGCAATTAATACGTTAATGGAGGAAGTAGTTAACGGAGTTATTGATAAATTAAAATTCGTAGGGTTATTCCTTGACCTAAGATCTGCTTTTGACACAGTTAATCACTAACTACTACTCGTATTAGCAAAAATGGAACATTAAGTAGTGAGAGGACCGGTTCTAAGTCTATTTAATCTTTAGAAAATGGGAAGCAATATGTAGAAATTATGGTTGAAATATGTGAAAAAGTGTACAAATCTTGACTAATGCTAATTAGAACCCCTTGTTTCACAAGGTTCAATATTAGGGCCAATCTTCTTCACGATTTAGCAATATGCCTAAAACAAATTTGATACAGAACTTGTTTTTTTGCTGATACGAGTAATCCGAATGTCATTATAGCCTCGGATGTTATAGAAACGCTAAGAAGTAAGGTAAATAAGGCTCTGGCTTTCTTTAATCAAATTAAATCAAAAATATTTATTTGCTAGAATATGGTACATTGGGTGTTACAGTAAATTTGTTTCAGCATATCCTGCCATAACATAGCGTGCATATGGTATTCACAATCAGCATGCATTATGTAAATATTTATGTAAAACATTACTAAGTTTTTTGAGAAATAAAATATCTTTTAAATAGCAATAATTTAAAAAGCATTTTTTTAAACCTTGTCAGCGGTAAGCCTTGAAAAGTATTTGATAAATGATTATAAATAATAACCGACATGCAGTATACATTTTCTTAGATAATTTTAGTTTTATTGGTGGCAGCCGAAGTCTATCTTTATGCCGTGTTCGACTATTTGGTCTGTGTTGCAATTCTTGGTTTACTATCAACAATCGTAACTTAAATACAAATAAAACGAATTCCATGGTATCCAAAGATACAATTGACATACATTTGAATAGTAATAAAATAATATTGGTAGACAGCGTGAAATTTTTTGGTATTTATATTGACGAAAGCCTAAACTGGAAAAAGGAACTGACAATCATAGAACTTCCAAAGAAAGTTCAATTTTATTAGTTCAGCTATAATGCCCTTCGAAGCCTTCGAGATGAGATTTCTATTAAATAAGTAGTTAAAAATAGTATATTACTCGCTTGTTGAGTCACACGCGTAACTACCCATAGAGCGATATTGTACCTAAGCGGTACAGTAGCGGTAGTTACGCGTACAATGTAAATATTGCTTTTGTCTTACTAAAAGGGCCATAAGAACCATGGTGAGAATTCCGCAGTGGGTAGAGTACTTTAAAGAACTACATATATTAACAGTCCCTTGCTTGTATATTTTACTTCTCTTAAGAGACCTCATGAAAAAACTACGGTACACATTTTTGAAACATTTGAGGAAAAAATAAACGGGAAGCTACAAGGAGTAAGGACTTACAATAGAAGATACATTTGAAAATACTTAGTAATGCTGCAAGCTATTAGTCAATTAAACTGTTTATTATACTACCTGTAGAATTAATGTCCATTTATAATATAACAATGGCAATAGGCTCGCCCCCTATTACATGGGACTTAAACATAACTGGCGAAATGTGGGTGTACTGTAAGTACACCTCTGCCTAACCCTTCAGGGATTACAGGCGTGATGTTATGTTGGTGTTATAATATAAATCAGTTTAAGAATCAGCTAGTCATTTCTGATGGAAAATTGATATTATACACTTGATGAGTTTCTTAATGATGTGTGTAATCTAGGCCGGCTATTAAGATTGTTTTTTTTTTTATTAAAATGTATTTTTTCCTGCCATTACTATCGCTGTTTTTTTTTTTTTTTTTTTCTTTTTGGCTTCGCACGGTTTGTGCATTTAGCCAGTGTCATGTAAAATTAGGTAGCAAGTACAAAGTTATTTAAATAATTATGAAATGAACTCCACTCAATCCATGATAAAGATGATTGATGATATCCCGCCCCACTCCCCTTGAGTTTAAGTAAAGACGCGGCACTTTACTGAAACCTCGCGCGGACTTCTTGAGAGAACTTAAAGTGATGTTGCACTGTTTTGTTTCATTTGCCTACATTAATGCAGGTTCACGAACACTTAATGGTTAATAATCCACCACTATTACACTTTAATATTCGGCTAAACACAAATTTTAGAAAATAAAACAAAACTGCTAACATGACGCTTCACTTTCCCGCCAAGAAGTCGCTACTATCGCTGTTACTGTACCTAATTTTGAAACCTTGTCAAAAATACTGGTCGGTTAGAAACTCGTCTTCTGTGTTGTAAATCTCGCCAATGACGTAAAGGTTTATTATAAATAGGTACCAGAACGCGATGTTACTGGTAACTGTTTTACTTTGGCCAAACTAAAAGCGTTCGTTCTAGATTTCCTTGCTAACATATTTATATCTTGAGCAAACTATCATTGCACATTCTCGTGGAGGATGTTGTTAGGTTTGATGCTCTTGTAGATAGCTTCAATTCAGAATACCTATTTAGCTAATATTGATAAGGAATTCGGCAAGTAACTTGACTCGACATAATGATTCCCAGCTTCAGTCGTCTCTCACGGTGGACGCCTTGACGCTGGAAACCATAGCAGCTAAACCGCAGTAGTTCAATTGTACTGGTTTGCGTCATGTTCCGCTACTCGAAGCGGATGCGAGTAGCGGAACATGACGCGAATCAGTACAATTGAACTACTGGTTTGCGTCATGTTCCGCTACTCGAAGCGGATGCGAGTAGCGGAACATGACGCGAATCAGTACAATTGAACTACTGCGGTTTCGCTGCTATGGTTTCGCGGCGGAGGTGTGCTATCAGCGTAACAGAATCAAAATAAACATACTTAACGGTAAAAAGGAGTGCAGGTCGGCTAGCTAGCAAATGTATAGGCTACAGAGTTAGTAAGGATGCGAGTAGTACCTGACCGCTGTCAATGGAGCCAGCATAGGGAGCTATACAGGGTTATTTTAAATTAACTAGCTAAACTCCGCAGAAGCGATGGATATCGATATCTAAACATGATAAAACAAAAAATATATTAATTTGATATCTTTTCTTTTTTCTTTTTCTTTTTTTTCTCGTCGGTCATCGACCGCAATTATTATTGTCACTTGAAATTGTGTAGTGAGTTATAATAATAAATAGTAGATTATTAACCAAGGGGATAAAGCAGTGTCTTCTGTCGCGGACGAAGATTTAAATCGCGAGCGTAACGAAGGCCTCGAGGTTTACTCCCGAGCGTAGCGAGGGTGTTAAAAACTTAAATCTCGAGCGAAGCGAGGGATTTAAGATGAGTCCTGAGTGTAGCGAGGGATTTAAGTTCACCCAAGACTAAGACAGCTTTATCACCGAGGAAAATACTCTACTTTTCGTACCATTTGCGAAAAAATTAACACAATAATAATATGAGATAAGCATTTATTAAAAATAAACTTAATGTTTATGTATTTGAAGAAAACAAAAACGCGGCAAATTCCTAGAATAATATTTTTTTGTCGGAAAAGCAAAGGCATCAAGCTCATACGGCCTCGTCGGTTTTCGTAATTTTATTTAATAATCATAACTGCTTATGTTATTAACGCGGGAGTCAGGTGATGTAGGCGGGGGTGATGATGTTCCCTTGACGAGGGAATTTAATTGAAACCACTTTCAGCACTTTTTAAAACGTTATATTTGCTATTTACACACACAATAGTTTAACACGAATTTAAATCACATACGTAAGGTTAGTTAATTGTACACAACACGGAAATACAGTCAAATAAGCATAAAGGATCATTAAAGAGTACACGGAAATACACAATAATAGAAAAGTAAAATAATCCTAAGCTATGATAACTTGACTGCCCTGAGCTATTTATAGAAAATTCGCGACTTGTAAAGCTAACAGTTATGAGGAGCTGTTACTTCACCGGAGACTTGTTGAAGACTGCACTTGCTGACACAATAAGAACTTTTAGAACTGTAAGAACTTAATTTAATTTGAATTTCTTCTGTATATATGATTTTTGTCATTAGCTCAAGTAGCGTGTGGGCCCTGAAGGGTTTTAAATTTTCTTCCATACAATAATGCAGGTTACCAAAGCGTGGCTGGGTTTGGCCTTGAGTCAGGTCGCCACCTCAGAATCGTGTTGCAACTTGATCAATCTTACGCAATTGACAATATTATTGCGTAAGATTGATCATGCATGTTTCAACCCGAGTTTTTACCTCGCATTATTACGATCATTATCCAAATGATGATGTTATCAAAATACATGTTATGTTACAATGTTGTTATCATGTAAAGTGATACGTAACACAATCTGTTACAGCATATCTGACTATGGCATGCTATAGGTAAATAAAACATAGTTACAACTCATGTTGTTGTATTATCAAATCATGGTGCTTCGCCTACATTCCACCCCCTGTAACAGGGTTCAACCGTATTACATTTCTTGGTCTGTGGGAAGCACGATGATCTTAGCTACAGGCCGACGCAGGACCCCGTTTGTAGTTTTAATGTCTACTACACGGATGATGCCGTCACTCCCGTGGTACACTGTTTTTATAACTCCTTTAGTCCACGCACTACGTTGTTTGTTATTGTCGGCTATTATCACAACGTCGCCGACACGCACATTTGGCACATTATCTGCCCACTTTTCGCGACGTTGCAGCGTTGGGAGATATTCCCGCAGCCAGCGCCGCCAGAACATGTCGGCGAGCGCGTTTACACGCCGCCATTGCCGGCGCGAGTCGACGTCGTCGACGTCGGCTGGTGCCATCGGAGTACTCCCGGACGCCGTGCCCAGGAGCAAATGGTTCGGAGTCAGGACCACGGGCTGGTGGTGGTCGTCGTACACGTAGCTCAATGGTCGGCTGTTGATGATCAGTTCGGCCTCTGTGAGGAGGGTATACAGAACCTCCTCACGGGGGGCCCGCTCTTTAAGCGTGCTCCGCAGCGCGTTCTTTACGGATCTCACCAGGCGCTCCCAGCAGCCGCCCATGTGTGGGGCCGCCGGGGGATTGAAATGCCACTCGATTCCTCGATTGATGGCCTCGTTCCTTACTCGACCATGGTTGAGGTCTTTCAGGGCCGCTCGGAGCTCGGTATTTGCCCCGATGAAATTGGTACCCTGGTCAGAGTACAGATGCGCTGGCTGCCCGCGGCGCGCTATGAGGCGCCGCAAGGCTAGTATGGCGGAGTCGGTGCTCAATGAGGCGGCCAACTCCAGGTGGACGGCGCGCGTAGTGAGGCAGGTGAATAGGGCTCCCCACCTCTTTTCGCGCCGTCGCCCGATAGCGACCTCCATCGGGCCGAAGTAGTCGACTCCCACTCGAACGAAGGCTCTTCGGTTCACCTCTATCCTGGCGAGTGGGAGGTCACCCATCTTTGGTGGGGCTGGTTTAGCTCTGCAAATACGACAAAGCTGACAACTTGCGATTACTGCTTTTACTGAGGTCCTTACCTTTGTGACCCAGTATTTCTCTCGTAGGTTGTTAACGACTGTTTCGTGGTTAGCATGTAGAGCCAACGCATGGTAGTGTGCGATTAGCTTTCTAGTCAGAGGGTGACGACCCTCCAAAATTATTGGGTGCTTCTCGCCGAATGTGAGCGCCTCACAGGCACTTAGACGTCCCCTCACTCTTAGCAGCCCTCCGTCGGCGATCATCGGGTCGAGCGCCTTGACGTTGCTGCTGATAGGGACGGGCAGGCCTTTTAGGATTGCGGCCCGCTCGTCATGGAAGCTATCTTCCTGACACAACTTTATTAGGAAGTCGTGTGCTTCCTCTAAGTCACGTGGGCTTAGCTCGGTAGTGGCCCGGCGTTTACGACACCGGGCGACAAAAATTAGTACGCGCGCTGTGACGCGCTGTATGCGTGCCCATGAAGAGTAGCGCTCGTACTGTAGAAGTGGAGCCGCGGGCGTTGTGGTCGCGTGGACCCGCTGGATGCGCTCGAGGTCCGCCTCGGTTTCCTCAGGCTCGCGACATGCCGGCCACTGCTCCTGTGGGTTACGTAAGAAAGAGGGGCCCGAGAGCCACTCTGCATGGTTATCAGGCCAACACAACCTGGTCGCTTTATCAGCTGGGTTGTCCTCCGAGGGTACCCAGTGCCAGTTGCCTCTGTCTGATAACCTATCTATCTCGGCTAGTCTGTGAGAAACGAACCGTTGGAACTCTTGGGCATCAGAATTGATCCACTTTAAGACAGTTTTACTGTCGGTCCAATAGAATTTCTTTTTAATTTGCAAACCTAACTCTTTCTCAGCGGTGTCTGCCAACCGGCAGGCCAATACCGCAGCTTGCAGCTCTAATCTGGGAATAGATACTACTTTTTGTGGAGCCACTCTAGCCTTCCCTAGCAGCATGACAATCTCCCTGCTACCTTCGGAGTTATAACCCACTAGGTAAATGACCGCGGCGTATGCTAGTTCGCTAGCATCTCCGAAGGCATGCAACTCTAGGTTTTCTAGGTTTAAACCATACCACCGTGGTATTTTTACGTCTTCTAGACGTTTCAGATTACTTAACCAAATGAACCACACCTTGGCGTCTTTGTCTAGTAAGGGTTCGTCCCACTGGATCCCCGATTTCCATATCCTCTGCATCAGTATGCGCGACTGAATAACGCATGGATAAAGGAAACCCAGTGGATCATAAATTGACATAATCATGCTCAAGAACTGACGTTTCGTGGGCACTAGGTTACCGTTCAATATTTCGGCCGGCAGCCTTTTAAATGAGAGATCAAAGCCTAAATCGTCTTTCTTTGGTGACCATATCAGACCTAGGGTCCTCTCCACAGTGCCCGCTCCTTTCTCAAGGGCTACCCTATCAGGCATATCTATTGCCAACCTATCCCTAAGCTCTGGTGAGTTGGTGACCCACCCCCGGATTATGAACCCGCCAGAGGCGTGTATACTGGTCACCTCCTCAACCAGCCTATTGGCTTCGTCTGCGGACCAGGCACTGTCTAGATAATCGTCCATGTAATGCCTGGTCTTTATTGCCTCAACAGCCTCGGGATATGTCGTTCCAAACTCACTGGCATTTTTGTTTAATATATATATCGCCGTGGTAGGTGATGAGGCTGCGCCAAATATCATGGAATTCATCGCATATGTATCTGGTTCCCTATGTTGGTCCGCGTCTCGCCACAAAAATAACTGGGCGCCTTGATCCTCTGCCCTGATTCGTACTCTTAGGAACATGTCAGCGATGTCGCCTGAAAAGGCTACAGGGCCTATTCTAAATTTTATTAAAATTCCTAACAATGAATTTAATAAGTCAGGTCCGGTCAGTAGGTTGTCATTTAGACACGTTCCATGTGACGTGGCGGCCGCGTCGAACACTAGGCGAAGTTTCCCTGGTTTGTTGGGATTTACCACTGCAAAATGTGGCAAGTACCAAACCGGTGTACTGGCTACTTCGCCTTCTACTTTGCGCGCGTAACCCTCGTCCACTAATCGATTTATTTGCTTCGCATATGCCTCTGCGAAACTAGCGTCTTTGCGCATTCGTTTCTCTATACCGTACAACCTCTGCCGGGCCTGATTGTAGTTGTTGGGCAATTGTACGTTATTATGCTTCCACAATAGACCTACTTCCCATTGCGACTTATCTATGGTGCGATGGCTAGTGCTGTCCAACACTTCTAATGCCTTTTCGACATCCCTATGTTTGCGCTTATTTTCTGAAATGCCTATTGATTCTAGCTCAAACTGTGACTTAACTAAGTTATGTAAGTCAGGGAGGGAGACTGTCATGCAATTGACTATTTCATCAGAACTAGAATTATTGAATGGTCCATGTATGACCCAACCTAATCTAGTAAGTGAGGCAACTGGCTTACCGGATCGTCCCTGGCGGATGTCCTGGCTGACGAGTAGCTCCCAGTTGTCCTGCCCGAGGAGCAGCAGCGGCTTCGCGCCCCTCATCTCCACGCAACCCAAGTCGCTGAGATGGGCATTGTCGCCTATCACTGAGGCGGACACTGTCTGCGTTGGTAGGTTTATGTCTACCATTGTGCGACACTTAATGTTGTGACACTGACCATTGGGTCCTTTCACGCGCACTTGTACCATTCGCGAGGTTAGGTCCGTCACTCCGTGGCCGCCCGCGGTCTTCAGCGAAAGAGGTACACACGGACCCTCTAGGTCGGTAGCGAGAGAACTGTCTATCAACGATACCGTCGCACCATCGTCTAATAATGCGTAACATTGTTTATTGTCGCTGATTGATACCGGCACTATTTTTAATAACGCGGTTGCTCGCCACTCTCCTATGTTCGTGATGCTTTCTGTTTTCTCAGTTTTCGGCTGTTTATCCTCCTTCGGCTGCTTGTCCGCGTGCAACAACAGGTGATGCCCGTAGCCGCACTTTTCGCATCTACTTGCGCGGCAAAACCTCTTAGGGTGTTTTCTCACCAGGCACTTGAAACACGTGTTTTTATCTTTGATTGTGTCCCAACGCTGTTGCACAGTCAGCTTTTTAAACTCTTCAATGGTGTGTTTCTTCTGGCATATTATGCACTCTTTAGGTGCGAGGGATTCGTCACTTTGCGTGTTCACCTTTTGAACCCACGGTGGCCTGCTGGCAGCGGGGCGTGCATTGGTCACTGGTCGGGTTTGACCGGCGCCATGCTTTTGTTGCTTCGCAAGTTGTTTGGGTGGACTCGACTCGAACATGTTAGCTTGCGCGTAGTATGATGCCGAGCGTGTTAGGTGTGTCAGGAATTCCGAGAACATTTCTAAGTTCGGTGACACTCTTAAATCCACCCCCTGCGCGTTATCTAGGCCCATCGCAAAGTCACCGTACTGCGTACGTTGTACCGGTGTTAACTTGCTCAGCAGGTCACTCACTAATTGTGGGTTATTTATGTAGCCCTCTGCGTGTATGTTTTTTAATAATGATACACAATTTCTTACTGTAGAAGAGAATTTACCTAGCTCCCGGCAACTCTCCGTCACTCTAGGTAAATCTCGTACTTTCTTCAGTACGCACTGTAGCACTAAGGTCGGGTGACCAAACTCGTCCTCTAACGCACGCATTATATCAGTGGGATCCGTCGACGTCCTTAATAAATCCTCCACTGATATCTTTGCCTCGCCTTGTAATGAGGTTTTTAACCGTGCTAAGTTTTCATGCGCTTTAAATTCGTATTGCCGGGTCGTATCCCAATACATATTTCTATAAGATATCCAGTCGGATGGGTCCCCATTAAAATATGGCAATTCGTAAGCTTGTCTTGGTACCGGCCGTGGTCGTGCCATGCTTGAGATTGCCTCTGCCAGTCTGTCGATTTTGCTGTCTCTGTCTCCCGACGATTCTCGCCGTCTCTCTCTTTCACCCGCTCCGTACTGCGTCTGCCGCCGTGTATCCGACTCAAGTGTTGATACTTGAGGTACACTTGCGACCGGAGTGGTAAAGACGGGATAATATTCGGGTAGACGAAATCTCACACCTTCTGTTGACACTGGCACGTATGATGGCGTACTCGGTACCGTTATGTTACGTAACGGTACTGGCTCAGATGCCCTTGTTATACGCGACACATTTTCATTAGGCACTGACGACGCACGGTATGTATTCGGTACGCGATTCACTCTACTTACAGTTTCAGATGGTTCACGGGGCGCAGCCATTTCAGTGGTCGCGCCTGACACAGCCGGTGTGCGCAATACTTCGTTCAATTGCGGCACCTGGGGCGTTGTATTCACCCACTCTTCCACGCGCTGTGTCGTACTCACATCTGAGTGAGAGTCATCGCTGTCAGCAGCCGCCTCTATTTCGGCGATGTCAGCTTCTAGTCTCTTTTTGACTAAGTTCTCCTTCATTTGCACCAACTCGCGCTCAGCTTCGTATTTGACTCTTTTCCTTAAGTAATCGACTCGGCTATGTTTAGACGAGCCTTTGCTTCGCGGCGATCTATGTCGGTCTTTAGTGGCTGTCTGTCCTCCCTGTGGTCCCTCTGGCGTACTCCTACTGAAGTCGACTACTCGACCACCCGTCAGTGGGATATTGAGGGCAGACGTGGATGCCATCGTTGGTGCAACAGACGGTGACTCTGGTGCCCTTTCGGTGGTCACACCTGAGTCAGAGACCATCTCTTGATGTCTACGAACACTCATTTCCTCCGTTAGCTTACGTAGTTTACTGCGTGTGGTTATTTCGCTCCTTAAACTCATTATTATGTGGTTTTTTAATTAATTTATTATTTATTAATTCCCTCTAGTTGAACCTGATCCGGCTCGACAGGACCAAAATGTTATTAACGCGGGAGTCAGGTGATGTAGGCGGGGGTGATGATGTTCCCTTGACGAGGGAATTTAATTGAAACCACTTTCAGCACTTTTTAAAACGTTATATTTGCTATTTACACACACAATAGTTTAACACGAATTTAAATCACATACGTAAGGTTAGTTAATTGTACACAACACGGAAATACAGTCAAATAAGCATAAAGGATCATTAAAGAGTACACGGAAATACACAATAATAGAAAAGTAAAATAATCCTAAGCTATGATAACTTGACTGCCCTGAGCTATTTATAGAAAATTCGCGACTTGTAAAGCTAACAGTTATGAGGAGCTGTTACTTCACCGGAGACTTGTTGAAGACTGCACTTGCTGACACAATAAGAACTTTTAGAACTGTAAGAACTTAATTTAATTTGAATTTCTTCTGTATATATGATTTTTGTCATTAGCTCAAGTAGCGTGTGGGCCCTGAAGGGTTTTAAATTTTCTTCCATACAATAATGCAGGTTACCAAAGCGTGGCTGGGTTTGGCCTTGAGTCAGGTCGCCACCTCAGAATCGTGTTGCAACTTGATCAATCTTACGCAATTGACAATATTATTGCGTAAGATTGATCATGCATGTTTCAACCCGAGTTTTTACCTCGCATTATTACGATCATTATCCAAATGATGATGTTATCAAAATACATGTTATGTTACAATGTTGTTATCATGTAAAGTGATACGTAACACAATCTGTTACAGCATATCTGACTATGGCATGCTATAGGTAAATAAAACATAGTTACAACTCATGTTGTTGTATTATCAAATCATGGTGCTTCGCCTACAGCTTAATAAATGCGTATTCCTTTTTCTAAAAGATGTATAATGCTTTATATACAAACTCAATGGTGTAAACACAGATGTAGTTCAATATAAATTTCGGTAAGTATTCCAAATTTAAATCACATTCACATTTTAGATGATGAATGAAATTCAGTACAATTTTCTTTCCCTGTTTTTAACAGATTAAAAATGACTATTGTTATGTTCGCTTTTTGTGGCATAGAATGTCACTTTTTTGAGCAAGTGGTACGAAAATAAATAGTTTGAATTTAGTGTAGTGTAAAAAGTGTAGAAATAATAGTGACAATGGCACACATTTATTATAACTCACGAACAAAGTGTTTTTAATATTAAATCAAACGAAGAAAGTGGAACGGACTTGTGTAAAGTGCAATACCACTATTCTAAGTTTTAAAATAATTAAAGTAAAAAATTTGGTTAGATTAAAATTGCATATTAGTCTTAAAGCTAGATTGTAATTAATTATTAATTATCTGGTTCTTTTTAATAAAGCACATTAAAAATAAAAACTGAAATAATGAATAATGTGTTTATTTTTAACTGACACACCTCAAATTGTAATTTTAATTCGTAATTATGCAATCAATAATGTTATTAATACTAACCTAATAATTGTATATGTAATGTACCTAATATTATTTGCACGGCACACTTGGCAGAATGTGATTATACCATTGACTATTCTATAATGTACCATATTCTGACCAATAAATGATTATGATAAATATCAGTTTAAAAAATCTGTTGTTTTTTTGTGTAAACTACACAGACGCGGTGTGTATCGATATATATTATAAGCTTAAGAAAACAGTTTTTTCAACTCATACTTCAAGTAATAACACTAACAGCGGTCGTTGACCTCCCACCAAAAAAAACATCATATATATATATATTTTTTTATCGTGTTTATGTATTGAAACTCATCGTTAGTTTAGCTAGCCAATTTAAAATAACTCTGTATGCTCAGCATGGAAGTAGATAATTAGCAGCATCTTGTATCTCTGCATTTAAAATAAACTTTGAATAAGTTTCCATACGTGACCGATTTCCTAAGTTCGACAACTTGTATTAGTTGACTACCTACCTGAATTCAAGTAGTTCTAAAATTAATCTACTTTTGTTGTTCTCATCGGTATACATTCTCATTTCAGCCGAAACCTCAAAATATCTTTTGGTATCATCGGTATGGCCGTCCTCATGACGTAGGTAAATAGCCGAGACATAATATCTTGTTGTATTGAATGAGGTACTGAGGATTGCTAAGGGGTTTTGCGTTCGTTTGTTTTTTTGGGATTATAGCGATCGAAACTCAATACACCAATTTCAAAGTAACTTTGTTTACGTACGACTTGACATGCTTATTTAGAACATGAGAAAAATCACTTTTTGTAAAGTACGATACAACTCCATTTCATTCGATATTGACTTTTTGGTTCAAGTAAGTTTAGTCACGTCTAGGAACGACTGTTCTTCAAAATTTGGCTTTACTGACTTCATCAGCGGTCTTCTGTAGGTAAATATTTTTTTGAGAGTTGTTTTCGGAATTTAAATGGAAATTTGGTTATTTTCATTACTATTTATCCCCATGATGTTTGTACAGATGTTGTCTACATAATTATTAAACAATATGCACAACTTTATTATTAATATGAGAATTAAGTAAATTCCGTGTTTCCCCACTTATGAGTATGAGTGTTTACTATTGCAAATTGATGTAGGTAATTTATACAATATTAAATTAATGTCATGACTCTGGTAGGTACTGAAATGTTATTTATTTTTAATGTGTACTGTACGTGTCTAACATCATGAATCCATTATTAAGTATATTTGTAGATATCAGACACTGCCCATATATTATGCCTATGTTGTTCCCAATGCTGGGACTCAGGACATAGAGGCCCGAGTGAGAACGAGTGGGCCGTCATATATAAATAATTATATCCTCGCCGTGATCCACCACGCATGTTAAGTGCCTTTGTTTTGTTGTTATCTTGCCTACCTTCTAATAATTAATGTTAGTTTGATATCTAATTGGATCCAAATTAAGCGCATTTAGATACGGTCATAAAAAGGCACATTAATTCATTTAACGTTCCGATCCATCGCCGTCTCTAATATAATGTCAGGTGTAAAATCAAATTTCACTTACAGCATTCCGTTTGCAGCAGTAATTGCAGGAACACCGTCACGGTTATCATTAACTTGAACATTATTAATTGTTTTTTCTTTTATTTGTCTTTACCCAATTAAAAATAACACAGCTCACACACTAATTTGTATAGCACGCACATGTAGATTACTTATGAATAAACTACGTGATCATCGAATAATTATCCAAAACCAATAATCCATTAATTGATTGATTTTTTCTGGCAAACTGTCGCGGTCCTATTAAATTAATTGTCTGTGTGGATTGGTTATCCGCTGATAAAGCCCGTGTCAGAATGAGCGCCGGCTCGTTTTATACTTTACGAACTCCGACCGCTCATGTGTCATTTTCCTCGTATTGTTGTTATCTCTATTCAAACTTATAATTTGTTTTAAAAGGTATTAACGATAGCGCTCGGATGTGAATATGGTCAAAATGACATAGAGGGTCATCGGCGACTAGATAAAAAGACGGCCTGTTACCATTCTAGTTCCACCGGGACACACACTCTGCTATCTCCTTAATTCCACGATCTTCTTATACCCATACCTACTTTTCGTTGAAGATTCTCACTTATTATGTGCGCTTACACCGCCGCCGCCGGTGAGATGGCGCTTAGGTCGTCAGGCAGCGTCTTAAACCAGTACTCAGTTTATTTGTAATAACTTATTGCAGGTTACTTACCCTCCCGCGTGTTGTACAACCAGTTTGCAAGGTATTGCCCTATTAACATTAGGGCTGTATGACCACACCATTATTGGATCATTATCATAACCGTAGTCTCCCTGTGCATTGCAGTTCTTTTTCAAAAACCGAATTCCGATACTTAATTTAGTCTCCCGCTCCCTGTCATGTAAAGTCAGTCCCGATGACGTCTGGCTGGCTGGCTAATATTTTTACCACTGGAGATATTCCTCTGACTCAAGAGAAGAAGAATACTGGTCCAAAAAGTGGGTAGGTACTGTCATATCAAATCTCAGATTGTCACAACATTGACTAGTCTAGTAACAAGAACTTTGCCAGACTGGCCTAACCGAAAAATATGTCGATTTTGATTGCATTTTGCGCAAACGCCTTGATGGCAACTGGCTACGGTTGGCTGGGTTTGTTGGGTGTACAACAGGTCAACAGTAATTCGTTTCTTTGTCTAATTTCCATTAGATTGATAATAAATAAAGGTACATGACATACGTAAGTATTGTTGAAGTAAATTATCTTGCTGATGAATTATGTTAAGAAAATGTTAGAACTCGAGGATCCTTTGCATATTGTTGCGGCTTGAACAAAAATAATACAATAGGGTATTCCAAGTGCTTTTATCTCAAGGTATACATCGCTTTCAGATAAATGCAATATATATAGCTCATCTAAATAATGTCGCACATTTAGTACGAAAATTATATGAATAACTCGGAAACCTCATCGTGTTGATCCTATTCCACATGGCTAGCAACAGATGTAGGTCCTAAGTACCTAATAAGTAGAAACACTTTAAAAATTTTTTCAGCTATATATTTTTAATTTATTTCAGCCAGCTCGTAAGTAGGTAAATACATAAATCATACTGCAATACATGTAATTGTTAGGTGCTGGTTGATTTGTTAAAGGTGAGAGTATATTGAATTTAAATCAATTTTCAAGGTACGACTTTAACAAATTCAAATTGAAACACAGCCTTGCGATAAATAGATATAAACAAATATGGTTACAGTCAGACGGTGTGTTTATGTTGTAGTAATTTAAATAATATAAAAAATGTATATACAACATTATTTTTAGTATATGCGAAACCTGAATATACTTTGTTCAGAATAAGGAACTGAATCGATTTCAATAATTTTTACACCATGTTATAATTTTTCCTAAAAAGATTTAACTTTGATGGAAAATGTTATCACCATTTAATTACTTACAATACAATCGCCGTACGGTTAGGTACCTACTGCCAAATTATTATCAATGAGCGCAAGACGACCCTGGAGGCGCGGGGGCGCCGTTAGCATCTTTTTGTACGGACAACCCGGTAACATTACAACCTTATAACTTTGTGATTTTTTATGATACAGTTTTGTAATTTTGTACATAGATTCTTTACATAAAAATACTAGACACGTGTTTCGGGTTTCGCATATACTAAAACTAATATTGTATAAGATTCGGTGAAGCTGGACCTGAACCAACCTGGCGGCAACGTCGTTATATTTAAGATGCCCATCGATAGATAAAGATCACACGTCTCTTCTCAATGCCTTTTCCTACTCTAGGATGCATATCCGGTACGGCTCTAATATTCCTTCCATATCCTATGGGCACGTCCGGGAATCATTATCACGCCCCCCGGTCTACTCTTTTGTATGCAATGGTCTATGTAGCCCCATTAAACATGAGGTTCCAGGGGCTAGAGTGAATCTTTGGGTTCATTCTAGTACTCGAGTGACGAGTCTGGTCAAACCACGCTGAATTCTGTGCATTTAATTCATTCATTCAAGTAATGATGTAAAATACTGGCACCTATTCAGCAACATCCGGTTAGACTGGAAGCCGACCCCAACACAGTTGGGAAAAGATTAGGCAGATGATGATTGGAGTAGTGATGAATAGTATTATTGCAATAAGTGGCCGATGAGTTACCGAGCAGCCACATCTCACTGCTCTTCTTCCGCCAGAGGTGATGCAAACACCCCGTTAGGGGAAGGCCACTGCGCGGGCTTGCGGACGGTGAGCGATGGGTAGCTCGCCGTCCGATAAGGATCAGGCCCGGGTCGACGGCGCGTTGTGTTCCACGCGCGCCTCAAAGAGATGTCAGCACCAACTGACGGGGTCCGATAGGGCCAATGCCTGCCAGGGTTGCGAGTTTATCCGTAAGGGATATCGTGGCCCTGGCACACAGGCAACGGAAGGAATACGGGTGGGTTTTAGTCAGTAAAAGTCTGACACGCCCTCCCGCTCTGCCTAGAGCGGGAGAAGTTATTTGATAATTTCCCACCCAAAAAAAAAGGGGGAAGGCCACTGATCACAAAATCCATAAAGAAGCATGGGTCGAATATCAATGTAAGAATATCTGTCGAATGATTGTAAACTATTATCTAGTTACGTTGTTCAATCTTCAAACGATGCGGTTAGAATTCCAAAAAAAGTAGTTCGTAGAATTGTACTCGTATCTAACTAATTAAATAATTCGTGATTAGTATTAGAATCTATATAGTTGACGAACGATTTTAATGACGTCAATTTTAAGATCAAGAAACCCTAACTGAACAGTTTATGTTGTGGTATAACGTACGCAGGAGGAAAGAAGTTGAAATAACGGTGGTTAAGGTGATGACTAATCCGACTTGAGAAACTACTGACGTAGGTAGAGCTTTTATAAAAGAAAGCTACAACAGGTTATGAAGGATGCAAAAGATCGAGATAAGTTAAAGGAAACTGCGTCAGAGGTGTGGGCGAAGGAAAATACAAATTTTAATGCATTTGGGAGTCTTCGGTCTGCTGGACCCGCGGCTCCACTTGATCACATAATTTATTTTAGATTCTGTATTTTTATTGGCTAACTGGACCCACATTCAAACTTAAAAAATCATCTATTGTTTAAAGCTACCAGTGGATACAGTCGAACGCAAAATTGGTTCGTCACAATAAATAATAAAACGCAATTCAGTTAGGTTTTCACGTTTATTCTCAATCAAAATCTAAAATCTTTTTAAATTAGGTACATGTAAGTAGAATCAAGACTAACCTTTTTCTGTCGAGAATATTAACTAAATGTAATAACTCAAATATAACACAGAAAAAAAAATATATTAAAAAATCACAGATAGTTATAATAACATTTATGAATCAATCATTAATCAATGAACTCAGCCTATAGCAGTCCACTGCTGGACATAAGCCTCTCCCAGGCTGCGCCACAACACCCTGTCCTCCGCCTTCTGTATCCAGTCTGTCCCAGCCACCTTTTTAAAGTCCTTGGTCCATCTAGCTGCGGGGCGCCCCACACGATACGCGGTCTCCACTCCAGGACTCTTCTGCTCCACCGGCCATCGGTCCTTCGACAAACATGGCCAGCCCACTGCCACTTCAGCTTGCTTACTCTGCAGGCTATGTCGGTAACTCCGGTTCTCTTCCGGATAACTTCATTCCTGATCTTATTCTTCGAAGAAACTCCGAGCATAACCCGCTCCATAGCACGCTGAGTGACCTTGAATTTTGTCCACGTTTCGGCACCGTATCATGTCATACGGGCAGCACGCATTGGTTGAAGACTTCAAACACTGTGGGATCGACAACGAGAAGACTTGACGAATTTTCCAAACGCTGCTTAACCCAACCGGATCCTACTGTCGGCTTCTTTCTCAAAGTTGTGCCTACCAAGCTGGAATACTTGCCCTTGGTAGACATACTCCTTCTCAACTTCGAGTCTTGCCGAGTCCAATCCACATCGAAGGGTCGCTCCCTTCGATGTGGATTGGACTCGGCAAGACGTGCGAATTGTACATGACTTTCGTCTTGTCCAAATTCATGCCGAGGCCAACCCGTCGAGAGGCTCCATTTAGGCTGTGCAGCAACTTAATTATTATGAATAAAATTATACAAATCAACGTAGTAGTGGCATAAATCAACTATTAGCGGTGCTTGTGCACTTCATTTAGGTATTATTACAGTAAAAAATAATAAGTTTTAGTGTTAGTGAATAAGTGTGGTGCGTAACTGTAAATACCTAATTGAATAATATTGGTATATTTTAAGTCATATAAATAAAACTAAAAGATTCGGCTTTACTCCGTGACTGTACTAATAATGAAATTGGACAGTGGGTCCAGTAGACCTATTTAAAATGTGATTAGGTTGAGTGATTCCGTGGGTCCAGTTGACCAAAGACTTTAGTACTTATTTGAAAGAAAAGAGTGCAGTACCTATCAAACTAAGTACCTATGTCAGAACAAGATACCTTCTTAATTCTTCTCATAGATATAGGTAGGTAGGTACTCGTAGATTGTTTGTTTTCCTAGAATACGGATTAGGTAAGTAATGGGAGAAACCTGATTGAAATTGTCATAATAATATACCTAAGCATAAAAGCCGCTAAATTATTTCACCATCGGTAGAAAGAGGATAATACATATTGTATACAGGATCAAATTAAATTAACTAGCGAAACTCCGCAGACGTGATATCGATATCTAAACATGATAAAACAAAAACTAAGTTAATTTGGTTGCGCTGATTCGATTAGAATTATAGTATTGTTATTTCCTTTCTTTTTTTATGTTGGCAGATGATACATAAAGCTGGTATGTAACCTCCTATCGCATATCCCATTCCTGCACATGCCTTTTCGTTCGCGTGTGAACAAGAAGGCTACACCAAGTGGCGCCACGCCGCGCAATCACGTCGCAACATTTTGAAGAAAAAATATGGCGTTGGTCTGTGTTCGAAAAGCGTCGCTCGCGCGTGTCGCCCGCGCCTCGTGCGTTATACTTGAAGAAACAAGTGAAAATTCGTGAAGATTGCATATCTATCGTCGCTCCAGGCCTCCATCGCATCAAGTAAGGTATTGTGTGTACCCTATCCTCAGTACAAACTGTCGTTTTTATCACCCAATTTCTCCAAACAGTAATTGTACTTCATCCATTGTTTTACAACACCAACTACGAAAATCTATCGTAAGATATCGCTTATTTTGCGTAAACAATGAGTTTACGAGTTTTCTGAAAGATAAGTTTTTTTTGGGGTCTTCAACTGCACGCAGTTAGTAGTAGTAATCACGCGAAATATCGGTTTAAAAATCTGTATTTTTTTTGTAATCTTCACAGACGTGACGTGATACAAAGAAACAACTGATTTTCTCAACTACTTCAAGTAAAAACACTGCCAGCGGTCGTTGACCCCAAAAAATATATCATCAAATCTTTAATTTTTTTATTTTGTCGTGTTTAGATATCGATATCCATCACGTATATGGAGTTTCGCTAGCTAATTTAATTTGAATTTATTTAGTTCTTTCAAATTTTGAATTTTGTTTTTATTTAAAACTTTTTAGAGAATTCCTCGGTTTGCGTCTAAATATTGATTGTATATTTTCCTAGCTGTGCCCGTGACTCCACTCACGTGATTCTGTATTCTATTGGCATTATAATTTAATCGGAGGGTGAAGTCATTAGTCATATTCTCCACAACATCAGTTTCTTTTGTTAATTTAAACTAAAACTTGTCAGTACCTCATCTTTGGTTTAAGTTTATCGAAATAAAATAGTTGTAATTCATGATCACTCCTAGGTCTTGACAGTAAAAATGAGTTCATATAAACAAAACCTTAATTGTAATTTTTTTCACTTCTTTGAGAACTTGATCAGCCGATTATAGAACGGTGAGACTATGCAAAAATACGCTTAACTGAAAAATACTGGTATCCCTCCTATTTAGTTTAATTAAGTAGGTAACACAGTTAAACCAGAAAAGGCATATCTTTGCTTCGGAAATCTTCGCGTTTCCAAATTAACATGAACGTGAGCCAGAGGCAAAGCTTCTAAAAGCTTCTCCAAGTTTCTCCTTTTTCTATATCGGGTTTGAGTAACACACCCTCCCCCTCCCCGGGCCGCACCTCTTCACCTGTCACAAAAAAGTTTTGAAAAGGTTTTATGGCATCGCATAGTCGCAAGTTGTAAATCTATAATTTTCTAACCATGGTTGTGACAGCTCATATTAGATCTCATCGTGCGTTCGTGTTTCCGAACGTAAACGATGATTACCGCAGCGCATAGTATACCAGGGAGATCTGTAAGTATTTAGAAAGGTTGCCAGCGACTGCTGCAAAAATAATTTAATTAAAGTTTTTTTGGGTTTTTCTTAAGAAACTCAGCGGGCCGAGCACGGGCGTGCCAAGACGTTTGTGACAAGACATGATAAATTATGTCATGTCAATTTGTACTAGCATTTTATGACAAAACAGTTTTATCGCTCAAACTGTGATAAAATGTGTGACTCAAGTCATGTCACAGTAGGCCGTGCTCGCCCCACTGGGTGCTCCTTTGGCAAAAAGCTTTGCTCCCTACCTGGAACTAAAATATATCTGGCGAAAGGTGGATGTAAAGACGCCAGCACATCAAGCTGCTACAATCTGACAAATTTCTTTAAAAGATTTTTAACTTTATCGTTAAAGCAAAATTGACAGTTTCGGGTAGGACCTGCTGGCGTCTCTACATACTACGAGTATAATACACCCCGCATTCCTTTTTTGGGGTATACAGGCGTGTATTTATTAAGGTGTGATGTCAAAATAATAATATTAGTTTATTGTCACAAGGAAACATACATTAGTATATACTGATTAACACGATGATAACTACGCTGCATAATTCTGTAGGTATACAGATATTGTGAGCTCTGCCTCTCAAACTAAGATAACCTGTATCTTAAGAGACAGTGTTCAGCTGTGAGGTTACTTAAAATTAGGGATTATACAATTGCGGACTGTGCCAACCTATTGTTAGTGTTATCAGTCAGATATTTACTTTTAAACATGTTATATTCTAAGCCAAATGAAAAATAGTATAAAATAACAATTAAATAGCCGTGTAATATGAATGGGTGAATGTGTGTGGGGATGTGTTTATGATGTATGTGTGGTGAGTTTTCGTATGAAAGTAGTGAGTGTGAGGTGTTATATGTGAGAATATAAATTAAGTGCCAAGAAATGCAATATTTTGCAATGTATTTGAGTAGTGATTCAGTTTGTGCATAGTCTTGTTCAAGGAGCCATTCCAAAAACTTAGTTTTTAATTTAAATTTATTGCAATCGAGTATATTTAGTTCTTTATGATTTTTTTTGTAGATTAGTGTACTTAATGTGAAGTATTGGTGTTTGGCAAAAGCTGTTTTGTGTGGTGTACCTGGGGGAATATTGATTCGTTCATTGGGATCAGACGGAGGGACACTGGAGTGTCTTTTGAGAACGGATTGCAACACGAAGAGCTGACGAACTGTAAGTACCTTACAATCTGAGTAGAGTTGAGTTGTTGGATAGCGATAAGGTTTTCGTAGCATCACTTTCAGTATTGCTCTCTGGGCTCTCTCCACTCTAAGAAAAGTAAAATTGTTGTCTCATTTGACTTTCTTCTCTTTTTAGGGTTTCGTAGTCAACAAGGAACCCTTATAGTTTCTCCATGTCCGTCTGTCTGTCTGTCTGACATCGGCTTAGCTCAGAGTCTCTTAGTACTAGAAAGTTGTAATTTGGCATGGTCATACATATTAATCACGCCGACAAAGTGGTAAAAAAATCTTGTTTTTAGGCTACCTACCTATCTAAAAAATAAATAAATCTTGCAGGTAAAGTGGGAACGATATTTATTTTTCTCGTCTATCCCATGTTATGGGGTATCGTTGGATAGCCCGTTCAAAAATATTGTGGATATAGAAACCATTTTTCGATTCAGGGATCCGTTTGCATAAATTAAGCTTTAAAGTGCAAATTTTTGGGTGTTTTTGTTGGATATGTGAAAAAAATATAGCAACAGTATATATTATAACGAAGTTAAAACGAAAACTATCACAGTTAAGTAGGCTTTACTCTCAAAACGAGTAATAGTCGACCAACTTACATTTGCAGTTGGAGAATTCACCGTGACGTATATCGATGTATGGGAGAACATGTTTTTCAACTACGTTATAAGTTTGTTTTTGGGATAAATTCATCCCAACTACGGAATCCTTCATTGTGCGTGGTCTGACACGCACTTGGCCGGTTTTTTTCTTAATTTTCCTCAAACCACTAAAAGCACAAATTTTAAATTGTTTGTTTATTAGCCTACACTGTAGCGTCTATCTGGCCTTTTCGGCGTTCATATAAACGATAAGCATTGTGTCTGTAGAGATACTGTATCTTGTAATCAGAGCAACAGACTGTCATCTGACCTTCACATTATATCCAAATTAATGGACCTATATAAAATAGTTAAATAAAATATATACTAATAATAGTATAGTAGTATAATAGTTTACGGAAGTATGAGGATGGGCTAAAAAAATGCTTATCTGTAGACGTATATAATTATACTATACACTTATATAATTAATAGAATTAATGTCGCCACTAAAGCGCCACGCTGTGCGCTTTAGTGGCGACATTAATTTAATACACGTATACAGTTTCGCCTTTACGTTTTATGAAAATATTTTAATTTCACTAAACGTTATTATTTATTGATTTATTTACAATTTTCTAAAATAGCATCTTGGAGCCACCTGTACTTGAAAACTGTAGCGCAGAGGTAATTAGCAGGGGTCATGGATCATAACATCGAATCAATGAAATTAAAACAAATAACGTGCAAAGAGTAGGCGAATTGAAGGACAGAGAGAGCTTTATTATTTAGCTTGTTTGAAATTTATTTATTTTTCAATTTATAATTATTTATCTTAATATAATATATTAAAAAACTACATTTTTAAATAAAATATTAAAAATATTTTTTTTTTATGATTGCTACCCACCCGTATGTTGAATTAATGTAGCCATTGTGGCGGCACGCTGTATATGTGATACCTACGTCCACAGTTAAAAATTTTAATCGAAGTGACGAATTCTATTTAGGCAAGAAGTGCTTGCCTAAATAGCATTGCAGAATGGGCGTAACAGGTAACCTATCATGTTTTACCGACTTAGCTTAGCGCGACGCGACTCTAGTAGAACAATGTCATGAAATCTTCATGGAAATTCTTCTACCAGTCGCGACGCGCCTGCCTGCGCGGGTTTTACCTGAAAAATAATATACTGCTCCGAAGTTCAAATGCAAACCTTCCTTCAAGACTTTGTTCACAAGTCCCACTTAGGCTTCTGATATAGCCAACTGAACTGAATATGAACGCTAGCAATCGATTCATCGTCATTCATAATTTCAGCCAAAAGACGTCCACTGCTGGACATAGGCCTCCCCCGAAGGGGGGGGGGGGGTGTTTGCCATAATGGCCACGCTTGGCAGGCGGGTTGGCGATCGCAGTATGGTGTTAAAATGCATAGAGAACGCTGCTGCCCATTCTCTAGAAAGTCCCTCAGCAGCCGATTAACAGCATAATATTGTCGTTCTTTATTAATGAACATGAGCTGTCGTATTCAAGTAAGAGCTTGTCATGGTCTTCATACGTATATTGGTTTATATTTTTAGCTACTGGTAGGTGAATAAATTCAAATCGATTGTTTTAAACAGCGTTTAGTTTGTGCAGTCTTCGGTATGTTTAGCTGCTGGGGTTCGTCTCGCGACTTCTTTACTATCTGTGGTTATCAATCAAAAATTTGTACAAACGAATCCTTGATTGAATCCGATTGTCGCCATCGTTCTTTCGGCAGGTACAGTAAGATCTCCTAACTGCTACTACTGTTAGCTTACTCTTCAAACTGTCGGTGACTGGTGGATTTATATCCTCGACAAAAAGACTCCTGACTAGCACAGCAACAATTTGTGAACTTATCAAATTTCTATTCAATAATATTACTTTCTGAAAAAATATTTTACAAAATTATAGAAAATAGAAATACAAACGATGTTAAATATTACAGCACCTTTAAAAAATATTTAAATACCATCACAAAAAGTTTATAACTGTCCAGCTGGGTGAATATTTCATTTCGTGCATATTATCATCTTTTGGAGAATAGTCAAATAAATGTGCCTAATCATGTTCATTATATGTTTTTTTGAAAGTGTTTAATGATGATAAGTGAAATATAACAAAGGGACAGTAATCAGGCTTTTAGTTTTGAAGATATTGACGTTTGTTTTTTTGAAGGAACGGTAATGAGATTTAACACAAATGGGAATTAGATATCTATTTATGGTAATGAGGTAGGAAAAATGGTAATTAACAATAAACCAACAGTTTCATAAATCAGCCTTTAATTGTAATAAAACAAACCTATAAATTAACTTTTAAATACGTATCAGGAATTTATAGGATTATTATTATTATTTATTGGGTGTATTATTTTACAGTTTTATTATTATGTACCTACATAATAATAAAACTATAAAATAATACAGAAACAAAACATAATCATACACAAAACTCTATAATAATCTTTGATATTGTAGCTTGTAAAGCATTTCGAAATAACAATTATAGCAATCTATAATTTAATATAAATAATCATTGACATAATAGCATAATACCGATAAATTAACGAAAAAATTATGAAACTTTAAAAAATCAATAATTTCTGGGTGCTCCATAGCTTATTTACTTCGCACTAACTAAATAATTAACATACAAACGTAATATAATTAATATAACAAATAATAATAAGTAGTAGATAGGTAATAAAAATAAAATTTGTTGAAGTTTTCCCTCCATTTTTTTCTTTGCTGTCTCCTGGTTCTTGGGGTCATATTGACAGAATTTTTTCTTCTTTCTTCTTTTCTTTTTAGGTATCTTTGGTGTTCTTTTTCTTTTTGTAAAGCATAATAAAGGACAGGGTCTGATTTAATATTTTCATATCTTTTTATACGTGCTATTCTTGCCCTTTCTAGTATTTCTTCTCTTGTTCTTCTTCTTCGAGGCATTTTGTTCTAAAAAAATATTATTGTTTATATGGAGACATATATGACAGTGGACAAGCAATAAATGTAGGTAAGCCCCTTTTAGTCCGTTATTAATAAGATTGTCCATTTTCTTACTTGCCTTACTTTGAAAAATATAATGGTGTGCTGGTAACCAAAGACAACCCCCATGTAACCAAAGACAACCCCCATGTAACTAAAGACAACCCCCATATAAGACAAATAAGGAAAAATACAGTGTATACGGAATTGAATCCCAGAATATAATCATTACCGTTCGTTTCTTCTCATTACCATTCGAATAAAAAAGAACGGTAATCAATGGTAATTAGATTCATAAATATTTTCGATAAATTACCGTTATTTTTTCAGGTTCAGGATTAATTTGTTGAGTTTATCAGCGGAAAAAGAGACTTATGCCGAATACATCTGGCAAATAATTCTTTGATAAAAATAAATATAACTACCTTTCATAACACGAACAGTATAGAGAAAAAATCCGAACCACGTCACTTTTCGGACAGGGGGAACTTCAATTTACGTAGCTGAAATCACTCTTTCCCGCGCGTTTTCGGCTTGGTGGCCGAGCGTTGACTGTTGTCGAATATTTTGTGCGAAGCGCGATGCACAGTGACGCGTAAATATTAAAATATAGGATCGAACATACCGTCGAATGGTAATTATGGGAAAGTGTAGGGACATTTTTCAAAATTGTATGAAACGGCTTAAATATGTTCTTCCTTACACAATAAATCGTCTCTGTATAGATTAACTATCCTGTTGTCCTAAAAAGTAATAAAAATTGAATGCATTTCTAATTAAAAAAAAGATGTTCTAAGGATTGTGTCTAATAGAACACCAAGTTAACTACGAGTACAAAAATAACGTTAAGTTCAACTTCTTTCAGCGTCTCATATATTCTTTGTCGTCCGCCGTGTAATATGCACGAAATATTCACCAACTGTAGGGGACAGTTGTTCACTTTTTATTATTGTTTTTAAATATTTTTAACGGACTCACGGACCGTGGCTTACAAGGCTTACCCTGAAACCGTGAGGACACTGACAGAAAATAGTTCTATACCTATAAACATAACGCCTGTTTTCCTCAAAGTGTTAGGCAGAGATGCACCCACATTTTGCCAGGTATGTTTACAGGAAAACCTATAAGAAGTCTATGGTCTTAAAAACTAACATGGTAAACCTCTCAATATTGTGTGTAAAAACTTACATTTGCACTTGGAACGTATGGCAGAACATGTTTCACAACTACAATGTTAAATATGTTCTTTGGTGATATAATCCCAACTACGAAACTCCTTCATTGTGCGTGGTCGTCAACTCGTTCATCGTCACCCGTCCAACACGCACTTGACCGGTTTTTTTTTATGGTAGCTATCGTGTTACCATACTCACCAGAATATAGTTTTTTTTTTCTATAACTATGCTAATTTTGCAGGATTTTGGTGGTAGTGGTTTCATATTTTAAACTATTAAGAGAATTTTCTACCTCGTCTTTTACAAGAAAAGACGTTAATTATTGCTATGATAACTTAGTTCAGTTCCATTTAGTCTAAGACATTTTGTAGAAGAGAATCCTGTCCCTTAAAACACAAGATAATTATTCTTACCTTTAGAGCCAGTGTCTATTTGTACATGTGTGATATGTTACATGTTTTATGTTAATAAATATGTATCAAGTAGCTTATTGTTAATGATAATTAAATGAATCCATTATGAATACGTTTATTGGAGAATTTAGCGTTCATGGCAACATTCAAATCTATTGATGTCTTCTTTTAGATCTGAAATATCATGTTTTAATGTCAGTACTGGTACTCAGTCTTCAGAGCGTTTACGACGTACGGCATTTCATACAAACTTTCAAGCCCTTGTTTTTCGAAATGAATGAACCGATTTTAATGAAACTTCATACGCATAAGCAGGATACAAAGTTGTAAAAATTTAGTTAAGAACGTTTTCAAAATGTTTTATTCAAAAACAGATAACTGGAAATCTCTGTTTCTATGGAAAATTTAAAATCGGCCTAATTTGGCTGTAACACAATTTTTCGAAAATGTTCCTAACTATAAGAGTCTATTTATGTGGTTCAGGAAAAAAGAAACAAAAATACGCCTCATGTTTTTTCAGTGGGGATTTTTACCGGGTTATTAAATGGGGCGCGGGCGGTCGTCGTTTAGCGGGTGTCTATAAGTCACAACGTATGAGTATGACCCCCTGCTGACAATTTGCATTTTTTTATGAAATTGGGGTAATCTTGGTACTAAAAATGTGTATTAGTATAAATGTAAATAGCAATAACTTTTTATTTTCAATAATAATAAGATTTTTATTATTTTTTGGTAATTTTATTGCAGTACCTATGTGCCCCTTTCTGTTCGGACAGAGTTTTTGTTACATGGTGTATAAAAACATATTAGCTAAAATGTAATATGTACATTAATGAAATCACGATTGAAAGTTATCTCATTAAGCCCAGTGACAAGTATTGTTAGTTATAAAGCCTCGTATTTACAGGACAAATGTCCTGCAATTCGAGTCGCTTGAGGCGGTAGGCGATGTCGACCGATGGAGACGTTTCTCCAGATAATATTTTGCCTCACTACCTATTCCATCATTTTCGATGTTACCTTGCCAGACATGTCGTGCGACGTCGCCCGACGTAGCTTGACTTCGCCCGACATCTCTAGGAACACGAGTCGTGGGAAGCTTTATCCGGCGGTTCATGTTGGACGTAAGTATACCTAGGTCGCATTTTTGGTTTTCTTCATCCTATATCGTTCTGTTTTCTTTGATTTGCCTTTCTTTATATATGACGTATATAACTTATGTACGAGTACCTAGTAATAACAAAATAAATTTTGTCAATCATCAAGAAACACGTAATTATGTCTGCTTGCTTTGCATTGAAGAGCATGGAGCACGATAGGCCATGACGCTCGTTGAGACGCCCAATGTATAGAGGGCTTAGTATTCAAAGTCAGGTACTAGTGCCACTTATCCTTTCAGTAGCCATTATTGGAACTATTCATTTCGCCATCTTAGAACGGCATATGGATGTATATGGCTCAATTTCTTATTAACATAGTGTTTATGTCAAATTGTTACTAACAAAGTGGACTATATATCTGAAATAAAGAATTTGATTTGATTTGATATACTATTTACTGAATATTATACTCTTTGGTTTACTGTCATGTGGTCTGTTTAAAGTTTAATACAAGATATCCTTGTGACCTTTTATTCTTATTTGACCGAGATTTTATCTTTTATCTAGAAGTCTAAATGCGACACCAGATTACATGGATTCCTGCCATTCTTTTTTAAAAGCGTCTTCATATATTTCCATACATTTTACTGCCCTGCGTTATTGTGATGTCATGCCCTATATAAAGGCTCTTACACACTCACGCGATATCGCGGGCGCGACAGGCACCGACAAAGACAATTCCTTTGTCGGTGCACGTCGCGCCCGCGATATCGCGTGTGTTTGTAAGAGCCTTAAAATGTACTCTGTGATGTCATGGACGTGAAGGGTGGGCGTTTTTGGGGGACTGTCTTATGTAATTTTTGACGTTCGCAAAGTGCTGATTCTCAGCGTAGTTTGAATAAATGACTTTTGATTTTGATGTTGACGGCCACGATAATATTGTCACGTAAGAAATTGTAAAAAATGCCCAGACTTCTTGGCGGGAAAGTGAAGCGTCATGTTAGCAGTTTTGTTTTATTTTCTAAAATTTGTGTTTAGCCGAATATTAATGTGTAATAGTGGTGGATTATTAACCATTAAGTGTTCGTGAACCTGCATTCGTGTAGGCAAATGAAACAAAACAGTGCAACATTACTAAGAAGTCCGCGCGAGGTTTCAGTAAAGTGCCACATCTTTACTGAAACTCAAGGGGAGCGGGGCGGGATGTCATCTATCATCGTTATCATGCATTGAATGGAGTTCATTTCATAATTTGTCCTTGTTACCTAATTTTACATGACACTGGCTAAATGCACAAACCGTGCGAAACCAAAAAGAAAAAAAAATGCCCAATACGAGGTTGGAATTAAACAAAAACTAAGAGTTTGTGGACAAACTTAAAAATACTGACCTATAGTGGATGGCGCAAAAGACACGACTGGGTTTTAAAAATAAAATATGACTGTTGCACTGATATTTACTATTCTTTTGTTAGAACAAACTAAAAAACACATTTTGGCGATTTAACATGGGTAATCTCACCGCTATCCAACGAAGCAAAATAATATAAATTTTATTTGAACATCATCGCTCGATTATTGAAACCCAACGAACAAATCACCGCTATTTCCATGTGCATAACTCTCCCTCAAAACCCATGATTCGACGGTTGTTGGCAAGTTTTCAGCAAAGAGGTTCAGTATCCTATTTTCCACGAATTGGAAGACTACGTTCTGTTCAAAGAGTGCCGGCGAGTGTAGAGGCGAACTCGGAAACATCATGAACGCGTAGGTGTTCGTCTCAGCTGGGAATCCATAGGAGATCACTTCAAAGACTATTGAAACAGGATTTGAAATGTTTCCATATAAGGTGCAATTAGTTCAGCAATTGAAACCAACAGATCACCAGCAGCGTCTTAATTATGTGATTCGGATTCAAGAACTGGCTCGAGAAAATAATGATTTCATTGATAATTTGATAATGAGTGATGAAGCTTATTTTCATTTGAACGGCTTTAATAACAAACAAAATTGCAGAATTTGGGGTACAGAGAATTGAAAAGAAGTCCACCGAGCATGAATCACACCCTATCAAGTGTATAGTCTGATGCGCAGTTACATATCACAAAGGTTTATTGGGCCCTATTTTTTTTAAGACAACGACGGCAGTGCTTCCTCTTGGATGGCTTTAGATATCGGAATTTGAGGGAAACAATTTTAACGCCAGCTCTTGTCGACAGTACAGAGATTCCAACAAAATGAAGCCACTGCGGATACGGTTCCAGCCACAATAACTATCTTAAGGCAGACTTTCAGAGAGGGTCTCGAGATTTGCCTTTGTTCGCAAGAGTCCAACTTTCTCAGGAGTCCAACTTTTATAACATCCATACAAGTCTTCGCATGAGTCCAACTTTTATTTTTTATGTACTTTTATTAGCACTATTCCAACTGTAGCTGGACAGAAACTCATTATAGTTTTTAACCGAATTCAAAAAAAGGATGAGGTTCTCAGTTCGTCGCGTATACAGGGTTACTGTTAATTTATTCATTAGTAATTTATATCAATGATTATTGGTACTTAATCGGAAACAACGTTTGTTTTCATAAATGACACCATGACTTCCTGTAATATAGTGTATTATCTATGACCATGACACCAATGAGCTTCTTTTTTATTTTTCATAAAACAAAACATGACATTGTTATTTTCCAAAAAACCACAATGAGTTTCTATCATATAGTTTATGTGCGTAATTGTACCGTCCAGTTGGAATAGTGCTAATAAAAGTACATTCAAAATAAAAGTAGGACTCATGCGAAGACTTGTATGGATGTTATAAAAGTTGGACTCTTGCGAACAAAAGTACATTAAAAATAAAAGTTGGACTCATGCGAAGACTTGTATGGATGTTATAAAAGTTGGACTCCTGAGAAAGTTGGACTCTTGCGACCAAAAGGAGATTTGCAACATTTCACTGTTTTCACCCGCACGTTCCCCGGATTTAACAGCGCCAGATTATTTTCTCTGGGGTTATTTAAAAGACAAGTTGTACATTAAAAAACCCAGGACAATCGAGCAGCTGAAGGCGAACATTCGAGCTGAAATACGGTTGCTAACTCCTCATTTTCTGCGGAAAGTAATGAGAAATGCGCTCGAAAGAGCCCGTTTTTGTGAGGCTGTAAATGGTGGTAATTTACGTGGAGTAATATTTAAAACCTTACTCGAAAATATCTCCACGAGTTTTATTTTATTATCTGATAACAATTAACATAAATAAACGAAAATTAACAAAGTTATAAATAGTTGCAACCCCTTCCTGACTTATACGCCACCCTGTACATTATAAGTTAAAATTATGAAAAAAACAAACAACTCGATTGTCAAAAAATATATTAAAAAATTGTAAGTAGAAGGTATATCTCGCTAACAGAATTTTCTATACAAGCTCCCTCTCTCTTAGAACCCTCCACTATTTTAATGCCAATGACACTTTAGTATGTTAGTACTTCCTCTATACTGCTATAACTGGGGCTCATAATGACCCATTTAATTAAATACATAAAAAAAAAATAACTTAAAAGATCATTTACTCAACTGTTCAATAAAAATACAGGACTAGTTTAATGACGACAAACTTACAGAAGAAGAGTACAAAAACAATCTTAACCACGTTTACGACACACTTATAATTCACATCCCGTGACCAGCTATACAAATCCGGTTATAACAAACTATAACATTCTCACTAGTATAGGTTTACATAAAAATACGTTTATTCTAATGGCAAAGTATGCAGATAAGGTATGGACCAGTAAACTTGGTTTCACCTCCAATATATTGTAACTTTTACAATATTAGCGGCCGATCTATCTGATATGGGTACTACCATAGAAATATAAAAAACAGTACTAAATTTAATGTTTGTTCTAGCATAGCCTAGCCTAGGCCATACGGATTTTCTGAGATCCCTGAATTGTTATTGCATAGCAATCAAAATTGTTTGTCAGATATCGCTATGTTAGTAACAGGGCTGCCATTTAACAACACCCACATTTAAAAAAAAAGTATTATGTTCTTAGCAGACGTGCCTGCATCAGTAGTCTTTTCCATTCAACTACAGCGTGATTGCACGGCTTTCCCTGATCGTTCCGAGTATTAACAATATCAGTTGCGGTATTTCAGTCATCACACTCTATCAACTGTGCATATTATCCAAGATCCAGTTCATGTAATAGGCCACATTGGTGTAGACTCCTGGGAAGCCGAGGCCGCACCTCTTCGAACCGAAGGAGACGATACCTCGCTGGACGTATCGCGCCCCAAATTTTCCGTAAGTGCCAGGGAACATAAGAGGCCCGCCCGAGTCTCCTCCACAAGAATCCTTGCCTTTGACCCCACCAGCGCATATTTGAGTCTGCTTTATTTTCGAGGATCTATAAAAAAAGATAATAAAACATTATATTAAGCTAATATTTAATATCTATGCAAATGTCGAGAAGAAAGCAAGGAGACCCTGATCCTAAGGATCCCTGAATGCTCTATCAATTTGAAGTTAGTCCAATGATGCTCCCTTAGGGTAGGTACACCAAGACCATAGTAACAGAAACATATTACATTTTTTAGAAGTTCGTGCATTGTATTGAGTATAAGGTATCTCAATACAATACTGTTTCTTCAATGCTGCTCAGTCCATCTAGAGTATCAACTGTCCAGTCAATGCTCAAGCTTATGCATATTTTTTAAACGATCAAGATGATGTTGATGGCTATTAGAAGAAGGTGACCTAGAACTATAGAGAGTTTATGGAAAAGTTTATTTATTTATATATACTTAATTCTACACCAGGAAATACATATTAAAAAAAAACACTCTACAAAACATATGGTTGGGGAAAAAGTCTTTTCGCATTATAGTATGTATGAACTTGTAATAAAATCTCTTTGGCTTTATACTATTTGTATCTGGCTGGTTTTGGTATCATTGAAAGTTTAAATTTTAAAGAACATAATTCCAAATTCAAATTAGGAAAATATGTGATTTTCATTTGTTTTTCGTACTGTCAAGATGAGTGAATCTAATGAAGAAATTCGATACATTTTAAAATTTTACTACAAAAAAGGTAAAAATGCAACACAAGCCGCGAAAAAAATTTGCGATGTTTATGGACCTAGTGCAGTGTCTGTGAGAGTAGCACAAATTTGGTTTAAGCGTTTTCAATCCGGAAATTTTGATGGCAAAGATGCACGTCGCGCTGGTCGCCCGGATTACGGATAAAATGGATGCCATTTTTGAAAAAGTGGAGCAAGGTCGGCCGGCATATCAGTAGTTACGACGTAGCTGAAGAACTGGGAATTGACCACAAAACAGTTTTGGCACATTTGAAAAAACTGGGTACACAAAAAAGCTCGATATTTGGGTACCTCACGAGCTCACTGAAAGAAACTAATGAACCGTGCACTCATATGTGATTCTTTATTACGACGTAATGAAACCGAACCATTTTTGAAGAAGCTGATAACTGGTGATGAAAAGTGGATCACGTACGACAAGAACGTGCGAAAAAGGTCGTGGTCAAAGGCCGGTCAGGCTTCACAGACTGTGGCGAAACCCGGGCTAACTCACAACAAGGTTATGCTGTGTGTGTGGTGGGATTGGAAGGGCATTATTCATTATGAGCTGTTACCACCAGGCAGGACCATCGATTCTGAACTCTACTGCGAACAACTGATGAGATTAAAGCAAGAAATTGAGAGAAAGCGGCCGGAATTAATCAACAGAAGGGGTGTGGTTTTTCATCATGATAACACTAGGCCTCACACATCATTAGCCACTCAGCAAAAAATAAGAGAGTTTGGCTGGGAGGTGTTAATGCATCCGCCGTATAGTCCTGACCTTGCACCTTCAGATTTCCACCTGGTTCTCTTCAGAATTCTTTAGGCAGTGTCAGGTTAACATCACGAGAGGACTGTCAAAACGCCCGCCGCACGCTGCTGTGGTTTTATTATTATTAGTGGTTTTATTAATAATAATAATAATAACACCACTTGTCGCGGTATTTTGATCAGAAGTCCCAAAATTTCTATAGCAATGGGATCATGTCCCTACCTACAAGATGGCAAAAAGTTATCGAACAAAGTGGTACGTACATACTTTAGTTAAATGTAAATAAACTATATTACAAAATGTTTTGAATTTTCTAAAAAAATGCGAAGAAACTTTTTGCCCAATCTATTACAATGGGCGGCCGTATTACTTTCTGCGATCTCGTCCAGGTAATCTTGGAATGGACTGTGATTGCGTGGACATAAAAATGGAGTTGTCAATGGTACACAATAATAAGTATATAGATACAATATACTATAATAGCGACATAGATACATGACACACATACACAGGGTGACTTGTAATTGGATATATTCCTTCCAGTTACAGTGTGTGACCCATTTGCAACAATTAAGCATCCCATAAAGCCTAGGTGAAAATTCATGGGATTGGAGAAAACCCAATTATTATGTATTTTTGAAATTTTCCCAAAATTTGTCACTACATATCACTTTTCTCTAAACTCTCAAATTGAATGATATTCATTGCTATTCCATTACGTACCTATTACTATAACAATCCTTTCGATGTACCAAATTTTTTAAAACATCAAACTGTTATAAGTTTCAGGAAGAAGTTTATTAACCAATTTAAAAAATCATCTACGTACATGAACTTTGACACCAGTTATCTCAAAAATTTTGTATGGAATTATGCGTACAAATTACGGGGAAGATATATTTATTTATGTAGCTGTCAAACGAGGTACAAACGTTAAAATTAATTTTAGGTGCCGATGAAACAGTCGATAATGTTGGCAAAGGTCGAATTTGCTAATAACACCAAAAACGAGCGGCCTGGGGGCCAAGTTTGCTAACGCAGTTGTGTCCGAATGGCCGATCATTGGCACCATAATTGTAGAGTTTGACAGTTTTGCTAATCTCCTAATTGAAAAGCGTCTTTATGATTTTCCAATGACGTGCTACTGATACTCCATTGGAAAAAAAATCTGTATATGGTAATCTCGTACTGACAAGCTCCTATTATTTTGACTGCCCTATGGACCACTGTCACGCCATTAAGAATTTAGGAGGTTACAAACTATTGGCACAATGGTCATGGCGTTGCCTTGGTATGGTCGTCATAATGACCGATCATTGAAAATAGCAGACTTGGGCCCCTGGACAGAGAAGGATTTGTCAAAGAGAGTTGTAGAAGGCATTGGCAAGTTATATGATGACCTTAAAAATTTCGTGGGAGTCGCAAAGATACTGGAAACGTTTCTTAAGAGAGAGAGAGGTGGAAGGGGAAAAGAGCACATAATACGAAAGGGAAAAAATATAAGCATGCGAAGGCGAATTGGTAACCACTTGGGCTTCACACGAAATTGGTAACCACTTGGGTTTCACATGAAATTCGGGATAGTTGCGCAAACCGAATATGAACCTTAACCTACAAACATTTTGAAGCCGCTCAAGTTTATCGAGTTGGTCGTGAGTAAGGTCAAGAAAGGATGAAAGTTAATCTAACCCTTTGTATGCCACCGTACAATCCTCGGCGCTAATAACAGGAAGCTCGACGCTGAGCAACACAGGAGACTGTATTCCTTCTTCTGTGACTCCCCAACCCGCAACAGTCATGTTTTTTCCAACAAAAGACTCCCTTTGAAGCTTTTGAGTGATGGGCAGACATATGGGTTGCATGCTAGCTGGAAACAAAATTAAAAAAATATATTGTAATGTTATCGACGATATCTTGGTAAATTAACTTAGCCTTTTCTATGTTAGTTTAGTTGCGGGGATGGGATAAAATATGGTGTGGCGGTGTGCCGCGAATACGGTATAGTGGCTTTCCTGCACGCAATCCTGTGCGCTTGTGTACGCTCCAAAGCATTCACGAAAGAGCGTACATGTACACTATAGGAGCCTGGGGTCTACCATAAAGTATTATAAACAGGTCACTTTTAGATGAAAAAAAATACCTGTCGTGCTAATTTGTACCATGAGCGCGTCAAGTAGCAGGTGAGCCAGCGATCACGTGGCCTAAGCCGGTGAGTCTACGTCACAGTAGCACCAAGTTTTTTTTGGACATTTAAACATTCAACAATTGCACTGCCATTATAATTTGCAGCCTTGAACTGCCCTGCACTTGACAAATATTTTAAAAGTTTATGGTAGGCCCCTTGTAGTATAACTATTTATTAGTTATGTAAACACTATTTCATGCACATCAGCAGTGAGGTAGCTGTCACTAGTGTTAACTGCCACTTTACTATGATTAATGGGAAAAGGTTTAGAACTGAAGCGTGCCTGCACGAACAGTTAGTGTGGTGATGAGCCAGTGTAATCTGTGTAGTGATATAATCATGAACAGGATTCTACATGGCCTATTTTTAATGTGTTTATAAACTATCCTTATGTATAAAAAAACACACGAAGTACTTACGAAGTGTAAAATTGGCTGGTTGAGCAAGTCGTATTAAAGCTATGTCGTCGACCAGCGACTGAGGTGTGTATCCAGGGTGCACCACTGTTTCAGCTATTGACACGGTCTGTGGAATAAAATAAGGCTCCTCTGTACTTTATGGCCCACGCGCGAGAAGCTTCAATTTTTTTTTCTTCGTCTATGCTGTAGTTAATGCCTAGATTTCGAGAATTGAATCCTAAAATTTTTTTTTTTTTAAAAACGGATACGGGTACGCCATTTTTTTAATACTATTGCGGTGTGCACGAAAAAGAATTAACGATGATTTTATTAAACAAACAGCGACAGTTTCCGGGGGCCCATTATAGAATCAAGTCGCCCCCTGCCTTTTTATCCATGTATATTCTCAGAAGTATAATTATATTATATATAACGTGCCGCTACAATGGCGACATTAATTTAACACACGGGTAGGGCTAGTTACCAGTAATACAAATAAACATTAATATAATAAGTTATAATAATTCGTACATTGAACAATTAAAATGTTCAAACAAACTAAATAATAAAGCTCTCTCTTTTGCACGTTGTTATGATCCGTGACCCCGGCAAATGACTTCTGCGCTACAGTTCTTTAAAAGTTGCTCCAAGATGCTAATTTAGTAAATTGACAATAAATCAATAAATAATAACGTTTAATAAAATGAAAATATCTTAATAAAACTAAAACGTGAAACCGGTCAACATCTGGATGTCCTCCAGTGTAGTGGTGCGGTAATTCAGTTCAATAGTCATCTGCACTATGCTCAGCTGGTGGCCCGTAAAAATCCTGGACTTCCTCGAGTATCTCTGAATTCGAAGTTACGATTCTGCTATCCGCAGTTCTTAGTTTCGTCAGATGGGACACACTACTGATTTCCACAACGCTGCTACTGAGTTCCTTGTTGAACAGGAAGCACCGCCTTGGGAGAGCTGATCAGCTTCGCGAAAATAGAATAGATGGCCTGACTACAGGGTTATCGTGTCCTCCTCCTGTCTTCGGACTTCAGATAACCCCAGTATATGGCAGTTAATGTGACCTAAGTCTACCTCAAGCTCGCCAAGATGATGGTCCAGCCTCATCAAACGTATGTTATACGTAGCCAGATGTAGTTGTTCGTAACCCGGAGGTTCTTCGCTCCCACCGTCCCGCCGTTTTCGAGATTGCTACCTTGACTAGGACTAGCGGGACCACCGGGAACTGGGAGCCGTTGTTGTGGCATTTTATTCATGAGAGGTTTATGCCCACAGTCATCATGCTGGGCAAGCGGATTGGTGATCGCAGAGCCAATCCTTTCGCAATGATGACGCTTCTGCCCGTCATCGCTCCGGATAATTTAGGTTGGTTTGTTGGATGGTTATACCGCCATCGGTCGGTCACTAGTGCAGTATAAAATATAAACTTGCATAATTATATACCTGCTGATGCATGATGCATTAATTCCAAATGATTTCTTGTATTTTAAATAGCCAATCAGAATGGTGATCCTTGAAGGGTCGAGGGTCGGGTTGAGGGTTGAGTGGTCGAGGTTATAGCTTAGTGGTGTGGAATTTGAGAGACATATGTCCAGCTGCTACCTAAAGGCAGTTGGTGAAATATTAGACAATTTGCAGCCTCACCTCTATTTTCGGTGCGCAGTAATCTGGTTCTGTATCATATGACGATTCACAGTCAGGATCCTGTCTGATGTCATGCTCCCCGAGGATGACTGCATCCAATCGAAGTCTGTTGCCCAGGAAGGACACGCAGTGAGCCGCCGTCAGGACATACCATTCGTTGATGAGTGAACCACCGCAGCTCAATGCTGCGCCGCGAGCTAGAAATTATAAAATAAAGTTTTTTATTTGTTGAGTATTGACTAGGAGAAGTGACTATTTAAACAAAGTTAAACAGTCCTTATGCGCTTGTAGTAGCTATATAAATCAATGTATTCCATACTAAAGGTAAAAATCCAAAATCATCATGCACAAGCAAGTTCAAGGCAGGACATTTATCGTAGTTTGTTAAATATGAATTTAAAAAAAAAATACGAGTAATCGTAGTCACGTTTAATTTAGAATCAAGTACCTAATTAACTTTTAATAGCTACCTAACTAGGTATTACATAGGTACCTGAATCATAAGATAGAAGCACCATCCAAGGCATTTCGAACAGGCCCGTCCTGTTACCGCCATAGATCCTTTCTCTTTCAATATCGCCACACTGCAGGGGCAGGAGGTCCAGGTTCGGATGAGCTTCGACGCCTATTGGCCCATTCTTATTGTCTAGCGTTGCTCTAGTAAAAGCTTCTACATTGTCATCAGTGTCAGTTCCTAAGATAACATTAGGAGTAGCTGGTTTTTGAGTAGCTGTGTTTCTAGAAGAAGCGCAACAAACCTGTAAAAAAGCATGTTTTTAAATACTGTTTGTTTTAAAATGTTTGATATTATCTAAATAGACCATGTCGTACACAATTTAAAATCTACTTTTTGTCTCAAATATAACCCTCAAGAGGATAATAGGCGATAAAAGTTTGTATGGGAAACGTAGCATTTCGTAAGTTTGAGATATACAGGGTGTGGCGTAAATAGTGGTCCAACGTTAAGGGGTCGACACGCGATATATTCAGCTACCGCATACCACAATTTGATTTTTATTTTTACCAGGGGTCTCAGAATAAAACATTTATTTTTTATTTTTTGTGAAAAATTAACACCTCGCGTTACTAATTTGGCTCTAATTTCAACAAAAAACATTATGTTCCAATTTTATTTTTGGTTTATAACTGCTGAATACATGTGCTATCTTATTCAAATAACTGTTTTACTGTAAACTTATAGATATTAAAGATAAAATGTGTTTATTTAAAATTTTAACTATTATCTTCAGAGAATCATGAGACTTTGGGCGCGAATGGTGTAAAAGAAATGTACTACACTGTCGGTGCCCATTATTGAAAAAAGTTGTCCATTTAATGCATATTCTAATCTCGTATTTATTAGTGATACCATAATTTGAAATAAAAATATTGCCATTTAAATTGAAAAGGAGCTGAATTTAAAAAAATACACTATTTAATCTATAAGTTTACAGTAAAACAGTCATTTGCATGAGATATCACATGTATTTAGCAGTTATAAACCAAAAACAAAATAGAAAAATAATGTTTTTTTTTTTAATTAGAGCCAAATTAGTAACGCGAGGTGTTAATTTTTCAAAGAAAATGTTTTATTCTGAGACCCATGGTAAAAAAAATAACAATTTGTGGTATGTGGTAGCTAAATATACCGCGTGTCGACCCCTTAACGTTGGACCACTATTTACGCCACACCCTGTATATGATGTACCTCTTTTTAAGAGATTTAAGGGATTGGAATTATAGTCCGTATCGTGAGGTAACAACAAAGGAATTGGTGATTTTCACATTTTTCACCCGTGTTAAACACTACTTTTCATTTCGAATATAAGGACAGAAAAAACAAATGTTTTTCTTAAAATATTTTTTTATTTTCTTGTTTGCTCGCCACTTCATAAACTCATTGTATGGATTTAAATATCTTTCCTTTGAAATATCTGGCAAAAGGTTTTCAGTAGTCAACATTTGAGAATCGCTTGAACTCATTTATATTAATTAATCAAATATTAGTATATAAAACCGAGATTTTGAATTTCGGTACAGCTTACAGAATTAGAATCCCGCCAAAATATATAGACTTTTTTAAATTTTAAACATGGAGCACACCTCGTCACCACCACCGCGGGCCGTCCCGAATAATAGGTATTTTTTTAAGTTCACACTGGTTGTTTATTACATTCACAAGACCGCAGCATTTTTTTTTTTAAGTCGATATTTCTTTTATTTATGTTAAATTTTTCGTAGCCGACTATCTAACCAAATTTTGTTTAATTTTTTTAATTCATTCCCGCGCTAGAGAGCGAAGCAATTACTATGAGTCTTTCCCGCCCAAGGGTGAGGAGCAACGTCTTCCACCCGCTACTCGGACTCGGAAAACAAACACTAGTTTCCGAGTATGAGAAATGAAAAAGCTAGTGCTCATATTACTTTCTCTTACTTGAGTCATTCGTGTCTTCCAAGAAGAAAAAGAAGTTTAGGAAAATCCCTCAATCCCACGAAGAAAAACAGTAACTAATGACTACAACTTACTAAAATAATACCACATGCTGTGATTCATTTTTATGTGAAAATATAACTATTCTGACTCGATAAATATGCGAAATAACCAGAGAGAAAGAAAACCAAACAATTTGTTCAATTTGCCAAAAAGTAATAAAATTAATGAAGATCACAAAATTGCGTTCTGAAGTATTCAGCAGTCGACGTGATGTATCGCATTATGAAGCAGTTTGGCAGTTGTAATTACGTTTATTTCAAGTTTCATATATATATTTTTTTTAATTTCTTATGAACTAACGGTTATTCTGGTATACATTTTACGTAATAATATTGCAGTTTACAGTCAATTCTGAGCGTTTTTGGTACTTTTATAGTTTTTAACGGGATGTTTCTTAGATATTCCACACATATTTCAAAATTGTGAAACCGGTATGAACTAAACCACTATTTATGAGATATTATTATAATAGTAGATTATTAACCACCCCTTGGTTAATAATCTAGCGAGGGTGTTAAAAACTTAAATCACGAGCGAAGCGACGGATTTAAGACGAGTCCTGAGTGTAGCGAGGGATTTAAGTTCACCTGAGACTAAGACAGCTTTATCACCGAGGAACATACTCTACTTTTCGTACCATTTGCGAAAAAATTAGCACAATAATAATATGAGATAAGCATTTATTAAAAATAATGACAATTAAAAGTAAAAGTTAACATTCGAAACATTGGTCCAATTATTGATAGAGAGAGTTACATTTTTGTTTGGTGCATTTATTGTTGATGAGTTGATTTAAGTATTTCTCTGTTCTTGCGTCTGAGGAACTTGCGTTTCATTGTAGATAGTATACGTCGGAGATAGTGGTGGTGGTGCATCGTGAGTTACGGACGAAGATAAGATGCCGGAAGTTGATGGTTGTGGCTCTGATGGATTAAGTTTTATATTTTTGTTAATTTGACTGCTTAATATGGTTTTATTCGCCATTGAGCTTTCGATATAACCCTCAGCTACTCTATCAGAGCTCCAACCACCGTGTCTTTTTATTGACGTAATATCCGCACCTGAATCCGCCAAGAAAGTCGCCGAAGTTCTTCTAAAGCAGTGACCGGGGTAGAGTTCAACATCTTTAAGTTTTAAATATTTAGCAATTTCCTTTGGCATATTGCTAATTTTATTTTTGCCGATGGCTTGTCGAGTATATTTCCCATTCCGATAGTTTATAAAAAATCTATTGTTTTCCATGTTGGTGGGACGTAATGCTTGGTATTTATGAATGATTTTAGTATATTGTCCTTGTACAATGAATGACCGATTTTTCTTTGTCTTAGTTTCCTTTACATTAATGAGCAGTAACTCATTGGAATAATTTTCAACGTCGTCCACCTTTAAGTTTACAAGTTCACATCCGCGGCAAGCACCATTGAGTCCAAAAATTAAGGCCACCTATAACAAAGATAAAAAACAGGTAAATATATAGAATAATTACCATTACTAAGATACGAAATATTCATAGTTAAATCATGTATACTTACTTTTGTGGCCAGAAAAATTTCGTCAGGAGCTTCATTAAGAAATTTTTCCACATTTTGAGTCGTAAAAATTTTAGACTTCTTTGCGCAATGCCCCTCTGATTTTCTTTTTAAAAAAGTCAGTAATTTCGTGAATCTATTTATTTCAATGCTGTGTTTGATGCTTATTGTAGCTTTCAGTTTTGAGTATATGCACCAAAGTGTATTCGGATTCTGTGTCTTGGATAAATAATCAAAATAGACAAGAAGCACTGATTCTGAAATTGATAGGCCTTTCGCACTTCTCCACGTTGAAAATTCTTCATAAGTTTTTAAATAATTTTCGTTGGATTTTGTTGGAAGCAAATTATTTATAATTGCGGCAGCATTTGCACTGATGGAATCCGACAATTCACTGTCACTGTCGCTTTGATTTAACATCGTAACGTATTTTTAGAACATTAACTTATTTATAAAAATAAACTCAACGTTTATGTATTTGAAGAAAACAAAAACGCGGCAAATTCCTAGACTAATATTCTTTTGTCGGAAAAGCAAAGGCATCAAGCTCATACGGCCTCGTCGGTTTTCGTAATTTTATATAATCATAACTGCATAATAAATGCGTATTCCTTTTTCAAAAAGATGTATAATGCTTTATATACAAACTCAATGGTGTAAACACAGATGTAGTTCAATATAAATTTCGGTAAGTATTCCAAATTTAAATCACATTCTCCCCCTAGAGGATGAATCTAATTCAGTACAATTTTCTTTCCCTGTTTTTAACAGATTAAAAATGACTATTGTTATTTTCGCTTTTTGTGGCATAGAATGTCACTTTTTTGAGCAAGTGGTACGAAATAGTAGATTATTAACCAAGGGGATAAAGCAGTGTCTTCTGTCGCGGATGACGATTTAAATCGCGAGCGTAACGAAGGACTCGAGGTTTACTCCCGAGCGTAGCGAGGGTGTTAAAAACTTAAATCACGAGCGAAGCGAGGGATTTAAGACGAGTCCTGAGTGTAGCGAGGGATTTAAGTTCACCCAAGACTAAGACAGCTTTATCACCGAGGAAAATACTCTACTTTTCGTACCATTTGCTAAATAAATAACACAATAATAATATGAGATAAGCATTTATTAAAAATAATGACAATTAAAAGTAAAAGTTAACATTCGAAACATTGGTCCAATTATTGATAGAGAGAGTTACATTTTTGTTTGGTACATTTATTGTTGATGAGTTGATTTGAGTATTTCTCTGTTCTTGCGTCTGAGGAACTTGCGTTTCATTGTAGATAGTATACGTTGGAGATAGTGGTGGTGGTGCATCGTGAGTTACGGACGAAGATAAGATGCCGGAAGTTGATGGTTGTGGCTCTGATGGATTAAGTTTTATATTTTTGTTAATTTGACTGCTTAATATGGTTTTATTCGCCATTGAGCTTTCGATATAACCCTCAGCTACTCTATCAGAGCTCCAACCGCCGTGTCTTTTTATTGACGTAATATCCGCCCCTGAATCCGCCAAGAAAGTCGCCGAAGTTCTTCTAAAGCAGTGACCGGTGTAGAGTTCAACATCTTTAAGTTTTAAATATTTAGCAATTTCCTTTGGCATATTGCTAATTTTATTTTTGCCGATGGCTTGTCGAGTACATTTCCCATTCCGATAGTTTATAAAAAATCTATTGTTTTCCATGTTGGTGGGACGTAATGCTTGGTATTTATGAATGATTTTAGTATATTTTCCTTGTACAATGAATGACCGATTTTTCTTTGTGTTAGTTTCCTTTACATTAATCAGCAGTAACTCATTGGAATGATTTTCAACGTCGTCCACCTTTAAGTTTACAAGTTCACATCCGCGGCAAGCACCATTGAGTCCAAAAATTAAGGCCACCTATAACAAAGATAAAAAACAGGTTAATATATAGAATAATTACCATTACTAAGATACGAAATATTCATAGTTATATCATGTATACTTACTTTTGTGGCCAGAAAAATTTCGTCAGGAGCTTCATTAAGAAATTTTTCCGCATTTTGAGTCGTAAAAATTTTAGACTTCTTTGCGCAATGCCCATCTGATTTTCTTTTTAAAAAAGCCAGTAATTTCGTGAATCTATTTATTTCAATGCTGTGTTTGGTGCTAATTGTAGCTTTCAGTTTTGAGTATATGCACCAAAGTGTATTCGGATTCTTTGTCTTGGATAAATAATCAAAATAGACAAGAAGTACTGATTCTGAAATGGATAGGCCTTTCGCACTTCTCCTCGTTGAAAATTCTTCATAAGTTTTTAAATAATTTTCCTTGGATTTTGTTGGAAGAAAATTATTCATAATTTTGGCAGCATTTGCACTGATGGAATCTGACAATTCACTGTCACTGTCGCTTTGATTTAACATCGTATCGTATTTTTAGAACATTAACTTATTTATAAAAATAAATTAAAATAAACTTAACGTTTATGTATTTGAAACGCGGCAAATTCCTAGACTAATATTTTTTTGTCGGAAAAGCAAAGGCATCAAGCTCATACGGCCTCGTCGGTTTTCGTAATTTTATTTAATAATCATAACTGCATAATAAATGCGTATTCCTTTTTCGAAAAGATGTATAATGCTTTATATACAAACTCAATGGTGTAAACACAGATGTAGTTCAATATAAATTTCGGTAAGTATTCCAAATTTAAATCACATTCTCCCCCTAGAGGATGAATGAAATTCAGTACAATTTTCATTCCCTGTTTTTAACAGATTAAGAATGACTATTGTTATGTTCGCTTTTTGTGGCATAGAATGTCACTTTTTTGAGCAAGTGGTACGAAAACATCTTTTTTGCATCCTGAAAACAAGCAGCTCCCTATTTGTTGATTGTCCCCAAAAAATAAGACCATACCGCAGAACTGAGGTGACTAATCCATGGTATGCTGTTAACAGTGTATCAGTATTTACTTTGTTCGAAAGTTGAAATAACAGATAATTATGCTGATTTGCTCAATCGCTTGCAAATTTCCTCCAAATAAGGTTTCTAAGCCAGTTGATCATCCACAGTTATACCTAAGAATTTGGCAATACTAACTTCTCCTATTTCATGATTACCATAAGCAATATTAACTAGCGGCTTCTCAAGCCGTTGGCGAAAGTGCATTATTTTGGTTTTATTTAAATTAATTATAAGATTATTATCATTAAGCCAATTTATTATTTTATTTAAAGAATTATTAATGTCATTTTGATAATTTATTGGATTATTACATTCTATAATAGCCGTGCTATCGTCCGCAAAGAGTACCATCTTTTGCCCTATGGATTTTGGGAGGTCATTTATATAAATTAAAAAAAGGGTTCGTCCCAGAACGCTTCCCTGAGGCACACCATATTTTATGTACCTTGGCTCATAGGTATATGTGGTTTCTAATTTAGTTGTAAGACATATCCTATAGATTTCCGTACATTGTACTCTGTCACTTAGGTATGATTCTAGAAGCTTAAGGATGTTTCCTCTAACGCCGTAACCATGTAATTTTTGCAGCAAAATATTATGATCTACAAAATCGAACGCCTTCGTCATGCCTGTGTAAATCGCACAAACATGTTTTTTTTTTATCTACAGATGTCAAGACACTTAATAGCAGGTCAAACAGTGCCATATTAACATTGACATTCTTTCTGAATCCCTTTTCTTCATTACAAAATAATTTATTTTTTTCGAAATAAGAATAAATGGAATAATAAATTACTTTTTCCGAATATTTTTGAGAATACTGGAATTTTAGCAATTGGTCTATAATTTTTAACAACGGTTCTGTCATTTCTTTTAAAAAGGGGCTTAATGATTACTTTCTTTAAACCATTTGCGAATATACCATCAGCAATACAGAGATTGATTACATGTGTTAGTGGTGGCGCTATAACTTCCTTGACATATTTTATCACTTTAGTTGATATGCCATCGTATCCAACAGTATTTGTGTTCTTAAGGCTACTAATTATTAACTATGACTTTAACTATGTCATCTTCTGTAACAGGCATCATAAATAATGAATGTGATGTCAGATTTTCCATAAAAGGTTTTTTCGTCGATGTACAATTCGTTTGTTGATTGATTTCAATAGCTTCAATAAAATATTTATTAAATTCATTAGCTATATCCATTGGGTGCGTTAAAATTAAGTCATCTTTAGCTATAGATAATATTGGTTCTTGGGGCAGACAAAATTTAGATTTGTTTATTACTTGCCAGGCCACTCTTGATTTATTTTGTGAAACATTTATAAAGTTGTTGTTTTGGAAAATATAAGAAAAAATTGGGAAAAGGGAGACGTTACAATTATAAACTATAGTCTTTCAATTTTTCAGAATAAGAATGCCAAAAATGGCCATTTAACGTAAAAATCATGGTTGAAATGTATACGTAGGTATACATTTCAACCATGATTTTTACGTTAAATGGCATGGCATGGTTTTCAACCGTGATTTTACTTCATCATCATCATCATCATCAGCCTATAGCAGTCCGCTGCTGGACATAGGCCTCTCCAATTGCACGCCATTCAGCTCGATTCTCGGCAACTCCCTGCGAAGATCGTCGCTCCACCTAGCCTGAGGGCGTCCCACCTTACGTTTGCCGATTCGTGGTCTCCACTCAAGAACACGTCTACCCCAACGGTCATCGGTTCTACGGCTAATATGGCCGGCCCATTGCCACTTCAGCTTGCTTATTCTGTGGGCTATGTCGACAACTTTGGTTCTCTGCCGGATCACCTTGTTCCGGATTCGATCCCTCAGAGAGACTCCAAGCATAGTCCGTTCCATAGCTCGCTGAGCGACCTTGAATTTATGGACCAGCCGTACCGTGAGTGTCCACGTTTCGGCTCCGTAAGTCATAACAGGCAGGACGCACTGATTGAAGACCTTCGTCTTTAGGCTCTGTGGAATACGCGACGAGAAGACTCGACGAAGCTTCCCAAATGCTGCCCAGCCCAGCTGAATTCTTCTGTTAACCTCCCTCTCAAAGTTGTTTTTACCAAATTGCAAAGTCTGCCCAAGTTAAACGTATTCTGGAACAACCTCGAGAGCACCGCCATTAACAGCAATCGGTCCCGGAGTGATGTGTTCGTTGAACATAACCTTGGTTTTGTCCAAGTTCATCCGGAGACCAATGCATACAGAAGAATCAACTAGGCCGTCCAGCATCTGCTGCAAGTCATGCAGCGATTCAGCCAGTATGACGATGTCATCTGGAAATCTCAAGTGTGAGATGTACTCGCCGTTGATGTTGACGCCACGTCCTTCTCAGTTCAGCGTCTTAAACACATCCTCCAATGCGTTAGAGAACAATTTCGGGGAAATAACGTCCCCTTGTCTGACCCCTCGACGCAGGGGGATATGCTCAGTTCGCCGATCCTGAGTTTGGACGGTCATAGTCGCGTTCTCATATAGACATCTCAACACTTGGATGTATCGCCAGTCAACTTGGCGTCGCTGCAGAGACTCCAAAACAGACCAGGTCTCGATTTTGCTTAAGAGCCGTGATTATACTACCTCAAATGGCTTAGCATGATCCTCCGTTATGTCGAAAATACTGCAGCATTCATTTTGAAATAAATATATGGTAAAGTTGAGGATTCATTTTAAATACTATGTTTGACAAAAACACGATGCCATAAAAATTCTTGTTAGAAAAAAAATCCAAAGTTACCTCCAAACCGAACAATAAACCGCTGGAATTAAAAAAATACTTCAAATTAGATAATGAAACTTTGCACATTAACTGATCTAACTCAAGCAGGGCCTCAAGTCTGCTATTACAATAGTGTCAGAATGGTCGATCATTGATTTCATAATTGTTGATTTTGACAAGTTTGGTAATCTACTATTATAATGGCGTCATTATGACTTTCCAATGGTCGGCCACTGACACTACATTGAAAGAAATTGCAAGGAAAATGATCGACCATTATGAATTTACCAGATTACGAACTTTTAGCAAAATGACAATGGCATGACAATGGGATCGTGTTGGAATGACTGAATTTATAAAAATAGCAGACTAGGGCCCCTGGTCTTACGTTATTTTTTTTTATATATTATATATTACCATTATTTTCACCGTAAAAAGAAATAAACTAAAATAGTGGCCCCTAGGAGTCTTTTCCCTGCCACCATGTCTCGCTTGCTCGCGTGAACGCGGAAATAGTGCGCGAGCGAGATAAAGAGTGAGGTGGCGCTGAGGTAGGATAGACCCTTAATAGGCATCTTAATTATAAAAAGTTTAGTTTAGATTTGCCAAATCTTTATTGTATGTCTATAATGTCTGCTAAGTCTCTGTCTCGCGTAAATAAATGAAAACACAATATCACTATGTTTTTGCTTACCAGAGGGTCCTTGAATTCATAGCCACATGTTAGTTTCTGTAGCTTCATCCTCATGTGAAGCGGCATGGGGCTGCCTGCCCGCTTGATCTCATCGATGATATGCTGACATTGCAGCAAGGGAACGCAGGTGCTCGACTCACCCTCAGCAACACAACTGTCTCCGGCAAATGCTGGAACAGATAATGCTAATAACATACAGAGTACTGAGTAGGGATGTTGTGGATGCAGATTTTTTACATTCGCGGATACGGATGCGGATGTGGATCTCAAGTTTTTTCAAGGGCTGTCAAGGCGGCAAGGCAAAATTCAGAATTTCTTATGTTGTTCCGTTGTATGTTAATCATAATTCAATTCGCGGCAATTATAATAAAATCATTACTAAATTATACTTAATCATTTAAAAATCAATGGTCTATAGATTTCGCGAAAATATGACGATTTAGAGGTACATACTCGTATATTGATAATTTAAAAGATTATAATTTCCATCTGGTTGATTATGATTTTACTTATCGTAATGACTTCACCCTTTTCCACCCACATCTGCATCCGCATGAGTCATTTCTCCGTCATTGATTAATGCGGAAGCTCCGCAATTGCGGATGCGGATGCGAATATCCGCAACATCCCTGATATAGAGATATAAATAAATACTATTGTATATATAAATAATAATAATTAGACCGCCGCTCTTTCCATCTACCGAAACCCAAGAGTGTTTGTGTAAAAAATATCTGAAAACTCTGGATTACGAAGCAACTGAAAAATTATTGATTCCCTTAACTTGACACTTCTTACATACACATTATCTCACATAAAACTACAAACGCTACAACTACACAATTCAACTCACACTTACGCACACAAAACACAGTCAAATCCAGTCGCGAAAGTTTTCATTATCGTTATGTTGTTTTAATTACGTTACGTTATTTTTTTTCTTTCTTTTATTGTAAATTTTCTTCTGTCTCATAAAAGCATCCAATGTAAGCTTGTACATTATTAAGCGTCGTGGGGTCCTGGTGACTTGTACCACAGGCGTTGCTTGCAATGCCTATTTCAAGCACCAGTCTCTCACAAATGTAAACTTATCCTTAAGCTAGTTTTAAGCAATACTGCTGTAAATTTGTGAAGAGAATATAAATATACTTATACGACTTAGACAATTTATGTTGTTGGTATTCTGTATTAAATAAATAACGATGGGAGATCATTTTCCGTGTCGCTTCCCCTTTCATACTTGAAAGGGATACAGACATGGGCGTCCTGGGTGTACCTCCAGTGTACAGTACACCATTTCGCAAGCTATGTTAAAATCCCAAAACCTTTAATGGGCGAGCTTATATTGCTAATAACCGGCCACAAATCCCGACTCATCCCGAAAAAGTCATTCAATAGACCAAATCAACAGAGAGATGTTATTAATGATTCGAATGATTGTAACTCTGTAAATACATATTCGTTACGGTCGCAAATCATATTTTGATCAAGATACGAGTACAACCTGACACCTGCAATTTGAATTTCACGGGGCCAATTTCACATAACGGTAACGAAGAGCGCTGCCGGTGTATTCTGAATCTCACCTTGATAACTTAGGGGAAGTGAGCTGTCATTCCACCGACTGCTAGGTTTTGACACTGTTGACAGCTCTCTCCGAGCTCACTTCTCCAAGCATTCACAGTCAATGACGTATTATAAATAGACACGTCATACACGAACATTAGTGCACGCAAAAACAGCGTAAGCCATGAATGTAGCTACATACTTGCGTACAATCATACAATGCGTGAAGAAAAGGAAAGACCTATACCGATATCTGTTTGTTAGAAAGAGATGAACATACATATTTAGTTACGTCACTAGCTGCTGCATGTTCATTGGCGCGTACGCGTGGGTCGAAGCAATCAGAGAAATTTCAAAGCAAAAACATTTGAATATATTTTAATAAAAAAGTACAGTAAGTATGAAATGAGACGTTTTTCTTTACTCTCACAGTAGTAGTGTAATTTGTATATCGTGTATAGACACAGGGAGGCATTTTCTTTACTAATGATTGCTGAGAATTACGAGTGATAGTGACGTGTAGCCGCGCCACTGGATGGTGCGCGACTAATTGTAAGTCAGGCAGTTGCCTTGCTTTTACTTTGCCATTATTCAGCGCGAGTAACGCATCTAAAGGTTCACAGTGTTGTTCACAGTCAGATTTTTACAAAATAGATCGGCTGCTGCCTATGTTTTCACAATGAGATTTGTAACAGAATAGGGTCTAGGTAAGAGATCGAGAAGAGTTGTCTGTGTGGTGCCGGACGTCTATTTGTTCCCGTGGGTTTCGTAAAAGGCGACTAAGGGACTTACTAGAGAATAGGCAGCAGCGTTCTCTATGCATTTCAACACCATACTGCGGTCGCCAACCCGCCTGCTAAGCGTGGCGATTATGGCAAACCGGGGGGCCTTTTGGTGAGGCCTATGTCCAGCAGTGGACGTCTTTCGGCTGAAATGATGAAGAGATCGATTGGATCACAGAGTTAGTTAGAAAGGATGCGAGACACGTGAGAAACACAAGAACGATGTATTTTTTATTTTTTTTATTGTATCTCGCAGGTGAACCTAAGAGGTTGTCGCCTGCTAAACCGTACTTTCCTATGGTTACCTCAATAAATTAAGGCCTCCAGCCGGGGCATAAACTTATAAACTAAGCGACTACATGCTTAGGACAGCTCCTGTGGGGTCTGTGGAGTACGGACCTCGGCTTAGGGCGTCCCTGGGGGAGGACCACAAGGGTCAACCCGAGGTGGCGGTGCGTAGTGTTCCACGCGTGCCCCTTTCAGACGTCGCGGGGGGGGGGGTCTAACACCCCCCCGCTTGACAACTCGGTACCCGCTTTAGTAGTTATTACTGATATATTTTGTTGTTTTAAGCGCAGTAGGTCGCTATCGTATGTTGCAAAAAATGCTATTTTAAACACTTTGCAACGTTGTTGTTGCATGTGACAACATTTACATTCTATGCTATGGAAAGTTGGTTTTCGTGAACGTGATCAAAATGTAGCTGGTGAAATCGGTTGGACGTAAATCGAGATCAATAACGAACTCGTTTATGCAGAACTTAGTTTTCTTAAACACGTTTTGTAATACGAACGGTGAAATTGGCCTTTACACTAACCCAGAATTTAGCGACTTAACTCTCTCATCAATGGGTTAAATACACACATCAAACGTTCTTAGGGATCAAGGTATTTTTTTTATTTTTTTATGCCCTATTGATATTAAATAAAAATGGCTATTTAAATTGATTAAATAAAATGTTTTCGTATGTGCGTAGATCGACGACGAGGGTACTTTATGCTTTTGCATTAATAAAGACTCTTCGCAATTATTGCTTATGCTGGATTTTTTATCTTAGTTAATCCTGACATTAAAATGTGATAAAAATATAAAAGTTTTTAAAGGTTTTTATTACGTAAAATAAACAATTAAGTAGTAGTCTGAATTTCCGCTGTTAACGCGTATAACACAATAGCAGCGATTACCGATACTCAATCCAAATCACGTTGCTGAATGACCGCCTTCGTCCGGTGTAACAAGAGATAAATATTTTCTGGTTTGTGTACGGCATCCATATTTGGCAGAGCTCTTCTTTGAAGCATATCCCATGCGTGCTCACTGGGATTCAAATCTGACGATTGAGCAGGCCAAGGCAAGACGTTGATATTAGCTGCGGCAAGTGTGTTTGCCACGACTCTGGCAGTGTATTAATGCAATGTTTAATATAATTAATTGTAATGTGTAAGTGCATTATCATGCATAAGCAGAAATTAAGCACCAAATTGGGTCCGCAAAGGAATGACAATATCTGATACAATCGTCTCGGCGTAAATCTGTGCACAGATTGCGTCTGATCCAAATCAGTTCGCTTCTTCCGCCGATTCAAATACCCGCCCATATTAGGATTGTTCCAGCACTATATGCATCGACTTCCTGGCAAGATTTTAAACGTTCTTGGCGTCCAGGGGTCCTCCAATACCGTGTACGTCTAGTATCTGGCCTCATACCAAAGCGAGATTCGTCAGAAAAACAAACATAACGCCAACTCTTCTGCCCAATTTCTGTGTTCATGAGCCCATTGTAAACGAGCTCTGTGATTGCGGGGCTCAATAGGTGGGTACACGTAGCGGCCTTCGGGAACGGAGATTTATTTATTTATTAAAACTTTATGCACAAGTAAAAAATACACTGTACAAACCGGACTTAATGCCTAAGGCATTTTCTACCAGTCAACCTTAGGGTGATGCAGAGACAAAACATGGCAGGTGCAACGTACGGGATAGATAGCTCGGAAATGACTATAAAATACAAGCATGAATACAAATACATAGATAGATACTCGTACATACATACATACATAATATACCAAAATAAACTTTGTCAGGAGAAATAACGACCGGTAGCAAAGAGAACGACTCCAGCAAATCACCGCTGAGATGTTTCGGCCAACTTCTGACGTATATGTTCACGTGCCTTCACTTTAAAAGATAACCGGCTGGTTGCCGTCCTGATGTTCAGAGGGAGCGCATTCCAAAGAAAGAATAGAATAGAATAGAATACTCTTTATTATGTACACCATAAAAGTTACAGATATAAATGTTGAAATTTTGAAAGACCGCCAGGACAAAGAAACAAGAATTAATGAAGCCAGAACGGTGCGAGGACATTGTAGAAGACGATTGGTGGTGGAGCGAAGATTTTTACTATGGGCAGAGCATAAGTATTTAATTTGGGAAGTCAGGTAAGAAGAAGAAGTGGGTTTGTCGAGAATAGAGAACAACATAGACAGAGCCCTCAACTCTCCGCGCACCGACTAGTTTTAAAATTTGTAACCATTTTAAAACCAGTCGGTGCGCGGATACATGGTCATACTTACGAAGATTGAAAACGAATCGAATACAGTTATTGGTCAAGTCAGTAGGCGGAGATTGACTTCATGCAAGCGATTTATTACGGTTTGACCGCTTATCAACATCCCTGAAGAGCTATGAAGCCACATAACCTGCAACATCATCGGAGACAATGTACGATTTCGTCGAGCAGTAATTTGTATTTAACGATCTTGTCGTCGATGCGAGCTCGTCCTCCATGTCGCCCTGCCACGCTGCCAGTGATGCGGTAACGCGTCCAAAGTTGACTTATAACACTCTGCATAGTATCCAAGGCGATTGCCACAGCAGGTTGCCAAGAACTAGCTTCCAACATTCCCAGGGCTCTAATAATTTCTTCTCGGCTCAAATGACGTCTTCTCCCCATAATAACGTTCTTTTGTATTGATTCTACTCAGAAGTATGGCAGATTTTTTACTGGTTTGGCCTCAAACACATTGCAGGATTTTAAAGGACTGAGACTTGACAGAAGATTTTCATCTTTTGACCGAAATTAAAATAATGAAATTTGCTAAAAAGTATCCATAGGAGTTACAAAAAATATAATTAAAAATCCAGATTTTACTACTACTAGAACTAGCGAAAACGTGCTTGATCCCTAGACACTTTTGATATATATTTAATAGTTTAACTCTAGGTTTACCATGTCCAGGACTCAACCTGGACATGCAATTGGTCATAATGTGATTTGTTCTGCATGAGGACACACTATTCTACGTGTTAACGTGTTCATTCAGATCATTCAGCCAAAGAAGTCACACACACACATACCGTGTGTGTGTATGCGTGTGCACCTATGTGCAGCAGTGGACTTCCTATGTCGCAGTCGCGGTAACTCGCTGTATGCGAGAACCACAGAACCGATCTCTATACGATACTACCTTTAGATGATTGCACACACGTGATTAATTAAATAAGATTCAAAGTAATTTCTAGTTAATAATATCAACGTTGTTCATTTTTATAATGCCATGTGTTCACAAGGGGACACAGTCGCGCTACAGGTCGCGAAGCGTCATCGCGCCCTTTCTTTTCGAATCTTACCTCAAAATATGATGTAGGGAAATGATAAATAAATACTAAGTCTCGAGAATCAATGTAAAAAAAAAATTGCTAATTTCAGAGCAATGAATTCCCCTCCAAATACACTAGGTTTGGTTGTGACACCGGAATTTCGTTTGGTACAGGACGCCCTACATTGGACGGTTGTCTCCTTTCACTTACAGCATTCCGTTTGCAGCAGTAATTGCAGGAACACCGTCACGGTTATCATTAACTTGAACATTATTAATTGTTTACATCACAGTCTTTAACCAATTTAAAATAACACAGCTCACGGCAAACACTAACTTGTTTATTACGCACACACTACCTATGATTAAACTACGTGATCATCAATCGTTGAGAAACACATCACAATCTATTGATTTTGTCGTCAAACTGTCGTGGTTCTATTAAATTAATATTGTCTGTGTGGATTGGTTATCCGCTGATAAAGCCCAAGTAAGAATGAGCGCTGATTCGTATAAACTTGGAAGTTTACAAACTCCGGCCGCTCATGTGTCATTTTCCTTGTGTTGTTGTTGTTTTTATCTCTTTTCAATCTTACGTAGGTACCTATAATTTGTTTTAAAAGGTATTAGGATCGCTTAGATGAGGAGATGGTCAAAATGACGTAGAAGGTCATCGACGACTAGATAAACCAGACGGACATTACCATACTAGTTTCGCCGGTAAACACGCTGAGCCATCTCCTTGACTCCGCGATCTTCTTATACCTACGCATACCTACTTTTCGTTGAAGATTCTCACTTATTAGGTACCTATATGCACTTACACAGCCGGCCGTTGAGATGGCGCTTAAGTATGTCGTCAGGTACTCAGTTTATTTGTAATTAGCTGCTGCCAGCGACTTCTTCCACTTGGCTTTTTCTAAAATATAAGTAGGTATATATCTAAAGTAGCTATCTGCCAGTGAAAGTCCCGTCAAAATCGGTCCAGCCGTTTCCAAGATTAGCCGGAACAATGATAAGTACCGTATATTCTTTCATAATTTTGCGTTTAGTAGAAAGCTGTTATTTTGACATTACAAATAGATTCTTCAATTTTATTTATTTTTTAACCGACTTCCAAAAAGGAGGAGTATATAGGGTTATATTATATTATATGTTCGGCTGTATTTTTGTTTAACAGATTGCTCCGTCAATTGTGGATCGATTTTTAAAATTCTTTTTTTGTTTGAAAAGGTATGCTCCCGAGTTGGCCCCATTGCCACCAAGTCAGAATCTGATGAGGGGATCCCATGGAAATCGAGGGAAATCCTCAATTTTTATGGGCACACCTATTATCGATTTTAGTATTTTTAAAGTAACTCATGCATTTGCACTCGGAAAGAACCATTTGTTGAAGTGGAACTGATGATGAAGACCACAAATGGCCACCGGAACTACTTAATAATAAGTATTTCACTGTTGCGATTCGATTAGACACTTTAATATGGTTGCTATTGCTAAGCAATTTATGCTCATCACAACGCATAATACGGTGAAGTCACCATCTGTTCCAGTTCAGAACTTACCAGTAAAACTCATTAACGCCCCTGCATCGGGAAAAGCTATATTTTGTATAAGGCAATGATCAGTTGACATTAGGCTATTGTAACTTAGATAAATTGCAAACTGACCCACTAAAAACTTAAAAAAAAAAACTTTTTCAAAAAAAAAACAAAAAAAAACGACCGTTTTTTTTATATGGATAAGGTTACTTACCGTCCCGCTTGTAAAAAAGGGCTGTACGACCATATCATTATTCAGCACCATCATTTTCATTAGCGTAGTCTCACCGTGCGTTGCACTTCTTTTAAGAGCCTATAAACTACCTGAAATGGCTTAGCATGATCCTCCGTTATGTCGAAAATAATGCAGCTTTCATTTTGAAATTAATATATGGTAAAGTTGAGGATTAAAGTTACGTACTGTTGACGAAAACACGATTCCATAAAATTCTCCATTAATATCGGTGCCTTGGAGTCTTATCCCCGCCGTGTCTCGCTTGCTCGCGTGACCGCCAGCAGTAGGTACGAGCGAAATATAGGTGGTGCTGAGGTAGTATAGAATCTTATAAAAAAACCGAATACCGAAACGTAATTTAAAGTCAGTCCCGATAACTCTAATTGACTAATATTTTTATCACGGCATGAAATATTCCTATAAAGACTACCTACACTAAATACTTGCTAACACAAAAGAAGAAGAACACTAGTCCAAAAAGTACTACTGTCCTATCAAAACTCAGATTGTCACAATTTTGACTGGTAACAAGAACTTCGTGCAGGCTGGCCTGACCGACAAATATGTCAACTTTGGTTGTATTTTGAAAGAAAGAAAGAAAAATTGTTTATTCTCGCCCGCTTTGGATGGTAACGGCTGGTTGGTTTTGGTGGGTGCATAGTCACAAGCATAAATATGTTACTATGAACAGCTCGGCAATAATATCTGATTGCTTGATTCATCCATTGCAAATATATGTCGCAAATGTATGTATCATACGGCAAATATATGTGATAATTTGTGGAATATACAAGTGGCAGCACTAATTGTAACATAGAAGGAACACCTAAAATATCTATTCGAGCTGTTCATTTATGCTCGTAACTGTACAACAGTTTAACAGTCATTATAGTTTCTTGCCCTGATTTCCATTAGATAATAAATAAAGATATGCTTAGTCAGCTTCTAAGTCAGACAAGTCAGTATTGTAGAATTAAGTTATCTTGCTGATGAATTAGTTAAGAAAATGTGAGAAGCCGAAGAGTATTTCCATATTTTTGCTGCCGTCCGCCACGTGGATCAAAAATAATCCATTAGGGTATTTGAAATGCTTCTATCTCAATGTTTATTGATATGTTCTGAAAGCGATGGTGCTTTCAGATAAATTCATTATAAAACATTAATTTAAACAATGCAACACACTAAGTACGGCAATTATATGAATAACTTAGAAAGTCGTTGACGTACCTATACATCATGTTGATCCATAGCTATCAACAGATGTAGGTCCTAAGTACCTTTTTTTTTTTTTTGGGTGGGAAATTATCAAATAACGTCTCCCGCTCTGCGTGGAGCGGGTGGGAGTGTCAGACTTTTACTGACTAAAACCCACCCGTGTTCCTTCAGATGCCTGTGTGCCAGGGCCACGATATCCCTTTCGGACAGGCTCGTAACCCTGGCAGGCATTAGCTCTTTCGGACCCCGTCAATTGAGGTCCTAAGTACCTGGTGTGTTGACCGATTAAAGTTATATAACACTTTCATATTTTTTCCAGCTATATATTCTGAATTTGTTTCAGCCAGTAAGTAAATAAATAAATCATACTGCAATACATGTAATTTGTTAGGTGCTGGCTGGTTTGCTAAAGGTGCGAGTATAGTGAATTGGTAATCAATTTTCATGGTACAACTTTAACAAATTCAATTTGAAACACAGCCTTGCGACAAATATGGCTACAGTCAGACGGTGTGTTTGTGTTGTGGTAAATGATATAAAATATTTCTAAGTAAACTTAATATAATAATAATAATATAAATAAATGCATGAAGTGGGCGACGAGCTAACGCGCACCACCTTCTCACTGCTGCTTGGGTCTTCGACCCTTGAAGGCTTATAACCCATAATACAAAGTATTGGTTACATCATTCTTATTGAAAATATACATGTGAGAACGATGCAAACGTCAGAAGCGTCCGTGATAAAAAAAAAAACAATTCAAAACTAAAATAATTAAAAATAAGCCGTGGCAGCTAAGAGATGACCAGTCCTAACTGACAGCACTCGTTCACGAACATGACGCATGGATCAGCATCATTCAGCTCAACCATTTTGAAGGGAGCTAAATGATCCATCACACACGCCACCATCAGCGAGACATCTGAGTGAGCATGACATACTCTCAGCCGCCAGGGCATATTCAAGTCAATGTAAGACATAATCCTGGTAAATGGTAGCTCTATTGTACATAGTACTCACACCTGTGCAATACAAATAAAACAAAGGAGATTGAGTTTATACAATAAAAAGATAGTCTTCCTTCGCAAACACCTTCGCTAGCATCGCAAACTTATAAATGTCTAAACCACGGTCGTCCTCAATCACAGGTGATGCAGACATCCCGTTAGGGTATAATGGGCTTTACAACAGAGTAAGAGCACCGAACGAAACGAAATCCAGAATGAAGCGTGGGGATGGATCCACGCTTCATTCAAGAGTAAAATGTCAAAATCAGTATTTCTCAAAACGAAATCAATCGAAATCTGACAAATTATTGTAAACTACTAGGTATGTACCGTGACGAATTATTGTAAACTACTAGGTATTTAACTTCACTACATAGTATAAAACAAAGTCGCTTCCCGCTGTCTGTCTGTCCCTACGTATGCTTAGATCTTTAAAACTTCGCAACGGATTTTGATGCGGTTTTTTTAATAGATAGAGTGATTCAAGAGGAAGGTTTATATGCATAATATGGTCGAGAAAATTTTGCACCCGTGCGAAGCCGGGGCGGGTCGCTAGTGTTCTATAAAAAGCTTCAAACGATGTGGTTATAGGTCCAGAAAGTACTTCTGTAGTTCGAAGATTTATAATAATAGGAAGTATATTGAAGTGGCCATGGACCATGCCCGTGATTAGTATTATTAATATTATCTATGGTTATTGGTCGATTTTAAACATACTTCTATAAGTGATTAGATATGACGTCAATTATAAGATCAAAACCTGCCAAATGCTTGTTTTTTTTTACCGTGCATATTTTTGTTGACTAAAATGAGGAAGGAAGTTCAAAATAACGGTGGTTAAAGTATCCTTTTAATCCAACTTGAGAAACTGCTGACTACTGACGTAGGTAAAACTTATAAAAAACGAAAGCTACATTGCAGGTTATGAAGGATGCAAAAGATTGGGAAAAGTTAAAGGAAACTGCGTCAGAGGTGTGGGCGGCGGAAAATCATTTATTTTTATTTTTATGTATGGCATCTCGCTGGTCAACCTAGGAGGTTGTCGTCTGCTTAACCGGACTTTCCTGTGGATGCCTCAATAAATTAAGGCCTCCAACCAGGGCATAAACTTATAAACTAAGCGACCACACGCTACATTATAAGGGCACCCGCTGCGTGGTACGGACCTCGACTAAGGGCGTCGCTGGGGGAGCCGCAAGGGATAGGCTGGATCGGATTAAACCAATTTTAATGCATTTGGCGCTTATTTTAAAGAAAAGAGTACAGTGCATATACAACATACCTTCTTAATTCTTCTTGTAGATATAGGTACGTTCCGTAGATAGTCGTCGATCATAGTCGTTTGTTGTTTATTTACCTATGATTTGGATTAATAACAAATAATAATATTATGTAATGGGAGAAACCCAAATGAAAATGTTAAATAAATTATTATCTTAGACCTAAGCACAAAAGCCGCATAATAACTTGCGACAGCAGCTCGACGTGTGTTTATTTCCACACTCCTTGAAAGAGGTTAATGTAATTGTATCCAATGGAAGAGAATTAAGTACAGACGCCAGCAGGTCAAGCTACCCGAGACTGTCAAATTTTCCCAATCAACCTTGAACCTTAATGCTGTAGGGATAAAGTTATCTGACAGTTTGTAGTAGCTTGATATGCTGGCGTCTGTACTTCATCGTATACCTAACTTTCATACAGCGCAGCTTGTTTTAAAATGCCCCAACCACGGGAGTTTGAATGTTGCGATAGTCGTAGGTAGGTAGCATAATCAGCCTATAATTTCCCCACTGCTGGGACACAGGCCTCCTCTTTTCGAGAGGGAGTGGGCTGTAATCTGCCACGCGGGCCCAGTGCGGGTTGGTAGATGTCACATGTCCTCGAATTTTTGGTTCTAGGACATGCCGGTTTCCTCACGATGTTTTCCTTCACCGTTTTTGAGAGCTGTGGTGATGAAATTATTTACACAAAGTAAACGCCTGCCTGGGTGGTAAGTCGGGGTGGTTACCACTGGGCCTTACTACTACTACCCACTACTATCAAAGAAAACTCGATGATATTAATTGTTTAATCTTGTTTGAAAGAATGAGCCCAGCACTCTTCATGATTTATGTAGACTGTTTAATAAGTGGCGTTGATATTAATCTCGATGATTTATTGAATTTCATAGGTACCTTTCAAAACGACACACATCCTACTTCAAGGTTTTTTCTGGCTGGTTACATCTAACCATCAGTAAAACGAATTAGCATCTTGCTTTGAAACATATATTTTGAACCCATCTTCTTCGCTTTTTTGAGTCGATGGTAAATTTTACTTTTGGTATGTACTTATCTATTATTGACTATGTAAGATGACTTTGAACCAATATATACAGGGTGGCAGGGACATCGACGCGAAACCTGTTAGCATAGATTCAGTACGTCATACTTGACAAAAACAAAAAAAAACAGCAGTTTCCTACAGAAGTGCAATACCTACTCGGTCAAAATGTATGGAAAAGCGATTTTTTTTTTTAAATAACCGACGAATTATTTTAACACAAAGAATCAAGGTCAAGAATGATGTACTGAATCCATGAAAACAAGATGCGCGTCGATGTCCCTTCCACTCTGTATGTAGTGTATGGGTCTGGAATTTGCTGACTTCTATTCTGTTGAAATCACATTTATCATCATTTTGAAAAATTGGATCTAAGGTGTTAACACATTCTGTTAATACCAAGGCAGGTTAATGAATATAATTATATTAAATTTATTTTTCTTAACAAATGATGCTGAATGCAGCATATCGTGTGTGTAAGACACATCGATGAAACGCAATTTCACGTCTATATGTATGACGGTCTCGTTTGAATTCCTGATAGGATAGGCAGTCCCTAATTATTCTAAGCCCACAGATTTTTCAGTTGTTTGTCAAGAGAAGCATAATCGTTTAGTGATGGGTTGTTTACGAACATTATAATTATTATACCTGCGACACAGTAAGGTTTGGTTGCTACCTTAAGCTAGGTGAGAACAGTGCAGAACACGCGCGTAACTAATATCGTTTGTACGCTGCAGTGCACTTGTTGCACGTATGAACAGAACACTGGGAACGCAATCCAAGCAGTCATGAACGTTTGTTCATACAACAAACTTCGTAAATATATTTGTCGGAAAATAATAAACGGATAACACCAATTATGTTTTTGATCGAATGGCGGTTCACGTTAGCGTTTACAATTCTGCTACATTACGGCGTTACGGGTAAGTTAATCGATTTATTTCTAATTCATTAACGCTGTTAGCACTTAGTTTACAAAGTTAATTATTATTATGCTAGTGTTTTCATTATTTCACGTGTAGTTATGGACGTATAAAACATGGAGCTGTGAAAATTCATTTGGGTTTTTACATGCCGCAGACAAAATCTTTTCTTTTGCTGTGCGTCAGCTGTACCTATTTAAAAAAGGTTGCCCCTTTCCCAATTACCTTAATAAATTGTAGGTACCTACCATCGGTCAATAGTAGGGTGGGTAATTCGGGGCAAAAGGACGCACTTTTTCTTATTTGTCTACACTGAACTGAAATTATTAAAATATTAGGATCGTTTATTTGTGCTATCTGCAGCACAAATATTAGGCTCCTAAAACACAACAAATATTCGACGATAGATCAAATGGTCTTTATGTGCATTAGTCAAGCTGCGTACCATTGCACCAATTTGAGGGTAAAAATACGCGGTAATTTGGGTAACTTTTTCCTACATACGTACGTATGTAGAAAAATATACACATTTGGGATAATAAAAGAAACAACAAATTCCGCTGCATATCGTTTAATTCTTCCCTCCTCAATTAGTTTTTTTTGTAGCAATAATCTTCTCCTTCGAAACCAACTGAATCAAATAAGTACTTATAATATAGAAATAAAAAAGTAACTTTATGAAGAAATGTATTAAAAGTAATGTATCAAAAAAATTTTGATAAGTACTATAATTATTGAATGTTTTAATTCCTTGTTAAGTTCGCAGACCTGACATGCGTACTATTGCCTCGTACTTTTACCCCATCCGGCCGTTACAAGAAAAAGTATTTTTAACTCAAATTCCAGTGAGGTTAGGTTAAATCGTTATTATTGAGAAAACCGTTGGATAGGACATTTACAAAAAAAATAACTTTCATACTTTTCCCACTAGAGAAAATCTACGGAATTTTATGGTGATTTCATTTTTTTCCACATAATATCGTAAACGCGACACTCACCGCTCCTCGGTTTATGACACAATATGGCTTTCCTACCACACACATTCTCGTGGAATCAGCGTAGGGACGCTGGTTCCACGAGAATGTGCCCCCGCCCTTCGAACCCCTAAGAAGAAACAGCACTGCGTACTTTTGCCCACTGCGTCCTTTTACCCCGAACGACTCTAGCATTAGTCATAAATAAACCCTTTACGTTAATAAATATAAACAATTTTCCATTTTAAAATATTAGTCATTACTCATTTAATTGTTTATTCGGTGGTCTGTTTTAGTATCTTTGGGATAAGGTTTGTCCCCGATGATCGTCATGATAATTAATTAACAGCTATTTACCGCATAAATTCCTAGTATCCTACGCGTAATATTATGCTATTTACACATCGTTTACCTTACGTGTACCTATTCTATTCTAATTGAAATAAATCGTAAAAAATAATTACAAGGCTTTATAGATAATATTATAATTATTACTTATCCTATGAATAAATTATAATTAACGCGCTCTTTACTCATTGTTATGACATTTTATGAGGAAGTAGTAAGGATTCAAATTTATGGTATCTCTAGACAATAGTGTTTCGTTATCTTACAAATTATGAATCATATTATGACTGGATTCACAGGTACTTGGCTCCAGTGGCACAATCTTAGGAACAATTTCTTTTCGAGATTCGCTCCTCTCAGATCGATTAAAGGTGGGTGCTGGATGTAGTTTTTTACCCAAGCAACGCAAGCATATTTGAGCGAGGATTTCAAGTCTGATTACTTACAATAGTTACGACCTCTCCAATTACTCTTATCAAGTACCGAATTATTATGATCGGGCAGTCTAACTGCTGCCTTGGTATCTTTTGGGGTTCAGAATTTACTATTGCTTGGGTACAAAAATACAACCTGTATAGAGCTTTGTAGCGACCTATGCCAGATGGGAGGACGATCTGGATCTTGAGGTCTAAGTGGATCCAGTTGAGTTTACAAGTTTAAATAATTATGTTAGCCCGTGCTAGGTTGCTTGTCTGTTGGAACAAAGAGGACCAGAGAAATGGAGAGATTGGTGAAATCGGAAAATCCGTTGCAACGAACAGGCAGTCTTGGCAAATATTATAAGGTGTATCTATTCATACACGAAATCTCTTAAGGGGTCATCACATCATTATAAACAACTTTTACTATGGGACCAAACATCAAATTGCGAAAAAAAATCAGCTGTTTCCTACATGTATGTTTGCTTAACTCGTCAAAATGTAGGGAACAGCTGATTTTTTTTCGCAATTTCTTCTTTGGTCCCATAGTAAAAGTTGTTCATAATGATGAGTACAATGACCCCTTAAGAGATTCCGTGTACGAATAGATACACCTTATATGGAGGGCTCTATGATCAAACATAAAATAGAACATAGACTTTTAAGTCGCTCTCATTGTCTTAGTTCCAGTCATCTTCAACATCCTGGTCGCTAGAAAAAGCTCTATACAACCCACTGAATTACCTTTCATCTGCAGCCTATTGCGTAAAAAAATCATAATCAATACTGGGTCAAATTATCTATACCTAAACACGATAAAAAAAAAACAAAATAGTTGAGTTATTTTTTGGAGGGTATCATCCGCCGCCTTGAAATATTAGTTTTAAAAAATCTGTTTTTTTTTTTCTTAAACTACACACACGTGATGGGTAACGATAACTACACACGATAAAGAAAAATAATCACATTTTGTTTCAACTCATACTTCCAGTAACAACAATAACAGCGGTCGCTGACCCAAAATAAAAATCGTTAAATATTTATGTTTAGTTTTTGCGGAGTTACGCTAGCTAATTTAATTTGACCCTGTATAATATTTTGTAAATGCTCTGGTTCAAGCAAAACAATAATTGCACAAAATTATGGTCCAATCTGTGTGTCAAGATCCAGAGCTAAGAGTTACTGATTGTGAAAAGTGAAAATCTGAAAAAAACGTTATAGGTATTATTGCTCTTGTTTTTCTACAGATTAATGGTCACCATTAATCATGGAATTTATAAAGGCGATCATGATAAAGTGTAGGATAATGGTATTGCTTCAACATTAATCAAAGCACGTTCACAGCAAATTAAGATGATAGATAAGCCTAGGATCTAGGATCCTAGGCACACAGTCCATTTCCGTCACTGTTTACGGTATTGATACCAAATGCAATATGTACTGAACTTGAAATAAATAGCCTGCCATATAGATTATATACCTACTATAGTTTCCTTGCCTATTATACACCGTGGCATTTAATCGTCTTACAACGGCAGCCCACTTCGGACCCACCAACCCACCAATCAGCCCACCAATGACTAGGTACTAATCATTCATAAAAGATTTTTTATTTTTCATAACATTTGAATAATTTAAAAATATATATTATTCATTGTGACGCATGAAACACCCTGTTATGAGCGCAGTGCGAGCCTTACGTTTCAAGGGCGGCGCGGAATGGAGTACAAGGCTCGTACCGCGCTCATAACAGGGTGTTTCAAACTATACACATCATGCGTCTTATTGAATAATATAAAAAAAAACCAATGTTAATAAATATTTTTTTATCTTTATAATTAGGAATGATTAGTAGTCATGGATAATAATTTAAAATGTGCAGAATCAAAAATATAATTGTGCATGTTAGATATTGTAATGTTATCCTACTGCTAATTACGAATACGCATGCTATAACCATTTTTTGTAAAAAAAAAAGTGTAAGAGGGTAGTAGAATAAATTGCTTTTTTATTTTATTTACATGAAGTGGGCTGCCGTTGTAAGACGATTAAAAAACCACGGTGTAGGTATATTACACAAAGTGTGTGTACTCACATAGCCTGTACAGCGCTGTATTTTCGTTGTAAGTAGATACACAATATCTAAGCTAAGCAAGATAACAAACAACAAACACACAACACAAACAAACAAACACAACAAACAAACAAACAACAAACAAACAAACTGACAAACTGACAAACTTTATTTTTACGGAGGAATGAAGAAAGGCATTTTTTTTTTTTTTTTTGCATCCTTGTCCTACACATGACGCTCACAACGACCAACAAAAAACAATTTCAGAAAATGTGCGTCATGATCATTGGACCCTTGCTTGTTCACCCGACTGTCGGTCGTCTGCTATTAGAGCGGGTAGGTAAGTACTTGCTCTGAGTCGTCTCACACACAGCGAGGATTTTGAGCTAAACCTGCTATCGTCGTCAATAATGCCAATAAAACAACGATATCACACCGGATGGGTTTTGATCTCGTATCTCTACCCTACCCTACCTACCTAACTAACTACCTACCTACCCTACCTATACTACCTACCTAAACGAAGATAACCGTTAAATTTTCAGAAATTTTCCAATTTTCTTAATTATTCTTTCCATATCAATCTTCTACAAAAAACATAAAAAAATGAATGAAATCGGTAAAGTCTTAAGTTATGGCGTGACCAAGGGAAATATGGATTCATTTATATATCATTTAAAGATCGATAACCATTCCTAATTTGTAGATGACAAAACCTTAACTTCGGAGGAGCTATCGAAGCACCCGGCATGGACGAAGCTGGATGCTGTAGATTGTGGAGACAGTGCTGCCGACCGCATCATCGGTGGAGTCAACGCCGGGCTGGGCCAGTTCCCCTGGATCGCACGACTCGGATATATTGGTCAGCACATAATACACACTACAATTTTTTTGGGTTCCTCAAAACGATCTGGCGTTTTACTAAGGACATGTTTGTTATCCATAGATAAGGGGAAAAAACGGCCAAGTGCGATTCGGACTAGCGCGCAATCCGTATCTATCTATCTTGCCTAGCCTTTTTCCCAACTATGTTGGGGTTGGCTTCCAATCTAACCGGATGTGGCTGAATACCAGTATTCCGTACCATTATCTATAAAAACGGCAAAAAATCACGTTTGTTGTATGAGAGCCCCCCTTAAATGTTTGTTTTATTTTAATTTAATTATTTATTTTTAAACTTAATATGTAACTAATTATTCTGAGAATATTTCAAGCGTCTACCTGTTGCCGTTATCAATATCGAGCAAAAACGAGCAAAAAAATCACGTTTGTTGTATGGGAGTCCCCTTAAATATTTATTTTATTCTGTTTTTTAGTATTTGTTGTTATAGCGGCAACAGAAATACATCATCTGTGAAAATTTCAACTGTCTAACTATCACGGTTCATGAGATACAGCCTGGTGACAGACGGACAGACAGACAGACAGGTGGCGGCTTTAGTAATAGGGTTCCCGTTTTACCCTTTGGGTACGGAACCCTAAAAAATGATGCTCCCACATCAGCAGCAAGAGCATCTTAATTATAAGAAATGGGAGCTGGTTGGAAACCAGCACAGACTAGAAACTACTAGACTATATTTTCTTTAGTCTTCTTGATTTGAATCCGCAACAAAAACAGCAGTTTTGAACTGAGTACCTAATTATTCTAGATAACTGGTAATTTGAGACAGAAAGTATTTTGTTTCTTGCTATGAATTGATGAATAATATTCATAATAGAAATTGTGTATACAGGGGGCCTAAAATGGACACTTTGGCAGAATTATAATTATAATATAATTAATATGATCTGCGTACAAATCATACATCCCGCAATTCATCTGTTTCACAGCTGCTATTTGACATTAGACTTCATTAAAGCAATTCATAATTTGTGAACCATTTTACGAAACTCCATACAAAACTGTCAAACAGATGAATTGCGGGATATGAATTATACACAGATCATATTATGATTCTGCCAAAGCGTCCATTTTAAGCCCCCTGATCATGTGTGACCTGTCACTAATGATCTGTGTACACAATTTGTAGCATAAATGAAATCATTATAAACATTACATCATAGGTTTTCAAGTAGGTGTTATTGCAGCCAGCAGTGGTCAATTATTTGCATAAGAACATTCGCGTATACAATTTATATCTAGGTATTTATCCGTTTTACCATCTTCCATAATTAGCAGTCCATTCCATCCCGGATCCTGTCGTAGGTTGTTGACAGTCAAAAGAATCCACAAAACGATATATAAATGTATGTTTTGTAGAAAGAACTGCCCTGTTAGTCTCGTGGTCGCAAGCAGGACTGCTGAGCGTGCCCTGAGTACGATTCCCGGGTCGGGCAAAGTGTTATTGGGTTTTACCATTAGGAATTTCTTAGTAACAGCCTGAAGTTTGGAAGTTGGCGGTGTGATAGCCCCGTGCCTCGGAAAACACGTTGAGCCGTTGGCCCTGTGCCTGATGATCTCTCTCCGGCCGTGTCGGATAGCCGTCCCATCGGACTGAGAGTGAGGGAAGATAGAGTGCACCAGTGTTTGCGCACACGTGCATGCGTGCACTATAATATCTACCGCGCTGAAGGCTGGTCTGCGCTCAGATTGGTCGCCATGGCCGAAATTCGGTCTGGAGGACTATTATGTAGAAAGAAATATGATGTTAGTTACGTCATGATCATGTAATTATGTACTTTATGTTGCATAGAGGACGATGTGATCGACTGGATGTGCGGAGGGGCGCTGGTCACTGACCGCCACGTGGTCACGGCCGCGCATTGCGTGCAGAAGTCAGACTATGGATATGTTTTGTAAGTACATAGTAAGTATAGATACATTTAGACCAAAATCTCGTTTTTGATAACCAGTTAGATATCCAAAAGGTCAAAATTTTCAAGGTTAGCCACCTTTTTCCGCATTTGTGCACAAGTAGATTTTTTTCTCGACACTGTGGCTTTACGGGTTCTGGATTCTGGAACATAATTTATGTGTCCAGAAGCAATAACAAGCTGTTTAGTTTATTAAGTACCTGAAAACTATATAGTCAGTGAAAAGGTGAAAATACTAAAACGCCAAAATGGTACTTTTGGGAAATGAGGTTTAAAGTTTTTTTGTTTTTGTTTTTAATTCATATATCTTTTTATTTTTATACCGATTATATTAATCTAAAAATATTAAATTATTCAAAAATCTGTTGTAAAAAGTATTTATGATATTTATCTGTATTTCGAGAAATAGTAGTCGCTTTACCAAAAGTATTTTGAATAATAAAAAATGTTAGTCAGGAAAAAATTGCTAATCTACCTCAAATGTATGAGAATCGAGTTCTTCGAAAAATGCTTATAAATGGTAAAAACTACTTCTCTTGGAAACAATTAATGCTTAAGTAACTCAGACCGTGTAAATCTTGAGGAAAAATTGCTAACGATTTCTTATGATGGTTTCATGCCGTGAAGAAGAATTACTAAAGAAGCGATATACTACACAGCTTATGAAAACGTTTTGCTAAAGCGCCAAACAGTTAAAAACAACAGTAATGAATAATAGCTAACAGACTGTTCAACAATAAAATTCAAAAAAATTAAATTGCTCATGTAACAATGTCATCCAAATTACAAAAAAGATAAAATGCTTATGTTGCTGTTGTGAAGAGAATGTTGAAAGGAAAAACGTTTTAAAGGGCCTCTGTCCTAAAAAATGTGTTGCTAAAGCGACGTTTGTTCAAAAAACATCGGAAAACCGTCGGGATCTTAGAATCTGGGACATGCCTACATTTTTACAAAAGCTAAAGCGCCAAAAAATGTCTCAGATTGTCTTGAAAGTTAGAAGATCGACGCAGAAAAAAAAACGAATCCAACGATATAATATATATAACTCATTTTGGCCCAAATGGCGCTTTAGTATTTTCACCTTTACACTGACGATATCATTTTACCAATCAGGACTACAATTCGTATGGGTGAGCACGACACTCGGACGGATCCAGACTGCGAACTGAAAGTGTGTGCCCCTGCCGTGCAAGACCGAGCCATCAAGAACTTCACCAGTCACCCCTTCTTCAATAAGCCAGCCTTCCACAACGACGTGGCTATCATTGAGTTAGACAAACCTGTAACCGTGAATGGTAATTAAAATTGTATCGCAATTTTGATATTAGTGCTAAACGAATCATTCTTAATGTAGCTATCCAAAATCATTGTCAATATAAAAAAGATAAGCTCATGGGGCTGGCCGGTCTCCATCAAAGCGAAGAGGAGTGGAGATGTCATTAAACTGGGGCATTCTTCCAGCGTCTAACTATTTTTCAGCTTTAAGTGAGACACTCCTAAAGTTCGCAATAGCCACATCCTTTCACTAAACTCAAATCTGATTTCTCCTCGATTCTGTATTTGTAAGAATCCGATAAACTTACTCTGTTGAATATTTCAAGACTACGTGATGCCCATCTGCTTGCCTCGCACGACTGAGCAACTGGCAAACCTACGCATTGGAGACCAGATGACGGTGGCTGGCTGGGGGAAGATGAACATGACCACGGAGGAGCGCGCTAAAGTACTGCAAGTCGTTGGTGTGAGTACAAACCGGCCTCTTAAAAAAATTGTATGTGTGACTTAATTAAACTATATTCTGACAATGCGCAGCTTGTAGAAGGCGGAAAATTGCGGAGTTGCCTAATCAGGACCTTTGAACCTACGTCTTCTTCCAGGGTTGCGAGTTTGTCCGAAAGGGATATCGTGGCCCTGGCACACAGGCAGCTGAAGGAACACGGGTGGGTTTTAGACAGCAAAAGTCTGACACGCCCTAGCTCCGGGTGGAGCGGGAGAAGTTATTTGATAATTTCCGACCCAAAAAAAAAGGACCTACGTACGTCTTAATAAAACAATACTATTTTACAATTTTTAGATTCCAGTAGTTGCGCCCGCGTTGTGCGACTCTTTCGGCAAGGGGTTCAAACTGGCTGATTCAGAGATTTGCGCAGGCGCAGAACACAATAAAGATGCATGCGGGGGTGATTCAGGAGGTCCGCTCATGAAGGTAATTTATAATCCATTAACTTCACAGTCAGCGGCTCCACTCTATGTTTTACTGTGACAAATACATCCCGTTCTGCTAGAAATCAGAAAATAATTAAATAACAGTCTTTTGTTATTCAGTCAGCTACATTCGAAATTCCAGACTTTCATTTGATAATGTTTTGACCTCGTCTCATCGTAGCAGTCAGTACTCATGGTAGTTGTCTTCTCCTCTAGTCGGCACAAATACAACACTGCAATCGGGCAAATAGCTCATGCCCGGGTCAGCGAGGATCGTAGCGAGGCTTACTTTTTAGCTGAGGCTATCATTAGACTCTCGCGAAGATCGTACCAAAAACTCTGTATTTATGTCAAAACTTGATAAAAACTTTGACACATAACAAATAGGTAGGTAGTTCGTGGGAAGCTCAGACCAATTTGGTCTGACGGGAAGACGAACGTTCGGGATAGATCTGCACCATAATTGCGTGCTACCAATCACAATCTAAATGATTTTGAAGTATTTAGCTAATCCATTGCTTCGTATGTTCGAAAAATGTGTCTCCTCAACAACGTAAATAACGCAATGAATGTTGTTGAACTGTCAAAATAAAACCCATTGCTACAGGGGCCCAAGTCTGCTATTTTTATAAATTCAGTCATTCCAACACGATCCCATTGTCATTTTGCTAAAAGTTCGTAATCTGGTAAATTCATAATGGTCGATCATTGGTCGGTCAATGTTCTCGTAATATAATTGTGTTATTATAATGGCATTGTCGTATTGCCATTATTATAAAACCCATTAGTAGAAATGTCATTCATTTGTCATTATGTACGAGATTACAAATATATGCAATTGCTTTCAAGGTAGTGTCAGTGGCCGACCATTGGAAAGTCATAATGACGCCATTATAATAGTAGATTACCAAACTTGTCCAAATCAACAATTATGAAATCAATGATCGACCATTCTGACACTATTGTAATAGCAGACTTGAGGCCCTGATAGTGTGTTACGCAATAAGCCCGCAGGTCCAGAGTGAAGAAGTAGGTATGTCTCATCATTGGAATTAAAATCTCTGTTATACTCGTAGGAATCTCAATAAGACTGAAATGTACATTTTTATAAAATATCTTATAAAATAAACGTATAACTAACCTTGACAATGTGGTAAATGATATTGATTGGTCACGTTGATACAACTATAAGGTATTTCACTGCAATTTTATCAATGTGCTATAGAAAATAAACATGCCTTGCTAATGCATTTCAATAATAATAATAATTATGATGTTTTAGCGATGTCTGTAGGTGAATATTGTGATCAAGAAACCGATTAGGTCATCATCTGCCTTTTCCCAACTATGTTGGGGTCGGCTTCCTGTCTAACCGGATGCTGCTAAATACCAGTATTTTACATAGAGCGACTGCCTATCTGACCTCCACAACCCAGTTACTGGGTAACACGATATCCCTTGGTAAGACTGGTTGTCAGACTTTTGGGCTTCTGACTACCCGTAACAACTGTCAAAGATCTACAAATGACAGCCGGGGCTTATCGTGCTTTCCGAGGCACGGAGGAATCTTGGTATGAAAAGATGGTCACCCATCCACGGACCAACCACGGCAAGCGTTGCTTAACCTGATCGATTGACCCGTGCGGCAGTTATAACTTAGCCACAAGCTCCTCCGATTAGGTATAACATGGGTATAACATAAACATTCAAATCACCTTTGGTATTTCCCATGATCTGTGGTATTTCCTCAAAAGCGACTCAACCGTATCAATATTAGACGTCTTTAATTCTTTAATAAATAGAATGACTTGGCCACTGCACGGCAACATAATCACAACAATAATCATTAATAAAGTACCAACAATATCTAATATATAAAGCACTCAGAGCGCTAATATTAGATAGACTTTGTTGTATGTAGATTATATTGCCGTGTGCGATTAAAAATATTAATAGATATTTAATAAAGATGTTTTAATAATTGATACGGTCACAAGAAAATGTTGTTAGTTAACTAATTAGGTAACAATTTATGACAAAGTTGTTGGATAGATGCTCCCATAGACAGCTACTGAATAAATTAACGGTGGTTTCATTCATTATTAGGTTGGGCTAAAACTTATCTTATGTCCGTAAGTGATACGGATTAGGAATCGCAAGTAACTTCGGTCGGCCGAAAGCACGGATTTCGTGCTTAGGGAGTAGATCTCCTGATACTGAACCTACATAAGTTTAATAAAACGTGTGGATTTGTGTGTCTCTGCGGCGCGCGTAGGATTCGTAGGTAGATCCCAAAGGTTGTTATACCTCATTATTATTGCTTCTTCATTCAATTTCAATCATCATAAATCATAAAATCATAAAAATTCTTTATTTCTCCTCACAATGACCAGCTTAATCTAGGTTTCACATAGTAATTTGTTTTTTTTTTAGCAATGTGAGGAGCTGGTGTCTGAGTTAGGCGTAAAGTGCCTGTATTACAAATCACCAGGTCCGCACCCCACGGAAGAACAGAAAGTTTTACTTAAATAGTTTAATGTAGTTTAATTTACAACTGACGTTGCCAACTGATTTAATTTATTCCATTGGCCATTTTACACTTAATCTTGGAAGAGAGTAATTGTACCTTTTTATTCCATGTTGTTATGTAGGTACACTAAGTACCTACCTACCTACCGGTTTATTCTGTAAAAATCTCACTTTGAAAATTTGAGTGAAGTGAACTGTCAGTGTCAAGTCATCCGCCCACTGATGCTGAAGAAAAATAAAATACAAAATTGAGTTTCTGTCTATTCTATTTAATTTAATTTATTTATTTGTATCAGACACAAGTGATCCATATTTTTGTTAGTATACTTAAGAATTATGTTAGTAACCAAGCTTTAAATATAAACTACAATAACAGATGTACCAACTCACATAAATAAAATCCTGAAATTCATTCAAATGGAATTTTAAAATATCTAATGACCATCATCAATATTATAAATAAAATTAAGAAATTCACTAAAATCATAAAACAACAAAATTAGAATAAAAATGAATAAATAAAAATTATTTTAAAAATTAATATAATTTTATCCTTATTTTATTATAATATTAAAAATCCCCTAAATAGTAATGTTTATAGACACCTAAAAAAATACTAGTTTTGAAATAATATAAAATGATCAATACAATTAGCATACAAAATTTGATTAAAATCTCGATTATGATTGTAAATGTAATACTAGGTCCATCCCTAACATGAGGTGGGATGATACTGATAGCTCACTTAACGCTCACTACACCTAAGTTTTTACGGTGAGATTTTATCAGAATAGATCGGCTAGTCCCAGTGGTGGACCTAGCTAGGCGTGGGCGTAGTAGGCCCCCGGCCCACGGCCTCGCACTTAAAGGGGCCTCGCGAGACTCCTTTAAATACGATGCCCCCAGACTTGACCACAGATGACTAATTAATTTGATCACTTTTACGCTCGAAAAAGAATGTCACAAATTTAAAAGCGTGTTTGTTTGGGGGCTCACAAGAAACCCCTCATAAGCGCGACTGCAAGGCCGTTGTAACTACCTTCAAAGACCGCAACCCTTAGTTTGACGGAACTATAGACTTGTCACCTTGTCAGGAATTATGTAATAGATGAGTACCTAAGCGTTTTTCGCATAGGAAAGTAGATTCAGGGTTGATATTTTTATTACAATGGTTGACGCCGTAATACAAAACATTAACACAAAATTTACTGCACTCACTGAATATTACAACAATTTTGGATTCTTGTACGACATAAATAATTTAAAATCTTTGCCAAATAACCAGCTTTTGAAGCCACCAACCCGCACTGGGCCCGCGTGGTGGATTACGGCCCACTCCCTCTCACAGAAAGAGGAGGCCTGTGTCCCAGCAGTGGGAACAATATAGGCTGATTATGCTATGTGAGCTTTTGAAGCACTGTAAAGATTAAAGTGTACTTACTATCTTACTTACTTGTACTTACTTGTTGGAGTGGTTTCCTTCGGGCCCACGATCTGCGGCATCAAGAAGCCTGGAGTCTACGCTTCAAGATGGAGAAAGCAAAGACAGAATATTATGAGCTTTACGAAGATTTACATCTGTTAGTGCCTAATCTACCAAACTCCATTAGAGACGCCAATCAGATGATTCAATATATAATTACAAATGAATTGGAAGACATCTATCCTTTTTTTTTTTGGGTGGGAAATTATCAAATAACTTCTCTCGCTCTGGGTGGAGCGGGAGGGAGTGTCAGACTTTTACTGACTAAAACCCACCCGTGTTCCTTCAGATGCCTGTGTGCCAGGGCCACGATATCCCTTTCGGACAGTCTCGTAACCCTGGCAGAAGACATCTATCCTAATGTTTACAGTGCTATTAGAATTATGTTGACTATGAGGCGTAAGTAGAGCTTCCACAGAAAGAAGTTGTTCTAAGTTAAAAATTATTAAAGTATGAAGCAGGACCGACTGTCTGCTTTAGCAATACTTTCAATCGAAGCAGATTTATTATTTATTTAGCTGCAAACATTTATTACAAATCTTTACCAGAGGACTTTAGTAAAGTAAAAAATTAAATCACGCAAGTTACAAAATAAAACTCGTTTTCAAATCTAATTTTCTTTTGTTTAATTGTGTGTTACTGTTACAACAGCTCAAGGACACTGAACGAAAGGTTTATTGTTATGACGCCTAAGATAGCAAATACCGGTAGAATTTGCGTAATGCTGGAACATATGTACATACAGACAAACATTATAAACACTATATTTTCGGCATTAGAATCAATTCCAGACCTCGTATAGCATTTTTTTTTTCAATGATCAGTTTTGACTTTGCTGCGATTAGATTACAAAGTTATAAGCAGTTCGTTTATCTAGAAAACGGGACTCAAATTGCGGTATGTTTTAGTTTTTCCTTACTCTATAGGTTAAACACTACCTAATTGTGTTCAAAAATTGAAGCGTGCGTGTCTGTTAGAAGTACTTACCTTAGAATTCTGATGATCGGTGAGTGAGTGTGACAGTGGCAAAACTAAGGAACGTTGATTTGCAATAGTTCACAGGTTCAAATTGAATGTGATTTGGGTATATACCTACTTAGTTATATTATGCCCTATTGGTCACTGAAAATTCATGCTTTTAAAGCTTTATCCACAACGAAGTTACAGGGGGTCGAAAATGTCCTGAATGGCTTCGAGAAAAGGATGGTACACACGGCTACATATCAAGCTATACATTTCCAGTAAGCTGATCTCGCATTGTAAAGTATTTCCGTACAATGAGTGTCTGTGCCTGTTTGTTTTTGCCCGACTTGGCGGGTGGATTCATTTTCATAAAAAATAAGTGCCCGTCCACGTGGTGTCGTTGTGGTATGATTGTGGTTGTACGTATGATCCGGCCCTTACTAACTATTTAATATTTTTTTTTGTTCTGTAATGTTCCAGGTATTTGATACACCAGATGGGCCTAAGAACTACTTAGTTGGAGTGGTTTCCTTCGGGCCCACGATCTGCGGCATCAAGAAGCCTGGAGTCTACGCTTCAGTGTCGCACTTCCTCAAATGGATCCTAGATAATATAGTGTAACTCAACCCTTCTGTAGTAATATGTATCTATTAGTAGTTCTTATTGTAGTTTTATATATTGTACATACGCTAACGAAATATATGTAGGCAATTTTTATGTGATCGGTAACTAAAATAAACACACTTGACGCCGAAATGATTTATTTGAACATTTATTAATTAAATAAAATGTTGTCAATATACAGTGCACAAGTGAAAAAAAAAAAAAAAAAAAAACAATATAATTATTTCTAAGGCCTATCGGTCACGGTTTCCGAGTCTGAGTATTTATCATCGATATCGATTCTGTTCAGGAACTCAGTCACATCGCCGGTGTACGTATCGGCTGTGTCGTTAATCGATACTTTGCGAGATCGAGTGGGACTGTTGTAATGGTAGGATTTGTTCCTCGAGCTGCGCTTCTTCGTCGACTTCCTTGGTGACAGTTGCAAGCTGTCTAATGGCGCTGACAGTGATCGTGGTGCGTAGTACCTCTCGAAGAGCATCGGCTGCTGCTGCACCCTTCCGTACATTAACTCCATCTCGTGAAGGAACTCCTCTCGTCTCATTCTCTCCTCATCGCGCCGAGTTTGTAGTCTCATTGCAATATCCTCTTCATGACTAGAAAATTATATTAACAGTTACTTTCCGCATAGCTAACCACCAATTTCTCACTAAAATGTATAATTTATCTAATTAACCGGTAACACGGTTTTGTCATGACTTATGAGGCGAAAAAACATAAAAATAGGTCGTGTTTTGAGGAAACTGATGCGTTTTGAGAAGACATAAAAAACAACTCAAAACAAGTCATTTCGAAGAGGATTGTGCGGTAAAACAATATTTAAATATCAATATTGGCATCATATGACATTCTGGTTGCTCTTACATTTTAATATTGTAAACTAACTTGTTTTTAACAAGATGCCAAGCAGGTTTGGATCGGAGCTGACGATCTCTGAGCCTCATCTCGTTGCGCCGACGTTGTTCTGCCAACCGTGAAGCTGCCTCCATTTCAAACCTTCTCCTGACCGCTTCAGATCTAAGTAAAGCAGCTAGGTTAGACCTCCCCGAAGCAGAAGCTCGGAGATCGAGGGCAGAGTACGCACGTGCACCTGGGCCATTCCCAACACCACTGGTGCCACCACTCTCGGTGCTTTTATTTTCAGAATACATTTTCATTGCCACATCATGCATCTACAATTAGAAAAAAAAAAATCTGTGAATTGTTCTATAAACTGAGCACATAATAAGAAAATGGGATTAATGAAAACCCACTTTTTTAGCAGCTCTGTCCGCTGTGTATAGCCGGAAAGGCTGTGGGCTTGTGGTGATGAAGTCTTCCTTGTGATATTTATCTCGCTTCTTCCGATCTTTCGTAGGACTTGAGCATCTTTGTCTGTCGGAGGATGAAATGGACGGTACACCTGGAGAGGGATCTATGGGCAGGTCGCTATGAGCTGCAGGTGTCGAGAGGCGACTGCGGTCCCGCGCCGCCATCGTTCCCGGATAATTTGCGCTTCGTAACATTTCGTCGGCTCTGATACGTTTATTCATTGATCTGAAATGTATTCAAAAGGAAAACCTGTCAATAATGGAAGCATGCTTTTGACAAATGCATCTTAACAATTTATATTTATCTTTAATTCAGACACACAGTCACTTCCATACATTTTTACAGGGAAGGCGTAGGTAGGGTTGTTAGAGTACCTACACACAAAAATAAAATTAAAAAGGTGTTGTTTGTTAGAAAACAAAATTAGTTACACAATAATTACATAAAGTCTATTTTCTATTCCTGTGCAGGTACACCTGCCAAATGGACTATCAATTTTGCACGCTAACGCCCTGATGACAGCGTTTGTGTTACCACGGATCCTGCTCATCATCGATGCAGTTCTTTTCCAATGACGGCGAAGAAATCATCGATGGATGCATCCGCAAACATTGCGGAAGCACTGCAGTACCGGGGTTATCTCAACACTGCCCTCGAGCAACGTTGTACTGAACACGCAGGGCGTTGTAAGCCCAACGCGTTAAGTTGATCCAAAGACTGCACGTGTAAAAAGCCTGCCAGAAGGCTCTGAAAAGTAACAGTTTTACATCTGTGGTACATCGTGCGAATCTGTGGGCCAACATATTGCAGCGGACTGCCAACTCCTTTCCCTCTCTAGGTCTTCATAGTCCTGTATCCGATCTGTCAGTATGTGACCCAAATATTTTACTTTAGACACCCTCACGAGTGCTGACTCAACTATCTTAATTGGCGGCACGGTAGAGAGGGCCTTGTTACCTGCACATGAAAACAATTCTTTTTTTTTATTATTTTTGAGTTCACAAGTCTCCTGAGTGCAATAACTGAGGGGCTTAACAGAACCATGTCGTCCGCATACCTAATGTTGTTGACCATTTTTTCAATCTATTGAGCAGCCGACCATGGCTCCGCTGATCAGCTCCTTCACAAACAGGTTAATTAAATAAACTCGGGGAAGTCAACCCACCTTGCATTACACCGCATTTAAGATTATATAAATTTATTCCTGACTATGCGTGTTGACCCATCTGACAGCATTCTTTTGATTACTGTACCAATATTTGTGGAGAGATAGGAGCTCCCTCGGCACAGTGATCTCTTTAGGCAGTTTATGCCAAAGAATATCATAAGACACCAAATCGAAGGCCGATGAAAGATCAATAAAACACGCATATATTGGTGTTTTCCTGTCGGTATATTACCTTACTGTTTGTTTCAGACACATGATTGCCACTTCGGTTAACAAGTTGAGTCTGAAGCCAAACTGAAAGTCATGTATCTGAAGGTGTTCGCTCAGCTGTGGCCTGTGCGACAGCGGTCAGCAAAGTTGTGGCCAATGATATCGGTCGGTAATTATGCTTGTCAGATGGATCCCCGGTTTTGTTTTTTTTATTATTGGAAGTATTCGTATTATTGCATTCATCATATCATCCGGAACAAAGGACTGTCCTATACAAAAATTAAACAATAGACTCAGGAGACTGGGTAGATGTACACCCGCATAACGAAAATGTTTTATATATTATACTTATACCGTCATGACCTGTTGACTTAACGCTTCATCTTTTCTATGACGTTCCTCTCGTCTATTGGCATAATTCAACCGCTCATATCACAAGCCATTGGTTCTACTGTAAACAGCTCTTACATTCGCATTGTTCTGATCCCCTACTACACTATCGACGCTCACAGGAACATTCAAGTGCCCCGTTTTTTTTTCCAAAACTGCTAAAATCTTTAAGCCTTACGTTTTGCTGCCAGTACGTCCATTTTTAATTGCTCAGTAATATCCTTGCACCTTTTCAACTTCCTCTTAAACTCTTTTCGTGTTTCACACATACTCAAATACTGGGGTCTCAGTCTAAAATGTATCCCAGTATAAACTAAGTTAACTGGGTTCTACATGGGTGTAGAACCCAGTTACTGAAACCAAGCCGAGCCTTCCTATGAGATTCTGCTACGTGCTTGTTCTACCCTACATTATACGTCTTTTAATTTGTTTTACTGACAATTCGAGTTTCCTCCAAGGCACCACTCAAGATAGTCTTAATGTTAGCGTATATTGTGTTAATTATATGCCTATGATCTACATTGTGATATAGTCACTGTAGTCTCGCAATTACAATGGAAATGGTCTATAACTCGTAGTGCCCCGTTGCATAGCTCCCCATATATTTACAAATTTATTCCTCATTTCTTACCCCCATAGTATTCTGTTACCTATTTATCAATTTACAGCAGTCTTATTTGGTATTCTTTTAAGATTTCATGTAATTTCTAACGGAAAGTGGTTTGACCATGAGGATATTGTATGAAGTGTCATACTATATCTTAATATTTGAAATTGTATGAAATACTATTGACGTTGAATTTAGATGCCTGCTATAGCTCTATGGATCAGGAGAACAACTCTACGGTTTCATGATGAAAACACACTGCGATGGTTTAATTGGCCCAGGGGAGGAAAATAATAATTGTATAACGGTCAGTTACCTGAAAAAGTCATCCTCTCTCATTTTGTCGTAAAAGTAATTGGAAAACAAGTTTTTGGGTACTGGTCGAGCCCTAAATCTTTTCTTCTTTTTACTTTTAGGCAAAACGTGAATAGCTCGTTCACACATTCCGCCCTGCCCCTTCTCTTCTCTTTTTGTGAAGCTAAAAGGTTTCATTTGAGCTCTTAACTCTGCCTCACTATTTATCTTTGTTATTGCTCGTCTGCAAAATTTAAATGGAACTAATAAGCATGCCTTTTGAATGCGCCAACAGCGCAGCGCCAGGCTATCATGAGAAAATCATTAATGAGCTAAAAAGCCTAGGTACAATAAAAGAAAGATAGAAAATTAGGTTTACGTAAGAATGACGATTGCAGTCAAACTTCAAAGAAAATAAATCGTAAATTTATTCAAATGTGCTATTTACATTCCACGAATCTGGAAACAGGTTGTGGTGGAACCGGAATGCTGTTTACAATTAATAGGATGACTAATATTACAAGTAGGTACAGTCAAGGCCTACTTCTAATATTACTTAGATAATGTAAAATTCTATTACTGATTATAGTAATTGACTCACTTCTGAATTTTGCAGTAGGTAGCCCTAGAGTTCAGCCAAACAAATTACTGATAAGAAATCGAAAAATAATCAAAGCTCCTGGCAGATAATTATAACAACATAGGTATGTGTTTATTCTGTTTTTGCATCACTAAATGAATGGACATAGGAAGGTACTACGTAAGTAGGTACACGCTTTCTATTTTATATATAGGTACAATTTATTGAAATAAAATCAAAAGCGTGTGTGAGTGAGCACAGTAATGAAGACTAGAATTTTATAAATTGGCCCAAATGTGGTAATGAAGCAATAATTATGTTCCCGACTGTTCTGTTTCTCAAAACCAAACTAACTACAACCAGTACAAACGAAAGAAATTGAAGAATAAGTAGGGGCATTTAAGTGATTAGCATTAAAAGTCAAGCAAATGATTAATTATAAGAAAGACGTAAAATAAAAGTGTAGTCTAATAAGCATACAGGGAGCTTTCATGACGAATGGAAACCTCATAGCTTGGTCCTCTAGGATCTTGTCGTAGAGAGGGATGCGAGATTCGACCGGAATTGGCTTGGCTTTGAACTTCTTCCTCTCACGCTTCTGATGAAGCATGTCTTCTGAAAACGATTTGCGGAGACACCGGAGTTCATTAACTATGCGCTCTTCTTCGTCCCTGCGGAAAATCAACATTAAAATTGCGGGCTAATTGCGTAACACACTATCAGTTGGAATCGGTTTTGATTTGACAGTTGAGCAGACAATTTTTTCTAACATATGAAGCAATGGATTAGCAATATACTTCAAAGTCATTCCGATTCCTATTCAAACTGTGTTACGCAATTAGGGTAGGTACTTGTTCAGCCGAGTTTTTCCTCAAGTGCATTGCTACAGGAAGGAGTGCTTGCCATGTTGCGGCTATTAACGTTACCTTAACTTTCTGGTATTCCGTAGGTTCATTACAGTCTGCATTTTCCCTATATTTTTTCGATACTTACTTACCTCTCAGTCATCTTAAAGGGTTTTGGAATAGTAATGCTCTTCCTGCGTCGAACAGGCGATCCAGAACATTTCGATCTTAAAGGACTTGAAGGCATACTTTGCGTTTTAAAATCGTCTCCATCGTCAAAGTCTACTTTACTCAGAGGTCTTTCATACTTCTTTCCGTCAAAAAAATCATCAAACTTCTGATCGACTTCATTTTTGCTTTCAAACTTAGCGTCATTCCACGATATCGAACAAGCTGAATGATTCCTTTTCGGACGTTCGTTTCTAGTCTTTTCCAAATTACTTTTCATTGGAGCAATTTTTATATCTGCGTGGCCATTTTTCTTGTCCTCTACTACAATTTTCCTAACAGGTCGTTTTAGACATGTCTCCGAAATATTGGTAGATATGGGTTTCGAGCGTAAAGATGGACTAGGTGTTTCATAATTTATTTTAATATTATTTGTATTATTCGATCCCGTAGATAGTTTTCTACTTGATACGCGATTTGATTTTGATTTATTACTTTTTGACATCACCTTCGGTAATCTACTGCTTTCCTCTGTTTTATCTAATAGATCATCTAAAACTTTGTCACCGTGGCCATTGCAATCATCTATAAATTCAATAGCCAGACCTAGCATAACTTTCTTTTTATCTCTCAGAGATTTTAGTGTGGAATAAAACTCTTCTGTAGGTAAATGGTTGATATCATTATAGTCTGGAATGCTACGGTAAAAATCCTTCATTTTATCTGCATCCACATCTGCGGCAGCAACAGAACACGTTGAAGAAGAATCAACAGAACACTGCTGGTTAGTACGTATCTTACTCTTCCGCTCATAAGCAGATTTCGGCATTTTACTAACGGGATCCACAGGAACTCTTAGGCAAGAGTTATTAAACACACTAGTATGATGTGTCATACCGATTATAGCTGTAGAAACATTGTCAAAGAAATTTATAGATCACATTTTCATAGTGCATGTATTAGTTTACTCCAAAGAATATACTTTTTACCGAGGTATACTCTTTTATGTTTTTACAGTATTTGTTGTTGTCATCGTAGTCACTATGGTAGCCATGTGTGACCGCAATATTAGCATTCAACTGATAAAGTTGAATCCACCATTCCACTATTTATTCGTAAACAGTGCTATTATACTGATAATTACAGTGATATTACCTGTAATTATCTTTGAATAAATTACAATAAAAACTCACGAATCACCGAGTAATAAAAAAACAAAATAAGTTTTCTGCGTTAGTTGGTACGCACAGATGTTGTTTTGACATTAGAAGTAGTGTTTGACATTGACAAGACAAACAATATAAAATAAAAAACACAATTCTAACCTAGAAATAAATAGATTAACGAAAGCAGTAATTTTTTATTTTAAATATAACGTAAAAATATGCGCAAATAAGTCGCCGACAACTATAGTACTTACTGTTCAACTAAAAGTAGCAGCTAGAATCATATTAGGTTTTTTTTACAAACACAAAAATACGGTAAAGCGAAAATGTTAAGTAACAACGTAAAGCGACTATTGATACGACAAATAAAATGCAATACCAAAAGTGCTAGTGTCCGTGCATTGAGCACCGCAGAAGACGACGCCACTTTATCTTCAAAACCGGCAAAGAATTTCAAAGGCGACTATGATGTGATCATCGCGGGCGGTGGCATGGTTGGATGCACCCTCGCCTGTGCGCTAGGTACGAAACATTTTTGTAAGATATTGGGTGCCAAACAAGCAATCGGTCCTACCAGTATCATCTGGTAGGCCGGCCCTGTTTCATTATTTGTCAACACTGCGTAAGGACATCGTAACTAATATTATAAATGCGAAAATGAGTTTGTTTGTTTGTTACGCTTTCACGCTAAAGCGGCTGATCGAATTTGGATGAATTTTGGCACATGGGTAGACCATGACCTGGAAAAGGACATAGGCTACTGTTCATCCTGGATTGCAGACAAAGTCGCGGGTAACAAGCTAGTCTACAATAACAGATATTACAGACAAAGCTGAAATGTCTTGTGTTTTACCTGTAACAATACCTACCTAAAAAGTACCTGCTCCTTTTATAAAATTCGATTAAAATGTTGCAATTATTCGAAAGATGTAGCTACTACCACTAAATTAATACATGCCAAAAAATATTTATTATTTATATATACTTTATTTTACACCAGATTACACATTTCAAAAAGAAAAATATTATACTTACACTATAAAATATACAAAGGGCGGCCTTATCGTTTACTGCCTACTCTTCCAGGCAAACTTGGAGTGGACAGTGGTCAAAAAAAATATTATAACCTAGTAGGCAAATACTTATCTTTTTATGAACATTTAATAACCACAAATAATACCTAATAAACAATACAACATTGTTTTAAAATTTTCCAGCAAAAGACTCGTTACTTTCAAACTTGAAAGTTTTGCTGTTAGAAGGAAGTCCAGATAAGAGTTTTCAACTGAAACCAGAATATAGCAACAGAGTGGTGGCCCTCAACCAGAACACCAAGGCTTTGATGAACTCACTGGACGTATGGAGGCATGTCGAAAATATGAGGTTACAACCTGTCAGAAATATGCAAGTAAGTTTAATGTTATACATGGAGCCATTCTTATTTTGAAATATTTTCTCCTTGTACTTATAGTTTTAATAATAATAATAATAATTTATTTTCATAAGCATACATAAGGACAGAAAAAGGGTTAACAATAAATTACTTGAGTAACTTAGATCCTTAGAGTAATTAGACTAAGTACATGCTCCATTTTGTGGAACTCCTGACACCCAAACTAGGACGTGTCCTGTAGATCAGGTGTCAGCGTTCTTCCCTGCCAGGCAAATTGCATAGCCTTACTTATTGTTTAAACGTTGGTGAGCTTAAAAAGTAAATAATTAAATTTAAGTATTTTTTTTTTGAGGATGGCAACAAAGAATTAATAACTACTATAAAGTAACCATTTTATCTCTGCTTTAATATGTGTGTGTGGAGAAGTGAATTTAGTGTAAGGGCGAGTGTAATGTGAGACTGTGTATGTGTATCAGTTGATTGGTTGTGGATGTGTGCTTTTAGGTACGCACAATATAACGTAGATTAGCCAGTGATGCTAGCCAGCAAATTCTCAGTTTCTTGATAAACCCAACTGATAAAACTAACTGCACCATACTGTCATCATTCCTTCCAAAAATCCTCCATGTCCTCCTGTCATAATTCCTCCAAGAATCACCCATAAATATGAAACCACCTTAATGAGGCTAGAAGTGATCATTTATCGATGTCTGTACTTAGTTACACATTTTAACATACATTTCTTTCTTTTAGGTATGGGATGCCTGTTCGGACGCTTTGATAGGATTCAGCAGTGCCGAGATGCTGGATGAGGATGTTGCCTACATTGTAGAAAATGATGTCATGCTACATGCCATCAACACAGAATTAACTGCAAAAATACAAAGTTCTTCCCATCCCAACAACAAAAATGTCAGCATAGTATATGATTCCAAAATTGCTGGGTATCAGCTGCCGAAACAAGATTCCAAGACCAGCCCAAAAAGTCTTGTTGAAATGGCCAATGGAGACACATACACATGTCAGCTTCTGGTAAGTCAGTATATTAATTAATTTTGTCTATTAATTACCAAGTGCATGGCTCAAGCTAAGGAATGGTAGCCACTATTGTCAAAGGCGGTAAAAGGTGACCTAAGGATAATGTGAACATTCACATTACTTTTTGCAGTGCACTAAATGACTACTAGTTCAGTGGCTTGTTTGCAATCATTCAGTTATGTTTGTCAAGCATGATGATTTATGATAATACTGGAGGAGCTTGTGGTTAAGTAAATAACGGCCACGCGGGTCGATCCATCAGATTAAGCTATGCTTGCCGGGGTTGATCCGTAGGCCGGTGACCATCTGTACATACCGAGACTCCTCCCGTGGCTCGGAAAGCACGTTAACTCGTTGATCTCATTCGTGGATTTTTGACAGTCCTTAAGGGTCGTCAGAAGCTCGAAAGTCTGACAGCCAGTCTTACCAAGAGGTATCGTATTACCCAGTTCTGGGTTGTGGAGGGCACATAGGCAGTCGTTCCTCGTAAAATACTGGTAAATAACTGCATCTAGTTAGACTGGAAGCCGACCCCAACATAGTTGGGAAAAGACTAGGTTGATTGAGATTGATTGATGATAATGCAATATCTTTATATACCTACTGCAGTCATTCAGGTAATAAATAAAAACTTTGTATAATAATATTATAATTGTTATAAGGTAGACATAACAATTATAATGTAACAACTGTAAACTTTCTCATAAACAACATTATTTATACCTTATACCTAAATGATTAAACACAGTAAAGTTTCAAAAGCATAACCTTACTTTACTAAGTAGAAGAAAATATCATACACCAACACCAGTTTTTTAGACCATATAAACTAGACCATAACCCATATAAAAACAGATTATCGATATTAATAGCTTATCAAATAATACTTGCTGCAATTTAAGGTGGCTGATTAAGTTTGTTTTCAATTTGACTTAGCCTTAATTCCGTGTTATCAATTAATTTGTTTACCCTCTTCGTTAACTCTAATAGCTGTGTTTTTATATCGACCATGCATATTTCTTGTATTGCGTTAATGTTAAGTGATGTCGGTCTGATTCTGTCAGCATTTGACACAGATGTTGTTCTCTTTCTGCGCTCAACTTGCTGGCTCTCTACTGAATATCTGTCAAACAAATTACTTCTTCTCTTGACTAGATCTTGTTTTGTAACATCCTCTTCTTCCTTACATTTTCGTATTCGAAACACATAGTTGTTGTTGTGTTTTATACTTTTCCGCGTGTTTTTTCGACTAGCCACCATTTTGTAGACGGATGCTATTAAATCTTTCGGGATCTGAAATTAAACATGAAAACGGTAACTTAGAAGTGTATTTGCAGAATAGTACAATTTGATAGCCTGATTGGATAAGTACATAATAATATGCGAAAAATATCCACAGTCACCATATTTCCGGTTTGATTATAAACTAAAAAGCCAGTAGGTATAGAACCACATCAGTTTTACGCGGGCTACGCGATCTTACCCCATAAGTAACTTCTTTAGGGTAGCTGGGTAAGATTACAGATTTTTTTTTGCTGCGTCTAACGCTATAGACGGTTCAGCTAAGAACTTTGAAAATTATAAGTCTGACCACATGCTACGTGAGTCGATGGCTTTTCAACACTAAGCTCCACTTTCCCTTACCCTGTTCTCCCTGGGGTTGTTGGGCCGTATAGTGAGCGTGAGCACCACATCAGTTTTACGCGGGCTAGGCGATCTTACCCTATACGCAACTCCTTTAGGGTATTGCTGGGTAAGATGAATAACTAGCTGCGTCTAACGCTATAGCCTGACCAGCCAAGAACTTTAAAAATGATGAGTCTGACCACATGCTACGTGAGTCGATGGCTTTTTAACACTAAGCTCCACTTTTCCTTACCCTGTTCTCTCTGGGGTCGTTGGGCCGTATAGTGAGCGTGCGCGTATGGGAAGCGGTGAGCAACGCGCCCCACCGCAGCACGCCGAGTAGCTGCTTGGGCGCGCAAGTCAGCAGTGAGCTGAACAGCATGCTCTCTAGATGTGCCACTAGCTGCGTTTGTCGAACTAGCCGGTCTAAGCCAGCGCTCTCTTGTAACGCCTGGAAAAAGTTAAATAGATCTGTTTTATGATCCAAAAATCGTTATGTGTAAATTCACTTACGGCCTTATTACAAAACAAGGTTTATCATTTGACACATCGAGCCATTTTTTAATTTCGAACTTTATTTAGACAAAGTTAAAGTTATAATTACAAAAACTGACGTTAAACCCGAGTTTAAGTTGTCAATTTTACATTAAGAACTTTACGTCAGTCGGAATAAAGTTCAAAATACAATAAGTGGCTCGAATGTTCGCAACTCATTTGTAAAGACTTTTTTCGTCCCAATAGAACAGCCACTATCGGATAATTTTTTAATACGAACCTGAATATCGCTGACAGCCAATCCAACCAACAAGTTCGTCAATATAACAGTAACGAGTAAAACAAATATGAGGAACATTCCATGCGCGGTGACTGGATACTGAGACTCCGTAGTGCTGTTACTGTAGAATATGTCTTCGTACTCCAGCTCGCCTGACATCATCATCACTGTCTTCACTAAACTGGCTGGTAGCTTGAACGCAGCATAGTTGCTGAACAGCACGCTAAACGCGAGCCCAAAAGCTATCAGCAAGCAACTGTATGCCAGTAGAAATGTAGCGAAGTTCACCGTAACTGGAAATAAGACAAATATATGATTTGTTATTGTAAAAAATCAGGCAAAAGGACTGCTTGGGAAATTGTCTGTCACTATAAACTGTCCGTAAATGCAAATCACAACTTAACTGTCATTCCTTGACAGTCGTAAGAAAAGGCGCGGCAAATTGACGTAGTGTGTCTGCTAAACAAATAATTTCCCCTTATAATCAGACTATAATGGTGCAAATGATGGGACACAGGCCTTTTCTCGGTCGTAATCCACGACGCGGGCCCAATGCGGGTTGGTAAGGTAAAACTTCCCCTACTGTGCATAACTAAATAAAATAACGTGTTTGTCTTTTACCTGTAGTAAACATTTGAACGTATAAACCAAAGGTTGGAAATCGACCAATAATCATCATCAGCTCCAACCAACAAAAGAATATCGTAATAGCTGCGATATCGTGCTGCCAATTTGATGTGTTATGCCTTATTTCACCATTATCCCAACTTGGTATCTGAAAAAATAAATTGCCACAAGAATATTTACCTATTGATACTAATTTCAACAAAAATATCCAACTGGTTACGAAGTAATCTTACCGTACACAAAAATACTCCGATTATAATCAACCATTGCAACCAA